>CM076571.1:459500855-459863630 GCA_034641835.2 Pinus albicaulis
GTCCGACACATGAATCTTGCAAAAAGTCCCGAGCTTCAAATTGTCATCCAGCAAGCCACAAATAAATTTCTCCAAAACACTTTTATTCCAAAAACATCAATGTCACAGCAAAGTAGTAGAATCCACCCTCAATACTTTCTTTGAGGGTTTATTTATACAAAAAATGATTGAAAATATCTCACACTAACCTAGCAAATAATCTAGGGTGACTAATGAATAAGTTACAATAAAAAGGAGACAGATGGTCTCGTAGATAGGACAAAAAGTAACTGCTGGTGTGTTGTTTCCTCCCTTTGTGGATGTGCTGGAGGCAGGTCCTACAATAAGGCTCGATGCTGTCCATTCTGAGTAATTTCTTTTTTACTGCCTTGCTTGTCTGATACTTTTCATTTCTACTGATACTCTTTCACCTGTGCTCATTATTTATCCTTTACATGATAGTAAAAAGACAAAATTCTCTACCTGAAGATAAATTTCACAAAATTTCCAATAAGTCTTCCCACCATTGATCTTTTGCTATTATGGTTCTTTTAAGTTTTCTGAATGTTTCATCGGCTTCTGTGTACTTGAAGAAAGTAGGCCTATTTGGGAATAAATACCTTATTTCATACTCAAGATGAAGCAAATCCTTTAACCGGTCGTAGAGATTCCTCCCTGTTGGCAATGTTACTTCAGACGAACTGATAGAATAAGCAGTTGTGTTATGAGCATGTATACTTATTTTATTAACATAGGTCTCTAGGTCCATTATTTTGTCCTCTGAGAGCATAGGACTGGGTAATCCATTGTCCAATAAAACTTGAAACTTTCCTTTGAAAGCATTAATTTCTTCCAGAATATCTGAGCATTTCCTTTCCAAATTTTTCATAAGAGTTCTTTTCGTAAAAACTCTTTCTATTTCTAAAATAGTTCCTGTCCTGTCATCAATTCCAAGCTCTGCAAGTTGTTGCCTCGTCTGGGTGTTCAAAAACTGTATAAGTTGATTGGCTTGCTCTGGTCTATCTCTTAATTCTTCTTCTTTTTTTTATATTTCTTCCATGGCTACTTTGACTAAATCATTTTGTTCAAGAATTATTTGAACAAAGGACCAAACACTCCTTATTGACTCAACTATATTATCCCAAATAATTTCGTTTATTTCTCTCAAAGGCTTTTCTAATGAAAGATCTTTTTCTAAAGCCTTAACCAATTTTTCCAGCCTTTTGATTTCCCTGGTATTATCAACAATAGTCTTTTTAGACATATCATATTTCTGCTCCAAATTTGCTAGCTGTAATTTTGTGGTTTGAAGTTCTGTGACTCTGAGTTTTAAACTTTCCATTTGTTTTACCAATTCATCAGAACTTAAACCGGAAGTGTTTACCTGTGATGACTCTGTTTGTTGATCTGCTGTTGTAGTACCTGTAGTGATCTCTGTTGTAGATGTTTGCATGATAGCCTGTTTTTCTTTTAATGCCTGTTCCAATTCTTTCTCTGTTTCACTCAGTTGCTCAGTCATTTTCAAGAGCAACTCCATCATTTCTTCCTGTGAATTTTCCTTCAAAACTTCTTGAGTCTGGGGATGCCTTGAGGCTGGTAATTTTAGTTGCTTTCTCAGTGCAGCAATATCATCATCTTTCTTTTTAATTAGTGCCTCAATTCTTTTGATATCTTTGGGATTGTGACCCAAACTGATGATTATTTCTTCCAGAGACTTTATTCTGTTATCTTTTTCCTGAGAAGAAGCCTTCTCAATTTGTAATTGGGTGTTTGTATTATTTAAAGAATCCTGCAGCCTAAGGGCTGCCATGGCCTTATTAGTAAGGGTGGAATATATCATTTCCCCAGTTTGTTTATGCAACTCTATCTGGTCCAAGGGATGAATGTCTTTTTCCAGGACCTCAAAATTGGTCCTAATATAATCAGATGCTGTCTTGGGTTTTGGCACCTTGGATTTGAAATGGCTCATCATCATTTTGCCTTGTTGAATGTCAAATGCTGACATTAATCTTTCCTGATTGTGTGGAGCCATTCTCAGATACTGATCGTATACCTGCATTCTCAATGGATCATTCTTTGCTTTTATATTAATGAAAGTTCTCTTTATATCACCTGTATCTGTTTTTGGCTGTTTAAAGGAAGAGACTTCAGTACTCAACTGTTTTTGCAATTCTTTTCCTTTGTGGCCTGTGTGTGTTTCACTAACTGTGCCAGTTAGTTGACTATCTTCTCTTTCATCATCAATTATTTCATCTATAGTTTCCACTTCTGGGAGTGGATTGAGTTTCTGCTTTTTAGCTTGATGTAGCTCTAAGGATTCTTTGGGAGGAGTAGGATCTGGAACCTGTCTTTTCTTGCCTATTTCCATATTAGATGGAGTTTGCAATTCTGAAACTTCAGGATGATTTACTTGAGTAGGAGAAACCTGTGTCTGATCTGGGGCCCTGGAGGTTTGAGGTTTCTCTGCCATGATGAAAGTTTCAATGACCTGTACTTCAGGTTCTTTCCCTTTGCCTTTAGACTCAACTGTAATTGACGGACTGATTTCTTGTAATCCCTGTTGAAGATTTCCTGCTGAAGAAGTGCCAATATGAGGTACCTACACTTGACCAAAAGATTCTAGGTCAAATTTTTTCTCAAGATATTTCATAATTTTGTTTATATTGTCTTCTTCACTATCTTGCTCAACTAGTGTTCCTTCCACCCACTCATCTTGATTAGCATATTGTTCTATTTCTGGAATCCTGTGATGAAAGTAGGGTGATGATTTGTTCTTCATTCTTTTGTCACAGATAAAACTGAATGGATCATAAGGAATCCAACGGAAACTCTTTTGTAACTTGAAATGGTTTTGCAATATATTTTTTGCTTCATGTTCTGCATCCCTAGAATTACATATAAAGGGACCTAACTAACTTTTGATTCTGAGCTGTGCTTTCTTCTTAACATTACAAAAATGAATAACATCAGAATTATTCATTTGCCTGAAATATTCTAAGGCAAAAAGTCTCATAGGCACATATTTTGGCAACTTGAATGGATACAATTCACATCCATATATTCTGATGACTGAATGATTTTGGTATAAATACCAGTCCCCAACTTTATATGTCTTTGAAAGCTGCAAAGTCTTCTTAATCTCATTACTGAGCCTTGGAGGGGGAATTCCTGTCAACAAGGTAGTTGCAAGATATACAAAAAGATTGATGAACTCAGCATAAGAATAGGGAGAATTATAGGAAGAGTGAGTTATGGCAGACCAAAATATAACAGATCTAGGGTTTCCCTTGGCATCAAGCTTTTTAATAGGAAAAGGGAACTTCTCTGATTGATAATAGATGATGAGATGGTAAATGACTAAGGAATATTTAAACACTTTCTCATTATCTAGCCTCATGAACTGGTCATGGATTTTATTGGCAATGAAAGATGCAAAGTCATATTTCACTGCAGGAGGTTGCCCAGGAGTAAAGATAGACAGCAATACCAGGGTTATTTCATCAACATACTCACTTTTATTGAAACCCATGACAAAGGATATCATATTCAGGATGAGCTTGCCTAAATTAGTAAAATAAGCAAAACCATAGGGAGGAGGTCCCTTAGGTTGATGTTCAGGTAACATAAAGGTCTGGCAAATGCATTTCAATTTTTCTTGGGACAGTTGAGTAGATTTTTCAAGCAGTTCTTCCATAGACAAGGGAGTAAGATCTTGATCAGGTTCAAAATGGAGCATTGTATTGATAGCTTGAGGAGTGATGGGGAAAAGGATACTATGGTCAGGAGACAACACTGCCCTTTGAGTTGAATCATAGTTGGAGTGATAGTAGTGGATAATTTCTGGGAAAATATGGACTGAAGGGATGAGATATCTCGGGAAATTGGATTCCCACAACCCAATAACATCCAAACATTTCGAATAATCATCTCTGCAGCGACAATAACTTCGAAGGGGACTTTCATCGAAAACTAAGTCTTTAATTTGAAATTCTTTATCCACTAATGGTGAGTATTCTAACTCTCTGTGAGGGGAATTTAATGGGGTTACATTCAGAGCTGCCGGAGCTTCCATTTTGGTTCTTGTGTATTCAAAATGGAAGTTTCTGGGTTTTCTTCACAGACCGGGCGCAATTTTGACTCTGGGAGCTTTGATGTTACTTGCAAGAACTAGAATAGACTGATATTAACCCTTTTTCAGACTCTGGCGTGAATTTTTAACACAGGAAAATGGATTTTTCAAAGAGTTCCAGCAAGAAATCTAATAAATACCTGTTTGATGGAGAAGTTTGAAATTTACAGGTACTGGTCAATGGCGGATGGAAGCTTGGGCACTGGACTAGCAATGGCGTTCAGAAATTTTGGTTGGCGGCGTCTTAATCAGCGGAATTTTCGAATTCTTCAGTGGAGGACGCAGTCGTTTTCAACAGTGAAAATGACAGAAAATACACAGGTTTTTGTTTTATTTACAAATTCAATGGAGATTTTTATTTTTTCGAGGATGACGTCATTCGGTATGGGAGGACGCGTCACCGGGACCGAGTGGTAAGTGGTAATTTCCGCACCGCTTTCGGGAGATGGCGGTATTTAGCGGAGAGGCAACGATTCCATTAGGCGATTGACACGTGGTCAGAACACTATTCCAAAACCACTGCCATCCCGCGCGTTAACTTTCAGTCATGAGACGGCCAGCGGAATGATCGTGGGTCGTTGATCTTCAGGGGGGCGATCTGACGGTGGACAGGACGTGGAGTTGGCGGGGGTTTTAATGTGCGGGCCCGACGGGGTTTAAAAATTATTATCGTTTAATTAATTATCCCGGGAGGTTTTTAATAGGCGGAAAAGATGGTTATTAATTAATCCTGGTGATTTAATTAATCCCACTGTTTAATCGGGGTTGCGGCAGGATTGAGGAATTTTAACTATGGTTAGGGTGTCGGGCGGAAATGAAATACCAAGGGGATGGGTCACGGAGGCTCGGGGGATTTTCGAAGTTTTGTTTTAAATTAAAACTTCGAGTTTTATTTCATTTTTTCGTTTTAAACATAAAAAACTATATATTGAAAAACATTTTCCGATATTTTATTATATGGTAGTAAATAAATGTCATTTATCAACCATAGGGGTAGGGAATAATTTATATGGGTATATTTTAGCCAAAGGGTTTTTATTTGGGATTTTTATTTAATCATGTAGGATTTAATAAACTTTGGCCAAAACTTATAATAAGAGGGGTTTTTGGGATATTTAAGTAAAAGGAGTTATGTACTATAGGATAAGGTCTTTTCACTAGGGATTTAATAGATAAATCAGATGTTAATATGACAAAGGGGTGAGGGAAAAACTCAAAATACTTTACTTAACTAGGAAAGTGGAGATTTCTGAAGTAAATTACATCATCTCAATTTCAACACTTAAACATAGAATAGCAAGTGATTTTGAGGGTTTATTATGGAAATTTGCATGATTTTCCTAGGTAAAATAGGATTTTACTTAGGAAAATGATAAAAGTGAATGATTATAATGATAAGTAACTTCAAGTACTTAGGTCTTTTTGATCATTAGGCCGAGGGTCCGGTCCCTCCAAAAGTCAAGGAAATGCCTTGAGCCCCTTTAATCTCCAAATACCTTAGCACTTTGGGGAAATTAGTAAAAATATTAGGGAGAAAGTGATGTGGGAAGTTAATTATTTTGACTTTGCTTTCTGTGAATTTTCCAGTGCATTTTCTGCTTCAATATTTGTGATGAAAGTAAAAGATTAAACACATTTAGCACCATCATTCATCACATGAAACTTGGGCAACACCATCTACCTACCCTATCTACTTTACACTACCATTTTTTTCTTTATTAGGGTGCATTTGGACTTGCAAACCCTTATCAATCTTCTTCTTCTTCTTCTTTTTACATGATAGATCTATCTAATTCTACCCTTATTACATCCAAGGGCTCAGATTAAACTGTTGAGCACCTTTTATTAACTCTACCTATCTACTTATCTGCCAAGATTAAACTGTTTGGTCAGATATTTATTCTCTATTCTACAACATGAAATTGAAACATGAATGAGTCAAGTTTAAACAGTTTGACTCTTCATAAATTGTGGCAAAATTTTGACAAGCTGCACACAATTGCTTTATTACAAAAATGAAATAGTAGTGGCATTTGGATTTGCACACTTTCCTTGGTCTATTTTTTGCTTGAGGTTCATTTTTTTCATTTTCTTGACCAATTTATTTTTCTTACCCTTTGATTTTTCTTTTAGGGTATACCCTCTTTACATTTTTTAAATTTTTTGATTTTTTGGTTTTTCAAGAATATGGAACACCTTTGCTCAAGAAAAAGGTTTGAACATATTTCATAGTTCAATCAAGAAAATCATGAAAAATGACACCTATTGGTATAGGAGTCTAACACTGGCTCCACTTGGGGATGGCTTTTCCTTGTGAAAAGTCAAGAATAGCAGGTCAGTTGCCTCAAAATGTCTTCAAACTAAACCATGTAATCTCCTTCTTCTGGTAGCTTTATTGTATATATGATAGTGGAACTTTTGAAGCTTAGGGCCTTCGCTTCGGGCTTCAACTCCAAGAAGTCACCATCCTATCAAAACTGCATTAAAAAAGGATATATTATGTACAAGTTAGAAAAATCAAAACATCCTAGTAAATAGGATCAAAATAATGCTTCAGCATTCGACCATTGACTGGTCCTTCCTCAGCTTCTGAATTTTCCAAATTCTTCAAAAAGTATGTGTTGTTTCCCTGCAAGGCATGAATGATATAAGGCCCTTTCCATAAGAAATCAAATTTCCCATGTTTCCCTTTTTCTTCTCTTCTAGAATCCCATCTTAGGATTTTATCACCTAGTTGAAAATCTTATGCTTTAGTCCTTTTATCAAACATTTTCTTTAACTTTTCCTGCAAGACTTGGGATCGTTGATACACTTCTTCTCTGGTTTGCTGCAAGTGAATTGTTTGGTTAATTCTCCTTTGAATATCATTTGGTTCCACTTGAGCCTTATGAAGTAATTTCATAACAGGAATTCCTAAAGATGATGGGAATCTTGCCTCAATGCCATAAACTAATTCATATGGACTGGTCCCAATTGATTTCTTAGTTGTAAGTCTGTCTGCCCACAATGCATTGGTAAGTTTCTTATGCCAATTCTTTTTATTTTCCTCCAATAATTTTTTAATGATATTAATAAGGCTTTTATTGGAAGATTCTGCCAGTCCATTACCCTGGGGGTAATAGGCTGTTGAATGGCCTAAAGTGATGTGATATTTATTGCAGAAACTAATCATTTTCTTAGATTTAAATGCAGCAGCATTATCTGTTATAATTTTCTCTGGACAGCCAAATCTTGAAAGTATATTAGTTTCTAGAAACCCTATAATTACAAAATCATTGGCTTGTCTGCATGGGATAGCTTCAATCCATTTAGTAAAGTAATCTGTGGCAGTAAGAATCCATCTGTGTTGCCCAGAAGAAGAGGGATGAATTTCTCCAATAAAATCTAATCCCCATTGTTGAAAGGGTCTTTCTGTGGAAATTGGTCTTAATGGTAAAGGTAACAACTTTCTTTTACCCTCAAATATCTGACACTTATGACAAGTTGTTACAAATGTCTTAACATCTGAAAACAAGGTTGGCCAGTAAAAACCAGCCCTTAAGATTTTGTCTGCAGTTGACTTCCAGTAGAGATGTCCACCACAATCCCCTGCATGAAATTCATTAAGTGACTTGTCATCTTCATCTTTCAATAGACAATTTAATAAGATTCCTTCATGATTTTTCCAAAATAGAGTGCCATCTAAAATACAATATTTTAAAGATGTCATTTTCAAAAATCTTTGTTTTGTTCTGGACAACCCTGGAGGAGCTTGCAGGTTTAGCAAAACATGAATGATATTTGTGTACCAGGGAGAATCTAAGAAAGCTTGACTGATCTGTGGAGTCGCCATCTCCTGTTCGTCATCCAGTTCGTTAATGTCTAAGGCTTGGCAATTAGTTTCAGTCATAAGTTGAGCCAAACCTTGACCTTTGATGAGTTTAGTTGGTTTAATTTCGATATCATATTCTAAAATGGTAGCTATCCACTTACCTCTTTTTCCTTCAATACCATCTTGAGTCAAGATGTCTTTAACTACAGCATTAGGCACATAAGCTATCACATGAGAATATAATATATAAACTCTGAATCTTTAATTGCTTTCACAAGTGCAAAAGCATGTTTCTCCATGATATTGTATTTCAAAGATGCATCTCTAAGTGCTTTACTAAAAAATGCTATTGGTTTTTCACACCCTTGATCATCTTTTTGTAGTAAAACAGCTGCAACTGTATGTTCAGAAGCAAATGAAAAAATAATGAAATCTCTATCAAACTTTGGACTGGTAAGAACTAGTGTTCTTGTTAAAGCCATTTTGATTTCTTCAAATGATTTCTTGGCTTCTACAGTCCAGTCAATGCTTGAATCTTTTTTAAGCATGTTAGTAAGCAATCTAAGTAATTCAGCTACACTCGAAATAAACCTTCTCAAGAAATTAATCTTTCCTATGAAAGCTTGAAGTTCTTTAATATTTCTGGGATGAGGTATTTGCAAAATTGCTTGTATTCTTTCAGGGTCAATTCGAATGCCATCTTTAGAAATAATGTGACCTAGGAGCTTTCCTTCTTCCAAACCAAACAATGACTTTTTAGGATTTAAGGAAATACCATATTTTCTGCACTTTATAAACACTTGCCTTAGATGATCTAAATGTTGCTGATCTGTTTTGGAAAAAACTGTTAAATCATCTAGATAAATTACCAGAAAATCATGTATTTCTTTAGCAAAAGCAATGTCCATTTCTCTCTGAAATGTAGCTCCTGCATTTTTGAGTCCAAATGGCATCTTGACATATTTAAAAGTACCCCATGGTGTTGTAAATGTTGTTTTATCTTGATCATCAGGATGAACCAGAATCTGGTTATACCCTGAAAATCCATCCAGGAGAGATATCCTTGAAGATCCCACTACCCTTTGTAAGATATGGTCCATTTTAGGCAAAGGATAGTTATCTTTTAAAGAAACTTTATTCAAATTTCTCAAATCGACACATAGTCTAATCTCACCGGTCTTTTTTCTTGTTGGTACTAAATTAGAAACCCATTCAGAGAACCTAATAGGAGCTATAATTCCTGCTTCATACATCCTTTTAATTTCTTTTTCAATTGAAGGTAGTAAAACAGGATTGATCCTTCTAAGTTTTTGTTTGAAAGGTTTCTGGTTTGGTTTCAAAGGTATTGTATGCTGAATGATTGATGTATCATATGATTTAAGATCTTCATAACTCCAGGCAAAAACATCCTGGAATTCTTTTAAAAGTTCAACATATTTAACCTTTTGATCTTCTGGTAGAGATTTGGATAATTTAACCATTTTGGGATTTTCTGGGGTTCCTAAGTTGCATTCTTCAATATCAGCCTTAACAGGTTCAATTTTGGGTCTAAATGGAATATCATTTGAGTCAAAAAGATCTTCCAAAGGAGTTAATCCTTTAGGCAAATAATTATCTTTTAGATTAATGATTTCTGTCTCATCTTCTATGATCTCATCATATTCCATTTGTTTCAAATGCTGCATGTATTTTTCTGTGAATGTGGTTGGGTGAAGCATGTGAATTGCCATCTCTTCAGAAATATTTGTTTCTTGTTCATCTACTTGATCAGATTTATTGATTGTTATGTCTTCATCTATATTATTGTTAGAAAACTCATTTTCTAGTGTCAAAAAACTATTGATCTGATTGTTATTTACAAATACTTTCCAATTCATTAGATTGTCCGATATAGCAGCTCTATGTCTAATCTCAGCTGTGAACTGATGATTAGGTCCAAAAGGAAATTTACATGTGCTAGCGAACATTGCAAGACTGTGAGCATGCAAATTTTGTTTCCTGGGAATCTTGGCAAGTTGAGCTTGTAGAAAAGTGTTGAGAATTTCCACAATTGTTTCTCTATATTGTTTCAATCTAGGATCTTTGGTTGAGCATTCACCATTAATCTGTTGGATAATTAATTCAGAGTCTCCTATGATTGATACCCTAATTGCTCCTAACTTTTTGACATGTTTAAGCCCTAGCAAAAGGGCTTCGTACTCAGCCATGTTGTTAGTGCATTTAAAATTCAATCTATAAGAATGACCTTCAACATGATCATTTTCAACATTATGTAACCAAATTCCAGCCCCTGCTCCTAACTTGTTTACTGAGCCATCAAATTCTAAATGCCACAGAATTTCATGTTCATAATCTTCATCAACTGTTTTAACATGTTTCTTAACAGGAGCTAGTTGTTTAGCTTTTTCTGGTATTTCTTGGTTGTTTGGTGTTTCTTGGTTTTCTGAAATCTCTTCGATCTGAACAGTGGATTTATTTTTAGTTTCCTTTTCAGGTTCTTCTAGCTCAGTTGGAAGGTCCATTTCAGCATTATAAAGAATGAAAGAATCCATATCAGAATGTACTGAATAGATAGGGAATTTTTCAGGCTTCTCATGGCTACTTACCAAGTACTTCATCAAGGTTTCTCTATATAATCTTTTAGGTTGACCAAATACTGAAATAGTGGCATATGACATGTCTAGTTGAATAGATCCTCCAAGTTTAGCACCCCAGGATCTGGAAAGCAACATACCATATTTAGGAGGAATATCAGCCACTACTATATCCATCAAAACAGACTTCGCAGGGTATTGCACCAAAGTAACACACAAATCTTTAATCAAACCTAAACATCTTACCTGACTGGAATCAAAAGAAAACAAATCTTTATATGGTCTGGTAATGTCTAAATTTAATCTTTCCATCACAGCTTTTGGCATCAAATTGTGGGATGCTACAGAATCAAGCATAGCATTGTGGAGTATTTTGTCATGAACGTTCAGGCTCACATAAAATGGAGGAGTTCCTCCACTTTCTGGTTTGCCATTTACCTCAGGGCCAAAAAGTAGTTTGGGTTGATCATCAAGAATATTTACTGAATCATCCATTCCAGTAATGTTAATGTTAAGAGTTTTGCTGATTTGGATTCTATAGATATCATGTTTAGCCAATTCTGATAAAGGAACAACTATCTTTAGCTTGCCTATTTCAGCCTCTAGATTGAAAGGTTTTTCTGTTTGAGCTCTAGTGTTCTGGACAGTTGGGTTTTCTCTATTTTTTGGGTCTTCACTGTTTTTCTCTTTTTCATGAGTGGAATTATGATTTGAAGGTGTTTCTGGACTAACTTCTATTGTTTCTTCTATGTTTCCTACAGGAGGAAAAGTATTAGATTGTTGTTTATTGTTTGGTTGGTTATCAGACACATCTTCAATTATTGGATTTGGAGGGTTAGGAGTTGTCCTAGACAGAATTTGTACATGGGGAATGTTTTGTATAGGAGGGATTTACCTTTGACGTTTTGTTTTACAGCTTTCTGTTTGCTATTCTCTAGCACATCAATCCGTCTGCTTCTCAAATTGTACTGTTTATGAACCTCATAAATTGTTGTGTCATAGCCTTCCTTAAAATCAAAAGTTTCTCCTGAATGAGTTTGGAATGTTTCAAGGATGTGATTCTCCTGATCATCCTGAGATAGGAAAATTTCTTGTTCATTTTTGTCCTCAGTTACATTGTTTATTTCCACATCCTCTGTAGGTTCTTCAGAAGTTGAACCTTCAAAAAAAATTTCTTGGAAAGGTGGCCTGATATTTTGGTCAGGGACATTCTTCCCAATATTTTGGTTCTGATTTCTTCTAAAGTTTGGGTTTCTCACAACATTTTGATTATCACCAGTAGACTTTCTTTCGATTGTCTCCACTCTGTCTCCCAATCTTTCCATACCTTTAATAATTGCATCCAGCTTTCTTTCAAAAGCTGAAGGTTCTTCATTCATAGGCATTCTTCTTTCGGCCCTAGCTCTGGCTCGTTTTTCTATAAGGCTTGCTTCCACACTAACCACTATGCTTTGCATTTCCTCTAGGGTTTGGGGGGCTCTTTCCCTGAGTGAATAGGCTATGTCAGAGTCAAAACCATCTGGGAATTTGACCAATACTGAGTCAGGAGGGGGTCTGAGGTTCTGGGGAACAACGTTATATGCTTCGTTGAATCTTATTATGTAATCTTGCACTGTTTCATTAAGTCTTCTCCTCAATTTTTCAAATTCTGATAGGATCTGAAGAGGGTCTTTCTTCTTCTCCCATCTATTCAAAAATGCCCTATACAAAGCTGGTAAATCAGCAATACTGTTTGGAGCAAGGGCCCTAAACCATGTCCTAACTTCCCCAGTAAGACTCTGAACAAAAATTCTCATTCGGACATCATCAGTGTCAATTTCATAGAATTCAAAGTAATCAGTCATCCTTTTGGTATGTTGTTGAGTTGTGTAAGTACCTGAGCCATCAAAAGGTGTGATATTACTTTAATAATCTTGGGGCAAAGCCAAAGGGTTGGCTGGCAACTGTAATGGAGCATATCTATTGGCCATTGGAAGGTGTAATGGAATAATAGGTGGTGGCGGTCTGGGTGGAGGAGTAGGAGGGGTGACTGATGTTTTAAAAGCTTGAGGAAAAGTAACTGAACTTGGGGAAGTTTCAGTAATTACAGAAATGTTTGAACTTTCTTCAAAGGTCTGTTCAGATGAAATAGAGTTTTGTAAATGTCTGTCAAGGTGATATGAAACAAATCTGAATTGCAAATCTTCAAAAAACAATGGATCTGGAACTAATCTTGATAATTCGGTTTCAGAAAAATTTACAAATAAAGATGTTTCAAATCGCTCATCAAAAGGAATTTCGTCAAAATATATAATCTTAACAGGACAGGAATGTGATCTAGAAAGAGGTCTGGAACTTCCAGAACTCTCTTGACTTCCTCTTTCAGAACTTTCTTGACTTCCTTGTCTTCTAAGAATCCTAGGAATCAGATTCGGATTTTCAAATATCGGTGGTGGATTGGGGTCAGGATTTGACCTAGTGTGACGAATCCTTTCTGAAGCCAGTTTTTTTAGATGATATATGTTTTTGGATTTTTTGGTTTTAATTGAAATGAAAGTACAACTTCTACAAATTCTTTAAGAAATAATGATTTTTTAATTAAAATTTTCTCAAAGATTTATTAAACTAGAGAGTCTGATTAAACATTTGAAACTAAGGTTCAATGTATAAGCTAAATCAGAGATAGACTGAAGCAACTTTTATTTACTTTTGCAATTGCAGAGCAAAAGCAATTTCAAAGGCTACCTGGCTGATCTTCAGACTCTGTCTATAGCTTATAAGTGAACAATATTAACAATTAAAATGATTCAGGTCCCCAGTGGAGTCGCCACTATGTTATCACTCAGGTTTTCCTTGAAGTTGTGGAAAAGGAAAGTATACCCGAGGTAACCACAAACCAACCTTCAGATGCGGAATCTAGCCAATCTGCATCCAGAGAGGGCTCTCTCTTTATAATTTATCTTTGTTCTTAGAAAGTTTTAGGCTAGTTATAGATCCAAGAGTTTGTTTGAAAATGGTGGAATTCGCCAACTAAGGGTAAGGTTGAATATTTTCAGGCCATTGGGCTATGGAGTCAAAGGATGGCTTTACTGGATTTCTATTCTACACACAAGATGGCTTTGCAGGGCAAGATAGCCAAACAGAGAACAATTTTTAGAATTTAAAGTGGATGGAATGGGTTTGAAGGGATGAAAGGCAGTTAAGAATCTTTCACCATGTTCAAAAGAAAGAAATGAAATGATTACAAATAAAGAGCAGTGAAGAATTCTTTACTATAGTAACCACAATGTTTAAATTAGCGAAGCAAGAGCAATTAAGAATTCGTTGCTTATAACTAATTTAGAGGAAAACATTTAGAATAATCACAATCGAACTCAGAGTACAATTAAGTAAATTCTGAGTTATTCTTTTATGTCAAGTATTCAGAAATGGACACAATGATATTATAAACAGATATAAAACTTAAGACATAGGATAGAAAGACTTATTGAACTGCAGTCCGACACATGAATCCTGCAAAAATTCTTGAGCTTCAAATTGTCATCCAGCAAGCCACAAATAAATTTCTCCAAAACACTTTTATTCCAAAAACATCAATGTCACAGCGAAGTAGTAGAATCCACCCTCAATACTCTCTTTGAGGGTTTATTTATACAAAAAATGATTGAAAATATCTTACACTAACCTAGCCAACAATCTAGGGTGACTAATGAATAAGTTACAATAAAAAGGAGACAAATGGTCTCGTAGATAGGACAAAAAGTAATTGCTGGTGTGTTGTTTCCTCCTTTTGTGGATGTGCTGGAGGCAGGTGCTAAAATAGGGCTCGATGCTGTTTCTTTGAGTAATTCTTTTGCTTGTTTGATACTCTTCGTTTCTACTGATACTCTTTCAACTGCCCAACTGATACTCTTTAACCTGTGCTCATTATTTATCCTTTACATGATGGTAAAAAAATAAAATTCTCTACCTGAAGATAAATTTTACAAAATTTCCAGTAAGTCTTCCCACCATTGATCTTCTGCTATTATGGTTCTTTTAAGTTTTCTTAATGTTTCATCGGCCTCTGTGTATCTGTAAAAAGTGGGCTGATTAGGGAACAAATACTTTATTTCATGCTCAAGATGAAACAAATTCTTTAACCTGTCGTAGAGATTCCTCCCTGTTGGCAATGTTGCTTCTAACGAACTGATAGAATGAGCAGTTGTGTTATGAGCATGTATATCTATTTTATTAACATAGGTTTCTAGGTCCATTATTTTGTCCTCTGAGAGCATAGGACTGGGTAACCCATTGTCCAATAAAACCTGAAAATTTTCTTTGAAAGCATTAATTTCTTCCAGAATATCTGAGCATTTCCTTTCCAAATTTTGCATAAGAGTTCTTTTGGTAAAAACTCTTTTTATTTCTAAAATAGTACCTGTCCTGTCATCAATTCCAAGCTCTGCAAGTTTTTGTCTGGTCTGGGTGTTCAAAAACTGTATAAGTTGATTGGCTTGCTCTGGCCTGCCTCTTAATTCTTCTCTTGTTTTGTCTATTTCTTCCATGGCTACTTTGACTAAATCATTTTGTTCAAAGATTATTTGAACAAAGGACCAAACACTCTTTATTGACTCAACTATATTATCCCAAAGAATTTCGTTTATTTCTCTCAAAGGCTTTTCTAATGAAAGATTTTTTTCTAAAGCCTTAACCAATTTTTCCAGCCTTTTGATATCTCTAGTATTATCAGCAACAGTCTTTTTAGACATATCATATTTCTGCTCCAAATTTACTAGCTTTAATTTTGTGGTTTGAAGTTCTGTGACTCTGAGTTTTAAACTTTCAATTTGTTTTACCAATTCATCAGAACTTAAACCGGAAGTGTTTACCTGTGATGACTCTGTTTGTTGATCTGCTGTTGTGGTACCTGTAGTGATCTATGTTGTAGATGTTTGCATGATAGCCTGTTTTTCTTTTAATGCCTGTTCCAATTCTTTCTCTGTTTCACTCAGTTGCTCAGTCATTTTCAAGAGCAACTCCATCATTTCTTCCTGTGAATTTTCCTTCAAAACTTCTTGAGTCTGGGGATGCCTTGAGGCTGGTAATTTTAGTTGCTTTCTTAGTGCAGCAATATCATCATCTTTATTTTTAATTAGTGCCTCAATGCTTTTGATATCTTTGGGATTGTGACCCAAACTGATGATTATTTCTTCCAGAGACTTTATTCTGTTATCTTTTTCCTGAGAAGAAGCCTTCTCAATTTGCAACTGGGTGTTTGTATTATTTAAAGAATCTTGCAGCCTAAGGGCTGCCATGGCCTTATCAGTAAGGGTGGAATATATCATTTCCCCAGTTTGTTTATGCAACTCTATCTGGTCCAAGGGATGAATGTCTTTCGCCAGGACCTCAAAATTGGTCCTAATATAATCAGATGTTGTCTTGGGTTTTGGCACCTTGGATTTGAAATGGCTCATCATCATTTTGTCTTGTTGAATGTCAAATGCTGACATTAATCCTTCCTGATTGTGTGGACCCATTCTCAGATACTGATCATATACCTGCATTCTCAATGGATCATTCTTTGCTTTTATATTAATGAAAGTTCTCTTTATATCACCTGTATCTGTTTTTGGCTGTTTAAAGGAAGAGACTTCAGTACTCAATTGTTTTTGCAATTATTTTCCTTTGTGGCCTGTGTGTGTTTCACTAACTGTGCCAGTTAGTTGACTATCTTCTCTTTCATCATCAATTATTTCATCTATAGTTTCCACTTCTGGGAGTGGATTGAGTTTCTGCTTTTTAACTTGATGTAGCTCTGAGGATTCTTTTGCAGGAGTAGGATCAGGAATCTGTCTTTTCTTGCCTATTTCCATATTAGATGGAGTTTGTACTTCTGAAACTTTAGGATGATTTACTTGAGTAGGAGAAACCTGTGTTTGATCTAGTGCCCTGGAGGTTTAAGGTTTCTCTGCCATGATGAAAGTTTCAATGACCTGTACTTCAGGTTCTTTCCCTTTGCCTTTAGACTCAGTTGTAATTGATGGACTGATTTCTTGTAATCCCTCTTGAAGATTTCCTGCTGAAGAAGTGCCAATATGAGGTACCTGCACTTGACCAAAAGATTCTAGGTCAAAATTTTTCTCAAGATATTTCATAATTTTGTTTATATTGTCTTCTTCACTATCTTTCTCAACTAGTGTTCCTTCCACCCACTCATCTTGATTAGCATATTTTTCTATTTCTGGAATCCTGTGGTGAAAGTAAGGTGATGATTTGTTCTTCATTCTTTTGTCACAGATAAAACTGAATGGATCATAAGGAATCCAATGGAAACTCTTTTGTAGCTTGAAATGGTTTTGCAATATATTTTCTGCTTCATGTTCAGCATCCCTAGAATTGCATATGAAGGGGCCTAATTGACTTTTGATCCTGAGTTGGGCTTTCTTTTTTACACTACAAAAATGAATCATATCAGAATTATTCATTTGCCTGAAATATTCTAAGGAAAAAAGTCTCATAGGCACATATTTTGGCAACCTGAATGGATGCAATTCACATCCATATATTCTGATGACTGAATGATTTTGGTATAAATACCAGTCCCCAACTTTATATGTCCTTGAAAGCTGCAAATTCTTCTTAATCTCATTACTGAGCCTTGGAGGGGGAATTCCTATCAACAAGGTAGTTGCAGGATATACAAAAAGATCGATGAACTCAGCATAAGAATAGGGAGAATTATAGGAAGAGTGAGTTATGGCAGACCAAAATATAACAGATCTAGGGTTTCCCTTGGCATCAAGCTTTTTGACAGGAAAAGGGAACTTCTCTGATTGATAATAGATGATGAGATGGTAAATCACTGAGGAATATTTAAATACTTTCTCATTATCTAGCCTCATGAACTGGTCATGGATTTTATTGGCAATGAAAGATGCAAAGTCATATTTTACTGTAGGAGGTTGCCTAGGAGTAAAGATAGACAACAATACCAGGGTTATTTCATCAACATATTCACTTGTATTGAAATCCATGACAAAAGATATCATATTCAGGATGAGCTTGCCTAAATTAGTGAAATAAGAAAAACCATAGGGAGGAGGTCCCTTAGGTTGATGTTCAGGTAACATAAAAGTCTGGCAAATGCATTTCAATTGTTATGGGGACAGTTGGGTAGATTTTTCAAGCAGTTCTTCCATGGACAAGGGAGTAAGATCTTGATCAGGTTCAAAATGGAGCATTGTATTGATAGCTTGAGGAGTGATGGGGAAAAGGATACTCTGGTCAGGAGACAACACTTCCCTTTGAGTTGAATCATAGTTGGAGTGACAATAGTGGATAATTTCTGGGAAAATACGGACTGAGGGGATGAGATATCTCGGGAAATTGGATTCCCACAACCCAATGACATCCAAACCTTTCGAATAATTGTCTCTGCAGCGACAATAACTTCGAAGGGGACTTTCATCGAAAACTAAGTCTTTAATTTGGAAGTCTTTATCCACTAATGGTAAGTATTCTAACTCTCTGTGAGGGGCATTTAATGGGGTTACATTCAGAGCTGCCGGAGCTTCCATTTTGGTTATTGTGTATTCAAAATGGAAGTTTTCGGGGTTTTCTTCACAGACCGGACGCAATTTTGATTCTGGGAGGTTTGATTTTACTTGCAGGAACTAGAATAGACTGATATTAACCCTTTTTCAGACTCTGGTGTGAAATTTCAACACAGGAAAGTGGATTTTTCAAAGAGTTCCAGCAAGAAAACGAATAAATACCTGTTTGATGGAGAAGTTTGAAATTTACAGGTACTGGTCAATGGCAGATGGATGCCTGGGCACTGGTCTAACAATGGCGTTCAGCAATTTTGGTTGGCGGCGTCTTAATCAGCGGAATTTTCGAATTCTTTAGTGGAGGACACAGTCATTTTCAGCAGTGAAAATGACAGAAAAACACGGGTTTTTGTTTTATTTACAAAGTAAATGGGGATTTTTATTTTTTCGAGGATGACGTCATCCGGTACGGGAGGACGCGTCATCAAGACCGGGCGGTAAGTGGTAATTTCTGCACCGCTCTTTGGGAGATGGTGGTATTCAGCGAGGAGGCAGCGATTCCATTAATCAACTGACACGTGGTCGGAGTACTATTCCAAAACCACCGTGCCCTCGCTCGTTAATTTTCGGACGCGATACAGCTAGCGGAATGATCGTAGGTCATTGATCTTCGGGGGGGCGATCTGATGGTGGACGGGACGTGGAATTGGCGGGGGTTTTAATGTGCGATCCCGACGGGTCTTTGAAATGATTATCGTTTAATTAATCATCCCGGGAGGCTTTTGATAGGCGGAAAAGATGGTTATTAATTAATCCTGGTGATTTAATTAATCCCACTGTTTAATCGGGGTTACGGCGGGGTTGAGAAATTTTAACTAAGGTTAAAGTGTCGGGGGGAAATTAAAATACCAAGGGAATAGGCCACGGTTGCTCGGGGTAATTTCGAAGTTTTTGTTTGAATTAAAACTTTCGGGTTCATTATTTTTCGTTTCTAAACACATAAAACTATATGTTTAAAAGCCCTTTTTCATATATTTTTAGTATATGGTAATAAATAAATGTTATTTATCAACCATAAGGGTAGGGAAATATTTTATATGGGTATTTTTTAGCCAAAGGGTTTTTATTGGGGGTTTTTTATTAATCAAAGGGGATTTAATAAACTTTGGCCAAAACTTATAATAAGAGGGGTTTTTTGGGATATTTATGTAAAAGGAGTTAAGTACTATAGGATAAGGTCTTTTTACTAGGGATTTAATAAATAAATCAGAAGTTAATATGACAAAGGACAAGGTAAAAGGTAAACTCAAAAGACTCAACTATAACTAAGAAAGTGAATATTTATGAAGTAAATTACATCATATCAATTTCAACACTTAAACATAGGATAGCAAGTGATTTTGAGGGATTATTATGAAAATTTACATGATTTCCCTAAGAAAAATAGGATTTTACTTAAGAAAAGATTAAAAGTGAATGAGTATAATGATAAATAACTTCAAGTACTTAGGTCTTTTTGATTATTAGGCGGAGGGTCCGGTCCCTCCAAAAGTCAAGGAAATGCCTTGAGCCCTTTAATCTCCAAACACCTTAGCTGGGAAGTAGTGAAAATCTTAGGGAAAAAATGATGTGGGAAGTTAATGATTTTGACTTTGCTTTCTTTGAATTTTCCAGTGCATTTCTTGCTTCAGTACTTGTGATGAAAGTAAAATATTAAACACATTTAGCACCATCATTCATCACATGAAACTTTGCAATACCATCTACCTGCCCTATCTACTATACTCTACCATTTTCTCTTCTTTATTAGGGTGCATTTAGACTTGCAAACCCTTATCAATCTTTTTCTTTTTACATGGCAAATCTATCTACTTCTACCCTTATTACATCCAAGGGCTCAGATTAAGATGTTGAGCACCTTTTATTAACTCTACCTATCTACTTATCTGCCAAGATTAAACTGTTTGGTCAGACATTTATTCTCTATTCTACAACATAAAATTGAAAAATGAATGAGTCAAGTTTAAACAGTTTGACTCTTCATAAATTGTGGCAAAGTTTTGACAAGTTGCACACAAATGCTTTATTACAGAAAATGAAATAGTAGTGGCACTTGGATTTGCACACTTTCCTTGGTCTATTTTTTGTTTGGGGTTCATTTCTTTCATTTTTTGACCAATTTATTTTTCTTACTCTTTGATTTTCTTTTAGGGTATACCCTCTTTACATTTTTTAAATTTTTTGATTTTTTTATTTTTTTAAGAATATGGAACACCTTTGCAACAAGAAAAAGGTTTGACATATTACATAGCTCAATCAAGACAATCATGAAAAATGACACCTATTGGTATAGGAGTCTAACAGGTTCAAGCAGTGGAAGATCACATCGAGCATCAGCGAGAAGTTCTCCAACTCTTAAATGATAACCTAAATTTGGCACAAAATCAAATGAAACAACAAGCAAATCAACATCACAGTGAGAGAATTTTTGATGTAGGAGATTGGGTATTTTTACGGCTACAACCATACAAAAAAATGTCCCTCAAGCAAGCTAATAAGGATAATAAATTATCGCCAAAGTACTATGGTCCTTACAAGGTGTTTCAAAAGATTGGTACTATGGCATACAAATTGGAGCTTCCTTCTTCTTCACGAGTGCATCCAATTTTCCATGTTTCATGCTTAAAGAAGGTTATAGGTGAAAATCTTCCAGTTCAAACAATATTGCCAGAACTTGATGAGGAAGGAAAAATCATATTGGAACCGGAAGCGGTCACGGAAACAAGAACTCAACAACTACGGAATCGATCAATTTCAGAGTATCTCATCAAGTGGAAGAACTTACCCACTGAAGATTCTACATGGGAGGATGAGAATTTTATACAGAAGCACCCAGAGCTACTCAAGCGTTGAGGACAACACTTTTTTGAAGGAGAGGGGCATGTTAGGTCCTATATTACTAGTATAGTCCCTTATTGTTATTAGTGTAACCCCCTTATTGTTATTATTGTACCCTTGTAACCCCTATTTTGTTATTATTGTGCCCTTAAATTATTATTGTTAGGTCGGCTAGGATTACATTGTGGCCCACTAGGATTACATTATTGCCCCATGGACTCCTATATATAGAAAGGAGGTTTTGTAAATTGTATCATCCAAGAATTGTTCATTTATGTAATGTATTGGAGGTTTCCCCCTCGAAGTGGCTTATTTCTAAGGCGTTGATATCTCTTTTCTTCTACTTTTGGAGCTGGTTACACAACACTATAAGGGAAAAAAACCAATGTTGAGGTTGAAGTAGTTGATGCCAAGCTCAATTAAAATCTTCTCCTCGATCGTAGTTGGACTCATGCCATGCTGTGTGTTCCATCCACTCTCTTTCGTGTTTTGCGATTTTTTCACGAAGGAAAGATCGTTACTGTTGATAAGTTGTCTTTCTTCACTTCTTCATCTTTCGAGAGCAACATTCCATACGTTGATAAAATTCCTACACCTTAAGAGAGCGTAGGGACAGATCTTTTCAAAGATCCTGCCGTCACGGGTATTTTTCCTCTTCCTCCACCCAACATTGTTTAGGTTAACATGATATCCAGGTCTGCTAATCCATGGATTATCCCCTCGCCCAAGAAAATTGATTCATTTGGAGATTCGATGTCGTTAAGTCCGATTAAGATTGATTATTGTGAACTTATTTCAACTTAAGATCCTCTGCCTCCTGATCATGCTCCTTTGGGCATGTCTCTTGATACTTATTCTCAATCCCCTTGGCTCGGTGATTCGGATTTGCCCGATCCCTTGATAGAGATATTTGCTTCCAATGAAGCCATCGTGGAAACTATGTCTCTTGAGGATCCTCCTTGGGATGATAGTCATCATCATTCCTCATTCATGCCTAGCCTTGGGGCCATGTCTATGTGTCTCGAGACGTTCAATTCTCAAGTTCCTTCTCCTCCATTTCAAATTCCTATCATGATGCACAAATTCTTTGCAGAAGGCAACTTGAGAAAAATTACACAGACGATGCCTATCGACATCTCCGTTAACCTTGGGATTGTTGAGAACATCCGTATTTGGGTGACCTATTCTCCCAATGAGGTTCAGGTCTATACTAGTCTCTTCCGCGAGTTTCATGATTTTTTCACATGGTCTTACGAAGAGATGCCCGACATCGATCCAAGTATAGTGGTGCATGAGATTCCTACCTATATTGGTGTGAAGCCTGTTCGCCAATGTCTTTGTCCTGTGCACCCTAGAAAGGCTACTTCTATTAAGGTAGAAGTTGAAAAACTTCTTAAAGTTAGTTTTATCTATCCGATTCCCTTGATAGAATGGATTTATAATATCGTTCCTATAGATAAGAAACAAGGTACCATTCGTGTCTATGTTTATTACCTTGACATTAACTGTTCCTACCCTAAGGATAATTATCCCACTGCTTTTATTGATAAGATCATTGATGAATGTGCCGGGAGTGATATTTTTTCCCTTATGGATGGGTTTTCTGGGTATAACCAGATTAATATTCTTCCAGCTGATCAACATAAGACCAACTTTATCTTTCCTTGGGGTACTTTCACTTCTAAAATGCATCCTTTCAGTTTGAAAAATGTGGAGGCTACGTTTTAGTGAGAAATGTCATATTCTTCCCACAATATCAAGAGCATTGTTCAACATTATCTGGATGACATTCCCTCTCATTCAGCTAAGCGTAAATACCATCCTGATCACCTCCATCCAATTTTTCTTCGATGTCAACGCTATAACATCTGGCTCAATCCGCATAAGTGCGTATTCTGCGTTGACTCCAGTAGACTCTTAGGGTTTATTGTTTCCAAAGACGGGATTCATATCGATCCACTCAAAGTTGAACCTATCGTTCATCTCCCCTCTCCTTCCTCCTTACATCAGCTGTAGAGTCTGCAGGAGAAGTCTAACTTCTTATGCCAGTTTGTACCTAACTATGCCGAAGTGGCCAAAGGATTTACGCGATTACTGAAGCAAAGGTTCCTCTGGGATGAGATTGCCCAAAAGAATTTTAATGCACTGAAGACATTTATTTTCAATGATCCTCTGTTGCATCCTCCAAATTATCATTGTGATTACTCCCTCTATTTGGCTTCTTTTTTTAGCATGATCTCCATGGTTTTTGTACAAGACGATGATGATGGTGATGATCATGTCATTTACTATCTGTCTCGTAACCTTTTTGATACTGAGACGCGATGTGCACATGTCAAGAAGTTGGCATTGGCTGTCGTTCAAGCTGTTCAACATTTTCGTCACTACATCTTGTTGCGCAAAGTGACTGTGATTTCTGATTGCAACCCTATGACTTACATATTGATCGTCAATTGCTAGGGGGCAAGTAATTGAAGTCAATTTTCATCCTATAAGAGTTAAATTTGGAGTTCACTCCCACCAAGTCGAAGAAGTCACTAATATTTTCCAATTTCATCTGCTCTCTCCCTTCCGATTTCGCTCCGTCTGGTTCCGAGGAACGCATTCTGGATGACACACTTTTTCTGATTAGCACCCTTGATCCTTGGTACGGTGATATCACTGTATATCTCCAGACTTCAAATTTCCGATCTGAGTTGACGAACGATGATTTCTGATGCATCCGTCATCAATCACAACCCTATCATATAGTCAAAGATACACTCTACCGCATTGGATTTGATTCGATTCTCCGTCGTTGTTTTGAATCTCGAGGAGGCTGAAAAGGCCCTGAATGATTTTCATAGTGTCACATGTGCTGGTCACATGTCTGCATACGCTATCCCACAGAATATTCTTCGTGCTCGGTATTTCTGGCCCACCATATTTAAATACTGCATCATTGCTTTCTGTAAGTGCCATGATTTCCAGATCTATCAGCGCAAGATGCATGCGCCGCATTCTTATCTTCATCCTTTCATTAATGTTGGTCCCTTTATGAAGTGGTGCATTGATTTTATGATGTGTAACCCTTAATTGGCCGAGGGGCATGCTTATATCATCATAGTCATGGAATCCTTCACCAAATGGGTCGAAGGAATGCCTACACTTATGACTGACGGTAAGACAACAACACAGTTTATATTCAATCATGTCAATTCTAGGTTTGGTGTCCCTAAAGCCATTGTTACCGATCATTGTTCCCATTTTTAGCATTACATCGTGGCAGAGTTGACATCCAAGTTGAGTCTACATTATGACAACTCAACATCGTACTATCCTCAGGCCAATGGCCAGGTTGAAGCTGTGAAAAAAGTTCTCTTTACTATGCTTCAACATATGGTTGGGATGAAAAAATCAAACTGGAATCTCATGTTGTTTTCATCTTTCTGGGCTTTTCTGAACCTCAGTGAAGGATGCGACCGGATTCACTCCTTTCCAGCTTGTCTATGGTCTAGAAGCTTCCCTTCCGATTGAATGTGAAATACCTTCACTCAAACTAGCTATTGAATTGTTGCCGAATACTTCGCCAGAAGGAGAGCGTCTTCTCTATTTAGAGAGGCTTGATGAAACTCGCCGCTTTGCTGCTCTGGTCATTGAAGCACAGAAAAAGTGGGTCAAAGCTCATTTTGACCAATCGGTTTCCCTTCATTCCTTCATAGAAGGAGACCTCGTCCTCCTATAAGACCAATCTCATGATAAGCTGGGGGTAGGAAAATTTCAACCCATGTGGCATGGGCCCTACATTAGGAAATGTGTTTTGTGAAATGGGGCTTAGATGCTTATTGATTATGAAGTTCTTCCTTTGGATCAGCCCAGAAATGGGTTGTATCTTAAAAAATACTATGCATGAATCATTCGTGCATGTTTTTGTGTTGAATCCTTAGTTAAACTGAGAGGGGGGGGTGAATCTGTTTAACACATACATAAGCTTTTTAAAATTTTCATCAACTTATTTACAACTTAATTTTATAACCAAATTTAATATGTGAACAGTCTTAATATGTTGCATCAAGTATTAAATTAATGTGACACCAAACTTATTATGAGAGCAGCAAACATTAAGCAGATTGGGTAGATCATATCAACACATAGGCAACACACATAGAGATAGCAGATATAAGTGGAAACCCATAAAGGGAGAAAACCACATCTTATTATTGTTGTGATGCAAAGGCAAGCTCCAACTCCCTCTCACCACTGTTTTTCTGCAGGCACCAACCTACAGGAGGCTCCAACCTCAGTCAACCACAACTGACAACTATCAAGCTTCAAATTGATAAGGAAGCTCCAACTTCCTCAATTTATCAAAATAAATGTTTGCTGATTTACCTCAGATATCATCTCTGTTCTGTAGCATCTCTTTCTTCTCCTCTCTTCTTTATCTTCTCTGCCTCAATTTTTCATACTCTGCATTCTCTATCCTTACTCTCTCTAACCTCTATTTGCATATCACAGTGATATCATTTATAGAGATTTCCTTATGACTGTTTGTATTCCTCAAGGAATTTGAAATGGATAGCCATACCTCTTAGCCCTCTGCCTTCTCATTTCTTTTCCAGCTCACTCAGAAAATATAACTGTATGTACAAATTTTAATATTCCAGTGGGATTTTTTTTGTTTTCTTCAGGAGACTTGCCAATGCATCACAAAAAATATAAACCAATCAAAAAATTTACATTTAATTACAATGAGAACTCCAGCCCAACTCATTCAGCCTCTTGGATAGCTGCATATTTGTCTTTTCTGTGTTTGTGTCTGTCTTTTTCTTCTCTATAGCCTTTATGTTCATTGTTGTTGCGTAATTCCTGCATGTATGTAACTGCACTTTTTACATAATGCACTTCAATTCTCGGCATAATAATAATAAGGCGTTTTTAACCTATGCACTGTCGTGTTATATAACTTGAGTAACTTTCGGCAATATAATGGTAAAAGATCATTTTAATACATAAAGTGCCCTTACGGGCCCACTTGCCGAACTTTCTCTATTTTCTGATGGGATGTGTTACCTCTTGAATACTTTTGATTGCGATTGATCGCAATCGCAACTTCCATTTATATGTTTCGAGGCTCTGCTCCTTCTCCAATGCGATGATTTACTGTTCACATATGGAAATATGTATGTATCGTTTAACATATATATATGTATGTTTCTATGCTTTCCTTTCCTCTTTATCTGGTTTAATAAACTCGAAGCAAACCTGCATTAGCCTTATCTTTTGAATGGACCCCACATGCCAGCTATACTCCGCTCCTTTATTTCAATCGCAATCGTAACAATCACAATGTTCCTGCGATTTGGTATTTCGATTTCCGCCGATGCGATTAGCAAAGGCCCACCATTTATTCCATCGAATCATCTCCATTGTCCATCCCTCGGTGAATCCGACGGCTATCATCCAATCACTAAGTCGCAATCGAAACCTTCAATTTGGTCGATACTCTCTCACCTCTGATGCGATTTAAGTCAGAATTCAAATAGATATAAGTCTCATCGTTTATAAGTGAATTGGGTCCACTACTTCAATCGGAACTTTTTTTAATATGTTCCTCTGCCATTATTTTCTCTGATGCGATACTCGAGGGTCCCACCATGTGGTATTTCGTTTGTTTTAAAACCAAGCGATAGAACCTTTGGTTCTTTTGATCTCGCGCTCAATAATATAATACATATGCTTTGTATTATACCTTTGGTCCTTTTTCCATAAAGTGCTACATATAAATATATATATGCTTTGGACCTTTGTATATAAGGCACAACATATGTAATGCACTGCATATATATAAGCTTACGCTTCAGCTTTAATGTATCCTCTAGCTTGGGTTAAGATTCTCGGAATTTTATGTAAGGGGTCCCACACTTAATATACAAACATATCAAACCTTCAGCATTTTCTTCAATGGTTAATTACTAACCATTAACGTAATACTTCAACTGGTCCCACCACAACTTCTATCACATATACATTATTTTATGTGTCTTGTATTATAATCTTGCTCCTCATTTAATACAATGCTCACACTATATTGAACCCTTTTGTGATATTTCATACTCTCCATACTATATTCGCGTATACTACCTCCTCCGTCATATTTCAACCATTATACCATGTAATTCAACCTACATTCAACCCATTATATATATCAACATATATTAATATAAGTTATAACCTCTACCTGTTCATTAACTTTCACAACATGGAATACACAATCATTCACATAATACTTGGCTCTGCAGATCTGAATTTAGGACCCACATCCTTGATTCTCTTCCCCGCACCTTCACCTTTGATCGGACGGTCAATCTGCTCTCGCGCACCAACTGGGCTTTGGAACCCCATCCAACGGTCGACGCACAATATCGCGCAACTTATGTGCTTGTCACATAATTTTCCAAAATCAAGCGAAAAAATTTGTATTTGGAAACCACTCTACGACACGTGGCCATCAATGGCATATATCGCGTTCATTTTGAGAATTCCACTTACTATTTTCGACACCACGTGATACTGCTGGTTTTCTTACCTCTCTTTTTACTGTTCACACTTAGGGTTCCACTTCAATTCATGGTTCCATTTCAATAAGGAATTTCGCGCCTTCGTTATATACATATACATATAAGCTTTGTTCAAACTATAATATATATAAACCCTTATTGATTTCGTTATATACCTTTCTTCAGCACTTTGATATATATGAACCCTATTTCATTGCTGCTCTGCCTCCTCTGTTCTTCTCATGCTTTGCCTTTGTATTCTCTGTGTCCGCCTCTACTGCTCTGCCTCCTGTGTTCTTCTCATGCTCCCTGTAAATGTTACTATACCATTTACGAAAAAAATTGTTCTCTTCTCTTTTGCTTCTGCTATTTTCCTTTATCTATCTCTTCCTCTGCTACCTCCTTTGCCATCAATGGCAACATTTCCAACAGTCTCCACTTTTGGCATTGATGGAAATACACTTCCTCTATTTTCCTTTTAGGACCCTTTCTTCTGTTGCTTTCTCTTCCTCCCCCTTTGACATCAATGGCAAGGGGTTTCTCATTTCTCAGTGTGATTTTAACTCTCGCCCATGTTGCACTGATCTTGAGGACCCGTTTCATGCTTTCCTTGCTTACTGATCTCCCCATGGAATGATATTTTCATTTTTGTTCTCCCCCTAAAACGATGCTTTCTCTTTATATCAGAGAGTAGCATATACAGATACTACCCCTAGTCTATCTCTCAAATACTCAAATGGTTCTCTAGCAAGAGGTTTGGTAAATATATCTATTGTCTGTTCTTTTTTTGGCACATACTCCAGCTTGACTACCTTCTAAGCTACTTGTTCTCCGAGAAAATGATACTTGATTGGGATATGTTTAGTTTTTGAATGAAGCACAGGATTTTTTGATATGCTTATAGCACTTATATTATCACATTCGATAGATATAGGTTCATCAATGCTTACCTTCATGTCTTGGAGGGTTTTCTTCATCCACATGACTTGTGTGTAGCATGCTGCTGCTGCTATGTATTATGCTTCTACTGTAGATAGAGAAATAGATGTTTGTTTCTTGCTTAGCCATGCCGCCCGACTTTATCCTAGATAGAATTCACCTCCACTTGTACTTTTCCTGTCATCCACATAGCTGGCCTAATCTGCATTTGTGTATGCTGTCAAAGTGAAGCTTTTTCCTTTTGGATACCATAGCCCAAACTGTACTGTTCCTTGTAGATATCTAAATATTCTTTTGAATTCTAGAAGATGATTTTGCTTTGGTGCTGCTTGATATCTAGCCACAAGTCCTACTGCTAGCATGATGTTTGGTCTTGATGCTGTCAGGTACAGAAGACTTCCTATCATGGATCTATAGAGTCTTTGATGTATATCATCAGATCCATCATCAGCACATAGCTTGCATCCCATGATCATGAGAGTTGACACAGGTTTGCAGTCTTCCATTTTGAACTTTTTCAACATTTATTTTAAGTATTTTTCCTGTGAGATGAATGTACCTGTGTTCTTTTGCTAAATTTGAAGTCCTAAGTAGAAACTGAGCTCTCTAATCATAGACATCTCAAGCTCTGATTTCATCTCTTCAGCAAATCCTTTTGCTAGTTCATCTTTGTTGCTTCCAAACATAATGTCATCAACATATACTACAACTATAAGGAGTTCGTTTTCATGGGCTTTTATGTATAGATTGTTGTCTAATCCTCCTCTCTTAAAGCCTTATTTTTGCAAGTACTTATCCAACCTTGAGTACCAAGCACGAGGAGCTTGTTTTATTCCATATAGAGCCTTCTTTAGTCTGCACACATAGTCTTCTTTTTCTGTTAATGAGAAGCATTCTAGTTGTTCCATGTAGACTTCTTATAGATCTCCATTCAGAAATGCAGATTTCACATCCATTTGATATACTTTGAAGTCTTGGTAGCATGCAAAGGCCAGAAAAATTCTAATAGCTTCCATTCTGGCTACAGGGGAAAATGTTTCATCGTAATCAAGTCCTTCAATTTGTGAATATCCTTTGCAAACAAGTCTAGCTTTATTCCTGATTACCTGTCCTTGATCATTCATTTTATTTTTGAATACCCATTTTGAGCCTATGATATTTTTCTCAGTGGGTCTAGGAACTAATTCCTAGGTATTTTTCTTCTTTATTTGGTCCAATTCTTCATTCATAGCATTCACCCAATACTTTTCCTTGTTGGCTTCTTCAAACTTCTTTGGCTCTATTTGTGATAACATAGTTATGTATACCTCTTCTGTCTATTCAGTTAGTTGCTTTCTTGTATGGACTCCTACACTCTTGTCTCCAATGATCAGATCTTCTGGATGGTTCTTTTGAGTGTATCTTGAGGGGGCTTTTGAGCTCAGCTCTGCATATTCTGTTGTCTTTCTTGTTTCATCATCATCTTGGTTTTCTTCTTCATGATTGTCTGAAGGACTGCTACAGTCTATACTTTTTGTCTTGTTTGGAAGTTCTACATCAAATCTTACATCAATTCTTTCTACAATTTTTCAAAGAGTCTTGTTGTAGCACCTGTACCCTTTACTCTTGGATGCATATAGTAGAAATACCCCTTCATCTGCTCTTGCATCAAATTTCCCCATATTTTCATCATTATTATTTATGTAACACTTGCTTCCAAAGATTCTAAAGTGCTTGATTGAAGCTAGTTTACCATGCCAAAGTTCATAGGGAGTCTTGTCACTGCTTGGCCTTAAATGAGCTTTTTTTAGGATATGCATGGCTGTGTGTACTGCTTCTGCCCATAAGGTTTGAGGAAAATTACTCTCTTGCATTATGGCTCTGGAAATTTTTTGTACAAACCTATTTTTCTTTTCTGCTACTCCATTCTTTTGAGGTGTCCCTGCAATAGTAAGTTGTTGCTTTATCCCATGTTCATTGCATAGGTCTGAAAAGTCATAATCTGTGAATTCACCTCCTCTGTTTGATTTGATGCATTTTTTCTTGCATCCTGTTTGATTTTCTAGTAATGCTTTGAATATCTTGAATTTATCCAGTGCTTCTTATTTATTCCTAAGAAATGCAACCCATGTCATTCTAGAGAAATAATCTATTATCAACATGAAGTAGGATTCTCCACTTGGTGTTTTAGTTCTTGCGGGTCCACACAGATCCATGTGCACAAGCTGGAGTGGTCTTCTTGTTGATAACTCATCTTTGGCCTTAAATGATGTGCGTGTCTGTTTTCCCAATTGACAGGATTTGCATATGGTATTGGAAGGCCTTTTTATTTCTGGCATGTCTAAGAAATCTTTCTTCTTGCTCAGTCTGATGATATGATCGAAGATAAGATGTCCCAATCTCCTATGCCATAACCCTAACTCCTGAAGTTTTCTAAGATGGCATGCTTCATATTCCTCTTTCACTATGTAAACATTACTCTCTTTTCGAACACCTTTGAGTAGAGTATTGCCTGTGGTGCTTGATCTGACTTCACAGTCTTGTGCTCTAAAAATAACTTCACAGCCTTTATCACACATTTGACTAACACTCAGCAAGTTTTCTTTCAGCCCACCTACAAATAATACATCTTGGGCCTTTCCTCTACCTTTATCTAGGCTGACTGAGCCTTTTCCTTTGATTTTTCCTGATTTATCATTGCCAAAAGTAACATTTCTAGATTTCTTTTCATCAAAAGTTATAAATTTGCTTCTGTCTCAAGTCATATTTTTTGAGCAGCCACTGTCCAAATACGATTGGCTTTTCAGGTCTTGAGTAGTTAGAGCCACGTCACATTTTTTCACCTTATTTTTCCACTGGAAGCATCCTTTTGTTTGGAAATTTTTGTGAGATGATGAACCACAACCTCTGAGAGGACATTTGGAAGGCATATGTCCAATTTTATTGCATACATAGCATTTGATCATAATTTTTGCAGAATTATGAGCATGAGTAAAATCTCCTTGATTCATAAACCTCCTTGAGGTGTTGTACATCAATCTTTGTCCATATTTTCTGCACTCAATGATTTTATGGTCAAATTCCTTACAATAAAAATAGTAACCATAGAAACAATTTGCATACCTGATGTGAGGTTGTCTTCTCCATTTGTTTGCTTGAGACAGTCTCTTTATTGTTTGCATCTTTTGCTGGTTTGAATTACTCCTCCTTGTATGACAGTATGCAGCAATGTGTCCCAGCTTGTGGCAGGCATAACACGTGGAATTTTTCATAGGAAGGAAGAATCTCCTTTGATGGCCTCCAAATTTGACATACTCAGGGGTATATGAGCCTTTTTTTGTTGTATCAGTATTTATTTCATTCTTTGTTATTAGAGGTTTCTTCTGTTTTCTTTCTCCCTCATTACATGTTTCTTATTTTGTAGGATTTATTTGAGCTGCTTCATCATCCTTCTTTTCTTTTACAAAAATAATATTGTTGTTTTCTTTTTCTTTGCTTTTACTTGATTATCCTTCATAGCCTATTCCAGTTTTTATCAGAGGAGATCTTTGAGCATCCATAATTTCGTTCAAATTACCAGAGCTTGTTGTTTGAGAAGAATTCATAGACACTTTCCTTTGAGCATTTTCTAATTTCTTCCTCAGACATACTGCTTCTTCTTCCAACTTCTCTTATTCCTGAGTTTTATCCTTGATTTTCTTAAGTAGCATGTCCTCTATCTTCATGGCTTCTTCAAGCTCTACCTTCAGCTGCATGAGGACTTCTGAATTTTTCTCTTCTCTTACATACTTGAGGAGAATGTCCTTTTGTTTTCTGCACTTCAGTTTGAGTCTGTCAATCTCCTCCAGGGCACTTCTTAGCTCCCCCTTAAGTTCAACTTCACCTTCTTCTTCATCTTCTAGAAGGAGTCCTTCAAGTTCTTCTATGGCCATCAATAAAAATTCAGAGGTTCCTTCTTCACTTGAGGGTTCATTTGAGTCTTCAGATGCACTGCTTTCTTGTTGAACATAGTAAGATTTTCTATTGAATTTCTTTCCTTTCTGCCAGTTCTTTGATGTAGTTTTCTCTGATTCATGAGCATGATTCCTTGATTTCTTATGAGGACACTTAGTAGCATAGTGTCCAACTCTTCCACAGTTAAAGCATTTGAATGGAATTTTACCTTTATATTTACCTGATCCTCTATCAAGTTTCTTAACAAACTTGGCCTCTTCTTCATCAGAGCAAGAACATATATCTTCCTTTTCTTCTTTCTTCTTTTCTGTTTTAAAAGTTGCTTCCCTCACACTTGGTTTCTTCTATGGGTGTCTCATCTCATAGGCTATTATATTTCCAAGTAACTGGTTCATGGTCAAGGTTTCCCAATCAGCTGTTTCTTCTATTGCAGACACCTTGGGGTTAAAACTGGGTGGAAGAGATCTTAGAATCTTTTGTACAATTACACTTTTGGTATGGTTTCTCCAAGAGCTTTCATATTGTTAACAATTTCTGCAAATCTTAAGAAGAAGCTCCCAATATCTTCATCATCATTCATTTTTAAATTTTCAAACTGAGCTCTATATACATGAAGTTTGGCTGTCTTTACCTTTTTATTTCCCTCATGGATGTTTTCAAGAGTATCCCACATATATTTGGCAGTCTTGCTGTGCATTACTTTGATAATTCAGCCTCACATAGTCCATTTAAGATTGCATTCATGGCCTTTGCATTTGCTACAAATTCTTGTTTAGCTTCTCTCTCTGGGTCAGTTGCCTTTGGGGCATATCCAAATTCCACAACAACCCAAACCTCTATTCCTAGAGACATTATGTATGCTCTCATTCTGATTTTCCAGAAGGCATAATTAGCACCGGTGAAAAAAGGGGCTTTATTGGTTGAGCTTCCTTCTTGACTAGCCATCCTGGGGACCTAGGATCTCCTTTCAGTGGTTAGACTGGTACTAAAGGAATTGGCTCTGATACCAATTGTTGAATCCTTAGTTAAACTGAGAGGGGGGGGTGAATCAGTTTAACACATACATAAGCTTTTTAAACTTTCCATCAGGCTTATTTGCAACTTAATTTTATAACCAACTTTAATATGTGAACAGTCTTAATATGTTGCAGCAAGTATTAAATTAATGTGACACCAAACTTATTATGAGAGCAACAAACATTAAGCAGATTGGTTAGATCATATCAACACATAGGCAACACACATAGAGACAACAGATATAAGTGGAAACCCATAAAGGGAGAAAACCACATCTTATTATTGTTGTGATGCAAAGACAAGCTCCAACTCCCTCTCACCACTATTTTTCTGCAGGCACCAACCTACAGGAGGCTCCAACCTCAGTCAGCCACAACTGACAACTATCAAGCTTCAACTTGATAGGGAAGCTCCAACTTCTTCAATTTATCGGAAGAAATGTTTGTTGATTTACCTCAAATAACAGCTCTATTCTGTAGCATCTCTTTCTGCTCCTCTCTTCTTTATCTTCTCTGCCCCAATTTTCCATACTCTGCATTCTCTATCTTTACTCTCTCTAACCTCTATTTTCATATCACATTGATATCATTTATAGATATTTCCTTATGACTGTTTGTATTCCTCAGGGAATTTGAAATGGATAGCCATACCTCTTAGCCCTCTGCCTTCTCATTTATTTTCCATCTCACTCAGAAAATAGAAATTTATGTACAAATTTTAATATTCCAGTGGGATTTTTTTTTGTTTTATTCTGAAGACTTTCCAATGCATCATAAAAAATATAAGCCAATTAAAAAATTTACATTTAATTACAATTAGAACTCTAGCCCAACTCATTCAACCTCTTAGATAGTTGCGTATTTTTATTTTTTGTGTTTGTGTCTGTCTTTTTCTTCTCTGTAGCCTTTCTTTTCATTGCTGTTGCATAACTCCTGCATGTATGTAACTGCACTTTTTACATAATGCACTTCAATTCTCAACATAATAATAATAAGGCTTATTTAACCTATGCACTATCATGTTATATAACTTAATAACTTTCGGCGATATAATGGTAAAAGATCATTTTAATACATAAAGTGCCCTTACGGGCCCACTCGCCAAACTTGCTCTATTTTCCGATGCAATGTGTTACCTCTCGAATACCTCTGATTGTGATTCATCGCAATCGCAACTTACATTTATATGTTCCGAGGCTCTGCTCCCTCTCCAATGTGATGATTTACTGTTCACATATGGAAATATGTATGTATCGTTTAACATATATATATGTATGCTGCTGTGCTTTCCTTTCCTCTTTAGCTTGGTTTAATAGACTCATAGCAAACCGGCATTAGCCTTATCTTTTGAATGGACCCCACATGCCAGCTATACTCTGCTCTTTTATTTCAATTGTAATCACAACAATCACAATGTTCCTGCGATTTGGTCTTTCGATTTCTACCGATGCGATTAGAAAAGGCCCACCATTTAGTTAATAGAATCATCTCCGCCATCCATCCCTTGGTGAATCTGACGGCTATCATCAAATTGCTAAGTCGCAATCGTAACCTTTAGTTTGGTCGATACTCTATCACCTCTGATGCGATGAATCGCTCCGATGCGATTTAAGTCGGAATTCAAACAGATATAAGTCTCATCGTTTATAAGTGAATCGGGTCTGCTGCTTCAATCAGAACTTTTGTTAATATGTTCCTCTGCCATTATTTTCTTTGATGTGATACTCTAGGGTCCCACCATGTGGTACTTAGTTTGTTTTAAAACCAAGTGATAGAACCTTTGGTTCTTTTGATCTCGCGCTCAATAATATAATACATATGCTTTGTATTATACCTTTGGTCCTTTTTGCATAAAGTGCTACATATATATATATATATATATATATATATATATATATATATATATATATATATATATATATATATATATATATATATATATATATATATATATATATATATATATATATATATATATATATATATATATATGTGTTTATATATATATATGTTGCATACTTGTATATAAGGCACAACATATGTAATGGGCTACATATATATAAGCTTCCACTTCAGCTTTAATGTATCCTCCATCTTGGGTTAATATTCTTGGAATTTTATGTAGGGGGTCCCACATTTAATATACAAACATATCAACCCTTCAGCATTTTCTTCAATGGTTAATTACTAACCATTAACACAATACTTCAATTGGGCCCACCGCAACTTATATCACATATACATTATTTTATGTGTCTTGTATTATAATCTTGCTCCTCATTTAATACAATGCTCACACTATATTGAACCCTTTTGTGATATTTCATACTCTCCATACTATATTCGTGTATACTACCTCTTCTGTCATATTTCAACCATTACACCATGTAATTCAACCTACATTCGTCCCATTATATATATAAACATATATTAATATAAGTTATAACCTTTGCCTGTTCATTAACTTTCACAACACGGAATACACAATCATTCACATAATACTTTGGCTCCGCAGCTCTGAATGTAGGACCCACATCCTTGATTCTCTTCCCCGTACCTTCACCTTTGATCAGACGGTCAATCTGCTCTCGCGCACCAACTGGGCTTTAGACCCCCATCCAACGGTCGTCGCGCAATATCGCGCAACTTATGTGCTTGTCACATAATTTTCCAAAACCACGCGAAAAAAGTTGTATTTTGAAACCACTCTAGGACACGTGGCCATCAATGACATATATCACATTCATTTTTAGAATTCCACTTACTATTTTTGACACCACGCGATACTACCAGTTTTCTTACCTCTGGTTTTACTGTTCACACTTAGGGTTCCACTTCAATTCATGGTTCTGCTTCAATAAATAATTTCGTGCCTTCGTTATATGCATATACATATAAGCTTTGTTCAAACTATAATATATATAAACCCTTATTGATTTTGTTATATACCTTTCTTCAGCACTTTGATATATATGAACCCTGTTTCATTGCTGCTCTGCCTCCTCTGTTCTTCTCATGCTCTACCTCTGTATTCTCTGTCTCCGCCTCTGCTACTCTACCTCCTCTGTTCTTCTCATGCTCCTTGTAAATGTTACTATACCATTTACCAAAAAAATTGATGTCTTCTCCTTTGCTTCTGCTACTGTCCTTTTTCTGTCTCTGCCTCTGCTGCCTCCTTTGCCATCAATGACAACATTTCCAACATTTTTTACATAGGGTTTTTTTTCATTTTTTTACATTTTTGGCTTGGTGTGCTTTGCGAACAGTTTCCTGCTCATTCGATCGTTCTTTATAGTGTAGATTTCTATTATCCCTTATGTCGGTTTTGCGGATGGTGCTTCTCGTAGTACCTGGAACCTGTCTTCAGCAGCCTGGGTGATTTATGATCCTGCTCGTGAGTTGATATACCTTCAAGGAATCTGTCTAGGATGAACCACAAACAATTAATTGAATATAATGTTCTTATTGAACTATTAACCGAGGCAAATGCTCTTGAAATTTGTACATTGATTGTTAACCTAGACTCACTGCTTGTTTTCTTCAACTTAATGGACATTATTCTATTAGAAACCCTCACATCTTAAGGTTGTATTTGTGTGTTCGTTTACTGGAAAGACATTTTGATTACATTACATATCAACATTTTCCTAGATGAATGAATGCATTAACTGATACAGTAGCTAACATTGTATTAGATAGACATTTGCGTAAATTGTAAAAAATCATCATCACATGACATGATCCATACAGGAAAATAGATGTATATATATATATATATATATATATATATATGTCGAATGTTTTCATCCATGTGCATCATAAGTTCAAAAAATATGTGTGTTTCGGTTATATCCTAAGACATCATGTTGCTTAAAAAATATGCAGAAATGAAACCTAGTTGTCTAGTCGGCGTGACATTCATGATAGCACGTCACTGCCCATACAAGTCGCCTCTGCAAGATATGAACACAGTTTGACACTCCTGCAGTGTGTCTCTAGTATGCACGAGGAACATCATTGAATCACGCATAGTCCGGGATCCCACGAGAGATTCCCTCCAATTTGCGTATGATTTCCTCCTCGTCGCCTCCCTCACCATGAGGGGTCACATCAAAGTCACAAGGAATCCTCCATGCTATCGGGGACATACCTGTAGGTCTCTCTGGGTCAACATCTGCAATTACATGGATTAATTTCAGAGCATGCATAACAAAAAACTCATAATGCTCATCAAAATAAAAAATGAGTCTTACCAAGTACTTCATCCCAATCCTCTCCTTTTGGGAGTGGTAGATCTACATGACCACTGAAATCCATTATAGAGTAGGTCTAGTCCTCCATGACAATCAGTTGTTGGTGGATCCACTCGAATAAGTTCGGTCTCCAGGACATCTGTTGACTACCCCCTGACCTTGGCATCAAAGCTGCCCAACGGACCATCCGTGGCTCCTGAGGTGGTGGTGCCAGAACTATTACCTCTTGACGTTGGAAGATTTGTAATCATTCCAAGATGAACGGTACCAATATGGACCCATAGCCAAACTGCTTCAGTTTCCCATTCTTTCATTTTTTCAACTGGCGTTTTATGTTGATTGTTACAGCCTCTGCCCAGTTGAAGAGAGTTGGTGACATGCAATCCACTACAAGAAGTAATTGTGTTTTTGTAGCCTCATGTGGATCCTAAACTCCTGCAACTCGCCTCATGGTCCGTAGCACTACTCTGAGTGCCAGATTGGGAATGGTTTGGATATCCACCTTCCCTCTTTTGGATCGTTTCCGTGCTCCTCGGAACACTCTGTCAATAACCATAGCCATGTTTTCCATTGTAGGCCGAGTATCAATCAGGATTGGTACTCCCCCTGTCCGCGACAATCTAGTTATGAAATAGATATCTAAGACCTCAATCTCAAGTTCTTGGTCATGAATAATGAATTTTTCCTGATCAATGTCCCAAACACTTATCAAGTACTGCAACAGCTTCGGTTGAGCTCTGAGCTTTGACACATGGTGCCATAAATAATTTTTTGAGCCTGCAATATCTGAGAACTTCCACACATCTCACATTGCCCATGGCTTCCTCATCTTCTTCACTTTGTTCTCGTTCTTTCCATTCAATCATCATTTTGTCTTTTCACACCTGCAAAAACATCCATATGGTTGTCATTAGCTAAATCTAATTCTTTTGAATGGTTAATTTTTCCTTTCTTGTTTGAATTTTCATACTTAAATGGTTAGCGCATTTGGCACGACTACTTTATAAATATTCGCGCCAATTGGCACCCCCCTATTCATTTTTTAGGATGGTTAGCGTGAGTCTGTGCCCAATAGCCACGCCGCCCCCATAGATCTACAAAATTGGGGTTGTAGGTAATGAAAAAAAAATCAAAATGCAGGGGATAATTTGATTTCTTACATAGAACAGTTCACGATAGGTCTTCCGGATTGCATGCTGTCAGCGCCACAAAATTGCAATGAAAAAGGGTAACAAATTGATCACAAGAGGTAAAAGTGAAAAGTAATTTATTTTTTACCATATTTGGATTTTTATAACTTTTCAGAACCCTAATTAGGTTTTAAAACATATTTTTCGATTATCGCATTATGTTATTTCGGAAAATGGGTTTTACGTGTGTCTCTTGTGTAGCGACATGTCCTCAACATGACGAGAATGAAGTAACGAATTGTATTTTACACTTTTTCGGACTTAGTAAAAACACGAAAAAGCCACTGTTGGAGTCATCTTTAAGCTCTTTTCTGACTCTCAAAAATTGAAAATATTGTTGAGATTCGTCGTTTCGAACTCGTTAAATGGCCTTGAAACGATATCTACTCAGTATACATTTACCCCTTTTTCAGGCTGGGATAGATTATTTACAAAAAATGAATACCTAAGCCTATTGCGACTAAGAGGTTCTCTCAGACACAATTTTCTATCTTTTCAGATCTATGAGACTACCTATGAATAGGGACTACCGAAGTTTTCTTTTTTGATTCTTTTCAAACTCTCTAAACATGCAAATATGCCGAGTTCTTCCTTTGTCATACTCATTAAAGCTTAAATGACAGCGGAAACCATCACCATGACGTTACCAAGTTCCTCCTTCCTAGGGCTCCTAAAATGTACTAAGATGGATTTGTCCGAAGGACAAACTTACATGACAAGCATATTCTATCCCCTTCAAGATTGTTTTCCAAAAATAATTGGGGTACTCGCTAGAATGGTGGGGAGAAATGGAACCAGTTCTTAGTTGTCTTGACGCTATGTCACTCTTGAACATGGCACTCATCTGCATTCGTGTCGGGTTCAGGGAATCCCATTTCGTCATTTTTTCCTCCATGGGTTTGGGTAATATCTTTTGACCTCTCATCTTCTCTTTTCCATGCCATCATGACCTTAGATCCCCTGATGTAAAATACTACCAAATCCAGAGCTGTGTCGCTGAAATGTTCAAGAGAAGTTTCGGTTTGCAGTTTTCAACCTCCCTCTGATCCTCTTTTTGGTCCTGATTCACTATTATCATATTCCTTTGTCTCGTGTTGATGATGTGGGAAAAATTATAGCCCATCTTCAACTAGGTCACTTCCTATCGACTTCAGCTCATTATCTAGGAAGCTGATCTAGAGACTCCCTTCCGGTACCTTGGAGCTTGCATGCCTCAATGGAAATTTCTTTGCATTCGATGACAGGTCCTCATTGTTTTCCTTCGATTGAGTGATTTTGCAGGTGTTCGACACGAGATCACTGTTCACATTCTGTGGATTGTATTATTTGTACCTTAAGAGATAATTTCATTATTGGTGGTTTCTCTCGTGCCTGTTAATAGATTTCATCATTGGCTGGAAATCAGGTGAATTTATTGCATGTTCGACATCAGCTCACACATCGCATGCTTTAATTTGTACTTTTTCGGGTCGAGATGAAGCGCAAGACCATGGGTTTTGTCTGATAAGATCTAGGTTGCGGGATATTTTGGTTTATCATGAATATATGCATGACTCTTTTGATTGGATGGCTGCGACGATACCTAGGTCTATTTGCTGATCCTTACTGCTGGATGGTTACCCATGCCACATGTTCATGTATTAGAGATATTAATTGTATGTGTACTTGCAAGTCTTCCAACATTGGTGTTTGGTTCGAACACGTTCTCGTAAAGCATTTCATTCCTCCCTTTCTCTCGGACCTCATGCTTTAGGTGGAATTTGTTACACATCATTTTGTCATTGCCTCTACAATCCCCATCTCACACATTGGAGGACCATTTCTGTGACTTATACGAAGTGTCATGCCTTGCAAAAAGTGTCATTACATCCCTTGCCATGAGAAGAACATTTCCTCTGTTGACTATTCATGGAACAAACCGTAAAAAATACATGATTTTGGTTTGTAAATGGTAGGGAGTTATGGCCTCATGCCGATAAGGGAAATTAGCACTTGGATCCATGCCCATTAGCGCTCTGTCTCACTGGACTGCCCGCGCCGAGCTAGTTTTGGAAATGTTTTTAAATATAGAAGCAAAGTTTCCATTGCCAACCACTTCGTCAGTGAGTCTGCATGGGTTGTTTGACTGAATAACATTGAGCACCCTCCTTTGGCTTCTTGTTTCCTACATTTCGGGAAACCTCCCAAAGGATAAGGCCTCCCTTTCACCACATGAGTGATCTCAACCTCCACCTCTCCTTCTATAAATACATCTCTCTCACATAGATGCAACTAGTTGAATGGTTTGGATAGCTGAATGTTTTTTAGAATAGATGAAACAGTCTGATATAGTTGGTGTGATATAGAGAAGAGAGAGAGAGACCCCTTTTCGAGAGAGATTCTATGCTGATTTCCCCGCCAAGTCCAAATTTCCCGATGAATGCTCGAGATGCATTTTGACTGGACCCGTTAAAGGAGGCTGTGACATCAAGGCTCATTTGGTTGCAATATCTTTCTTTCTCTTAATTAATACATGACTGATGTTTTGGTTCTCATCTTGTGTTGATATGATTAATATTTCACAATATGTTTAATTATCCTTGAACAATTAGATAGTTAGGAATGCAAAAAAAAATTCGTATGTTGCTTTCATTCTTTAATCCTTGTGCAGGCACTCGAGTACCGCTGTTGAACTACCATGATGTGTCAGGATGAAGATCAGGAGATTTCTGCTATAGCTACGACAATTGCGTTGGAATCCAGGTAGGACATCTATCCTGACTCAATTTCATTCATTAACTAGGAATCAATGCATTAGCATGTCCTCTTGCTGCTAGAACCACCGTAGGGCTAGAAGGATCACCTTTGTTGATAGAGGGGATTTACCTACACAAAAAGGGCCGAGGAGGATTTCTCCAAGTCTGGGTTGTCCCAATATTCAACCATGCCTCATCCTACCTCCAATCTCCTGCAACATGCTATAGCAAGGCTTAACTAGCCTATGAAAACCTTGTTTAGGGTATGCCCATCCTCGAAATGGACCTAAAAAAATTCCAATTTCCACCGCTGTGCCTTGAACTCCCAACACAACACCTCATCCTTCATAATAGTCATCAACGGTTCTCTACGAAGCCCTGTCCTCCTCGCTAGTTTAGCCTTCTTTGTTGTGGCCTAGATAGAAGTATCCCTCTCCTCAATGAGATGCTCTTATTATGATATGTTGCCCAAATTGGATTTCCTAGGTGAGACATAATCAACTCCTATATATAGAAAATAGAAGGGATTCCATCAAAGTCCAACATATGGCTTCTATAACTATTAAGAGGTTTATTGACATCAATATGATCCTAACATATTTTGCACAAAGCCACTTCTAGTCTTCAAAAATCCATATCTCCATTTCTATAACTTGGAATCAGATGATTTTTTTTGCGTCACATTTGTCTCAACATGAGATATCATCCTCAGCCATCAAATATCGAAATGTGCTCATGGTTTTGGTCAAAATAATGATGGGTGCAAAACCCCTGCCTTAGGTTACAAGCCCACAAGTGACTCTTGCGATGCTTTTCCTTCCAAATCTTGAACCCCAGGGCTTGGAGTACCTCCCAAGCTACAAAAAAATCAACAATTAGTAAATTTCACAATCCCTATATGGTATCAATATTTGGAAATTCCTACATCTCCATCATTATTTCCAACAATTGTGTGAAATTATTCAATGCCATTTAGAACTATTGATGAAACACATATCTATTCCACTTAGTATTTTAGGTCCCCTTTGGTAGTCCATTGTCTTGATTGTATTGTGATGCTTATTGTTTGGTACAAACTCTAGTTTCATTGGATAACAGTAAGTTGGTGGAAAAATCCCTATCAAATCTAAACATAAAAGTCAAACTTTCCTTGCCATAAATCACTTTATATCTATGATAAAACACCTCAAATATGCACTAAAATACTTGATGATTTCCAGTTTGATTTAACACTATATGAGTAGAGAGAAGCAAATTTATGTGCACTTAGCTCCATATTAAAACATTGTTTTGAATTTTCCTATGTGCACTATATGCCCACCGATAAACAATACACATAAGCTTAGAGGAAATGAGCACAAGGACTACTTTTGGTGCCCAACAAAGATCCTTCATATAGAATCTAGTTCCAAATAGGTGCATTGTCTATTTTTAAATTCTTGTATTGGATCATTATATCACATTCTTCCATATGAAAATAATTAGAGTCATAATACACCTGTCTATTGTTTAATAATATGTTGATGCTTAAACTCTAGCTCCATGATATGCTTTACATAGTCACCTAACTGAAAAATTATATGTTTGTAGCTTTGGAGAATTTGATCTAAAAGTTGCTAGAGATAAAACACATTAAGACAAGACCTTTCCAGATGACATGGGAAATGTCCAAGTTTATGGAGATTTATATTCTTTGGAAACTTCCCTTGTGAAAGTATTTCCTTGTTCCAAATCACTCAATATATTCTTTTATTTTTCACTCTAAATACAATACCTCCAATATAAATTACTAAAACACATAAAAGAATGTTCATATACTAAATTAAATACTACTTGTTTCAATTGAAATTGCAATGAGTTGTTTCTCCATGCTTTAGTGTCTGATAGATCACCAGACAGACTTAGGCATGACTAAGAAGATTTAAAATAGCCTCAATCCCATATGATTCACAAGAAACATGCAATTGGATCTATGCTATGAGGATGAAAAGAGTAAATTTCCTCCTCACAGTTTGGGGACGGATCTTGAATTTGAAGAAGAATTCTTACTCTCCATGGGAGCGATCTAACTGATTTGCTTCCGATCTCAATAAATGCACACAATCACAAATGTACACAGATGGAAAGTGATCTTCCTCAGAATATCGTTAGATAAACAATGATATAATGATAAAACAATCACATAATATGAAACATGATCATATAAGGGACACAACATACATATTCATTAATCTCAAAAACATGATACAATGCTTTTATACCTTCACTCCAACGTCTCCTATTTGCAATCTAGCAAAGATTCCCCACAAGATGTGATGGAGGAGTATGAAGAGCACTCACATAGAAACTTAGATCTCATAAGTTGTTAATGTGATAGCAAGATAGCAACAAAGGATCAAGATCTCATCGCGACGAAAGTATGGCTCTCCAAAAATAGCTCTCCTAAAATGGCAGAGCTCTCACCCTATAGTTTGGATACTCTCCTCCCCACCCTTTCCTGTTGGTGAGATTATATAGGTTCATTATATCCTTTTTTATAATCTATCTAGATAGTTAGGGGCTTGAGAATTTAGGAACATTATACAATAATGGACCCCTGGCCAGCTCATACACAACTAGGTCAAGATGATCTCCTTGGTAATGGGAAACTCTAGAAACCTTTTTCACAATTATGAGTTTTTTCTCAATTATCTCAATTATGAAATAATTATTATCTAATAATTATAATATTCTAGAAAAATAATTATGATAAATTTCTCAAATGTAATTTCACCCTTTTAACATGGGACAAATCTCAGATAAGTGAAAAAAAAGGTCAAAAGGGATGCATTTTATCCAAACAACTAAGGTAAGTGGATATTGGGTTTCTCTCACTATAATGGAGTGGAAAATAGGGTTATAACATATGCCCCTTAATGTATGAGGTCGGAATGAGAAATTCATGGCCAATATACATTATGAAAAATATCAGAGGTCGAAACAAGAGTGGGGAAACAAAGCCAAGGATGCGGATAAAAAAACAATGGAAATGAATTCTCAATTGTTATGATAACATCCCCGAGGCGGGCATACCCATGCTCAGTCATAAGATAATATTGAACATTGGTGCCAAAGAATACACTGTGGATCCATGACAAATAAAGTTCTATAACATGGCTACGATAGACATACAGAGTGGATCCATGTGACTAAATTAAGAGAGCATAGACACTAAGAAATACAATCGTGGATCTATGTCAAAGTATATATCAGTAGGACTACAAGCACATAATATACAAAGAAGTGTCTCAAGATAGTCCTCAAAGTACATAAATTATACATAACTCCAACGTAGCCTGTGAAGGATTCCATATAAGAGCGATATGCCCCTAACGCAAGGTCCTCAACATAACCTTGATGGTACAAATATACACATGCGAATAGATGAGCTAAAGTAGAGCAATGGTAGAGACATCCTGATTACCAGCCAATGAGGTAAAACTAGTAACGGATATGAGGGAATCCACCAATGAGGAAAATAGACCCCGAGGTACGTAGTATAATCCACTAAGTGTGAATAAATGAGCTCACATTGAACAATAGTGAACTCAACCAATCAGGAGCCAATAATTTAAACTAACTGTCAATTGTGAGGAAGCCTTCCACTGAGGTTTGCAAGCTCCATCGTATTACTAGCTCCTAGATCAAGCTGTTATATAATGAGCTAAAGTCGAAAAGAGAATATTAGTTGAAGGAGGGCCTTAATGTACCCCTCACCAATGGAAATAGAATATAGTAGGATGATGTGATGTATGGATGAAGTCATCAAGCGATGAAGTACAACTGACACAGGGATGGCCGACTCAAAAAGGTGAAAAAGCTAATGTAGATGGCTAACACAGGTTGAAACTTCACTTGAACAGATATAAACATGACATAAGAGTGACATGGAAGCATGAATAATGAGAAACATGTGATATCATGCAAAAATGCAGGAGGCATTGAGGCATGCTCCATATAATTGGAAGAGTAACCATCCAGAGGAGTAAAGAGACTCATATCGATGGTATTAATCCTAGGCAAGCTAAAACCCAACTGTAAGATAATGAAGCAGACATGTGTCATGTTCAAGGGAGATACAACTGACACATCCAATGGATGAAAAATGAAGATAGATTTTCCCTCCCTTCTCTTTCTATATGTTCTTTTTTGTAGATTTGTCCCCTAAGCCCGAAAAAGAGATAAAAGTATACAAGGGAGAACCTCCTAGCCATAGTCAACTAGGGTATTCCTTTTCTGTAACTAGTTTATCCATGCCTGGAAAAGGGTTAAAATTTTACTGGGTAGATGACACTTCAAGTACTTTTACGAGCGTGAAGTAGACAATTTCACTCAACAATATTTTCTAAGTTAAAGAGTCTCAAAAGAGCTTAAAGAATACTCCTAGAGGAATGAGCGGTATAAACAATAGCAACTAGGTCCGGTAAATGTTGGAGATACTCATGACATAAGGTGAACATGAGGCTTGCTAATAGGACCACTCATTGCATCGGTTCCTCCAGGAAATGGTAAAACACCAAGTGAATGCGGACGGTAGGCCAAGTAGGTGATGAAATTGGAAAAAATAAATAAAATCTCAACCGGCTAAAATAGGCTGATAAAAGTGGGAATCGCAAGGGATAAATTGTGGAATCCTCCTAGGGTATGGCTAGAAAAAATATGAAGAAGAGGACATGAGGCTCAAATTTGAAGTCATGGCGAGTCAGAAAGATAAATTCCGAGAGATATTAAAAATTATTGCATGGAAACCAATATGGAAAGAGGGTTCTAAATAGGGTTTCCATGAGAAATTAAGCTCTACCTGCAAGCTACAATATGCATAGAGGAAGTGGAAAAAGTCACAACTTTATAGGGTTAGACCTAAAGCATAAAAATAGTGTTGATGGTCAAAATGAGAAATCGGCGAAAATGACCTACCCCAATATTCCAGTTCAAAAGAAATGTACCTAAGTTCCAATGGATGTCACAATAGAAACTCCACCCTTTCCTGTAAAGACAATATAAAAAAACTAGACCTATGGTTAAATCACATAATGAAAAAAATAATCATGGACGAGGGAAAAACAAGACCTATATTTTGGTTTCTTTTTTTAATTTTTTTTTTTGGATTTTTGGCATAAATAAGGCATCATAAATAATCGCATCATGCATTAAACCAAAAATGAGATAAATCATGACACTCTTATGTATAGTATGTACAAGCGCAACTTAGTCTGGTAGGTCACACTAAGATGTGACCACAGTCAGGCATTGGCTAAGGGTTTTTGTACACAAACTTATGAGAACAAGATGCCATATGGTTCCCTATTGTACACAAACAATAAAGTCAAACATCCCCATCCAGAAAGGTTGACCATGCCAAGGACAATGTGACACAGTCATACTATCAAAACTGCCCCATGGACATAAAGGAGGACCAAGACATAATGGAAGTACAAGACGCTTTTCGACAGGTGGTGAAGAGTTGGAAAATTAAGTGACAATTTCATTGTTTGAAACCGAAGACTTGACTCGATCCATGGGTGGTAGTTCCATGGAAATCTAAGGATATTCCCCCTAGGTCGATTCAATATTTAATATGTGGAGCTCTACATGTTCCAAATCAGGGACATTAGAGGTAGAAAGAGGTGTAACCTCCATACGATTATTAGTGGATATATCCATGACCTCCAAGTTGACTAACTGGGGAGGCTTGTTATAAAGGGAGTCATGTGGAACAAGTGGAGGGGCAGTGCGAAAAATAGCCTTATCATATTCCATATTTGGATGGAGTTTCTAACCAGCGCAAGGAGTTATTTATGGGACTTTCGAAGATGCAATCTCTTCAAAAATAGGTAGAGGAGGGTGCTCACTAGATTTATCATCCTATATCAAGATGTGCGACACCACCCTGAGATCAAGAGAGTTATTGGGTCCATTAGAAGATACCATATACATAGGAGTAGTAGTAGGAAATGAGGGAGCTTTGGGTGGAGGGAGTTGATGGAAAACCCCCATAAGAGTGGAAATTTTGAAAATTCCCATGCCAACACTCGGAAACTGACCGAGATGGTCCCCCACAAGTGGTACAATAGTTCTAGTGGTGGAAATTTGTGCCGATGGCATGCAATAGTCAAGCTGGTCAATTGTGATGATATTTCCTTCATGAGGAAAAAAAAGGACACAAAATACAGATGAGACCACTGCAGTCATGGCATAAAACCAACTATGGCCAAGGAGAAAGTTATAATTTAAAGGATCACTGACGACTTTAACATCCACATGTATCATTTTCCACCTAGCTCAATAGAAAAATGTGGGAGGACCTCCTTAGGAATTAAATTGTGACCATCAAATTCTTGGAGAGTGGTATTAGACGTTGTGAGAGCCAAAGCTCCAATGGATATCAAATAAGATATGGATATGATATAGGTGGAATATCCTTCATTTACCATAGTGCAATGGATATTCTGCTCGAAAACTCACATGATAATCGAGAAAGAAATATGATGGAAAATATGAGTGGTGAATTTCTTGACATTACAAGAGATGACACCAAAGTCAAACAAGTCAACTCCACCAGTGGAAAGCAACAAGGATTTATGTTGCTAAGAAAAAAATTGTAAGACCTACAAGGTAGACATGGAAAAAGGCAATTGGGCAAGATCTTCAACAATACTATAATTTTGATCAGGCCTGGGAGAAGGGTTGTGTGTCGCCTTACATAAAACACCCTTTGGGGGGTGATAAACATCTTCCATAGGCTTATATAGAGTGAGAGGTCTAGTGGAACTAGGTGGAGTAACTAATTCCTTGGGAAGAGAACTTGACTTAGGCACATCGTATGATGTAGCTTGTGTTGTCACGTTGACATCTTATTTGCACATAAATATGTTTGAATTGTGAGGTGGATGGGAAGATCACCCCTCATTTCCCCCTTCTGGAGGTCGAGAAGGTTGAGCAATCATTTTTTGTTGTGGTTGTGTAGGGAATGGATGAGATAAAGCAACAGGCTGTTAAGTAGATGGTGGTGAAAGAAGCCTATGGAATTTTTCTTTCTGAGGAAATTTGTGAGTAATATGGTCGCCTTGACAAATTTTACAGGGAAACTTCACTTTGCGGTGATGCTCACTAGAGCCTCCTACCTGAATCTGAGGATTGGGTTGAGACTCCTGGGAAATTTGATTTTTTTTTCTTATTTTTCTATTCTTTTTACCACTGGTTTGAGATTTGTTCTTTGGTTGAGTGAAATTCATCGTAAGAACATCGCTGGACTACTCGGGAGGGAGTGCTTTAATAGATCCATATGCACTTGATGGGGCTTGAGATGTTACAATAAATTTCCCAAGATGGGAAGCAAGTTGGATCATGGGATCGGAAAGAGACCCAATCATGCCATCAGGATGTGGGCCAGTAGCTGGTTGAGGTGGGTCAATGGAAGGCCTAACGACATTGGGAAAAACTTCATACTACATACCCGACTGTGAATATATGAGATCCAATTGTTGTGTAGCTATAATAGCTTTCTCCTTAGTAACGGCTTGAAATATGGACACATATTTCGAAATTTGTGGTCAGAGTGATCTAACGAACCATTTATGGATAATTTCATCAAGTAACTTGGCTCTTACCAACCTCTTGCAGCGACGCCACTCATGAATATGATTATAAATGAGTGTGGCATCATCTTTTTTGAAGTTATAAAAAAGGTCGGAGTAAATATAATACCTATTTGGTAACTAGAAATGCATCCAGAAATTTTGATCTAGAGAGGAAAAATCACCGTAGGATGAAGTATGTAACTCAATGTACCTGTTGGGTGGTTTAATTGTCGGATTACACCTCTCAATATTAATTATCAATCCGGGAGTCGTAAACGCAAGTTGTACTGCGTATTGGCTCAACTTACTGATCAGAGTATAAATATGTTCCTTTGTAATGATAAACTAGATACTAGAATGAAACACACATTTGCTCACAAATAAACAATCTTGAAAATGAAACTTACTGAACCAATTCCATTTACTGCAAACTCCACACTGTAATTTAACTACAAATTAATACTCAATCATGTAACATTCTCACACTCACATTCTACTTTTAAAATCTCCTATAATAACTCAAAAACCTAAATCTATTAACTCCTCTCAATAACTTGACATTAACACTTGGAACTAAGAATTGAGATAACTAAACGAACACTCACATTACCCTAATAATAACTTCAAACTTTAAAGTAACTAAAAAAATTCAAGATTTAAATTAACAAATTAAAATTCTATCTATTGCTAAAAGAAACCATGTCACTCTATAAAATAACATTTGAGAATCCCATTAAAAACTATTTAAATATTTTAATCTAAATGAAAATGAACTATTAAAAATAAAACCTACTTCAAATCGAATCATGTAACTCAATAACTAAAACTAAATCAAAATTATGTAAATCATTAATGAAAACTAAATCACTGCTACCTCCATAATCAAATCCACTACATTCATGCTCAACTCATAAATAAATGATTATACTATGAAAGCAATCATGATTCTAATTAAAAATAAATCCAATGATTAAACGAAGTCTCGGGATATATAAACAAATCATAAACAAATCAGAATCTGCAAACATTCAAAAATATTATATTATGCAAGCTTGGAGTTATTATTCTAAAATGATCGTATTAACATACCAAAATCCAAAGCATCTAACTTGTTTTTATTCCATACTCAAATTAGAAGTATTAATATCTGTTCTACTTATGTAAGGAGTAATACTTCTTCAATCCATTAAATGACACAATGTTGCAATGAATGAATGCCTTGGAGTTGAACCAAACTTTCACACAGAACCTGGAATGTTGAAATTGCACACAACTAATTTGCCTACTGCTGATTGATGAAGCTTGAATCCAGATGTGGTGGGCCCTCCCACCCCTAGAGTAAGTTGAGTTACTACAGCCGGAGAAATATTTAAAACATCAAATGCAAAATACAATATGAATCATAGTAACAATGCTACTACTCACAATATGAAGCAGATTTATACAAATATTTAAAACAACATTTGAGAAATTGATTACACAAATTAGGCACAACAATTCTAGTTTACACACAACAATTTCCTCATTTCTCTGCAAACTCAAATCTTGTTCTACATCTCCACAATTCAACCTCTGTCTAATGACTAACTGATCTGCGAGCCCGGTTCTTCATCTAAGAAATAGATTTTAATTTATGGGCTCACTAATTCTGCACCCTCTACATCTTCAGAAAATTGATGGATGGACTACCCAATTGATTGGCTCCTCCTATGTATTCTATCGACCCCTCCTATATAATGCACAGCTACTACATCTCCTCCTATTCCAATGGATTGACTGCTTCATTCTTAATGCATCGACTCCTTCATTCTACAGCTACTACCTTTCCTCACTCTATCGACCTTGCAGCTACTTCCTTCTAATGACTATGGAAACTATTATATCTACATTTTTAATTGCAAACTAGAGCTTCAACCCATAAATAGAGAAGATTATTGGTTTTACAAATTGCTGGGATGAGAATTGGTTTGAAACAGAATGTCAATTCAGGAAAATTTTCCTCTTTTTGTGGGATTTTGCTGTTGCTAGAAGGTGAAATTGGCTTCTAGAAGAAATTGAAGTATTTTTTGACTTTGCACAACAGTTCCAACAATGATTTTCATTCTCATGCGGCTTTAACATTCCCCTCTTTCCCAAGTAACAATCAAATTGTAAATCTCTCCTTTCAGAAAGTTTAAAGACATGGTTTCCCTTGTACTGTTGCAAACAGATAGGGCACTTCTCAATATTCGAAAATTTAATTACCATTGGCACAAATTTCAAAAAAAATAAGTGGCTACACACTAATTGCTTCAGTTCTAGAACGACATCTTATTGATAACAGATGTTGATGATGCTTGTGTTAAAGCTCTGGAAATAGTGGGCATGTTCCCCATTGTTTTCTCTGAAGTATATAATACAGTTTTAATACCATTGGATCCATTAAGATTTAAAAATGGACTCTCTGGAAGGTTATGTCCATAGCTTTCTTGATCATCATTGTCCTCCTGCTTGGCCTCAATGATCTTCGTTATTCTCCAATACTTCAAGAAGATACCCAAAATGATCAGTAGAAGGAAAATTGTTGAGATCTTCTGATGCCTTGGATTGTATTTCAGACTGTGTGAATCCATTAGTGAATCTATTCTGGAGGGGGTGTGAAACAACAAGAGGTGTTGATGCAAAGGAGATGAGGCTCTCAACTGCTGCTGCAAAATGCACCCTTTGTGCATTTGTGAAGTGTAACTCAGCAAGCTTTTCCCTTTCGAGTTCATTCACTTGATCTTGCTCCTCCATGTGTCTTCTTATAGCGTTAGAATTATCCATGATTCTGGGACCTAGATGCATATGATCATAGTCCTTAGCATCAAAATGATTGAAAGGTGCATATTTTTAGTACTGCTCACCTCTGTCAGGATTATTTCTATCTCCAAGCTTTCCTTTCTCACGGTATGGTTTAACAAGAACCCGCACACCACAAACATAGTGAGGATTCCCTTTTGCCAAAACTATCTTCATAGTTTCTAGATATGTGAAAGTTACAAAGCCAAACATGTGCTTCTGTTGGTAAGGTATCCTCACATCGTGCACAAGACCATAAGTCCTGAAGTAATTAGAAACATCTTCCTCAGTGAAATTACTTTCAACTGGGTATGTCAAGTATATTTGTCGAGAACCTGAGTTCACTCCACTTAAGTCATCTATTCCACTTTTTTATGCCATAAACTTGTGTGCATCCTCCACTAAAACTAGTACATGCTGACCATGAGGCCTAACAATGGGGGTGACAATGTTCTTCAAGCGTGCTAATATCTTGGTGAGACTGTAACCAACTTTACCTTGTCTTTGGCTCTCAATAAAATACCCTTCGGCCTGCAGTGTCTTGCCATACTTTTCATGATAGAGTTGAGGCAGTGAATCAATAGAAACAGGGGCTCTCTTGCCTCAAAAAAGCTCTTGCAACTCAAGCTCCAATCTTTCCAATGACCACAAATCCTTGGGAAACATGACTATATATAATTGCTTATTATGTTTGAAGGCAAATACAGAAAATCATAAATGCTTCATCAACAAATCACGAAGACGATCAGCGAGTGTGAAATTTTTTTGCGATCAATGTGGAAGGACAATAACCAATGTGCTAGATGATACAATCGGCATCCCAAGATTGTGTTCTCTATGATGTGTGTATTTATAGATTGACCTCTCACTTGTCTACGCATCCTTTAGTAGCAATTGTATTCTTTTCAACTATTTTCGAGGTATTCCATATGGAAAATAAGCATGCATCATTAAATCATTATAAACATTGATCTAAAAAGAAAGCTTCTCTTCATGCTTGAACTTTATAGGTTCAAATTTTTTCCAATCGACGAATAAGGGACTTAAAATTATGTAGCATCTGAGCAGCATCACTTAACCTATCATTATCCACACAAATCCATGGTACCTCTATCATTGAATTATATGCTCCAATACTTTCTCCTGGACCCTTAACTTGGAAAGGATTAGTCAACCTTATTTCGCATGCCTCTTTGTTACTGCAGTGAGGACTCCATGAATCAGGGGAAATATACTTGATGAAGACAAAGATGAGGTTGGAGAGTTTGTGAAACCCATAGAAGGCAAAGGCGGTTCAGCGAGTTTACAATAAATTGCAGTCATACAATGTAACAAATCTTCAGATAGACTATTAGGTGACTCAGGGACGTGATTTGAAATGGAAGTACCCAATACGTTCACATTCAGAAACGATTTTCGGTAGAATATTCCCCTGGCAATAACGCCTTCACGAAGCTGAATTGTGCCAAACGGTTTCTGGGTTATATGAAAAACGGTGCTCTGAACACAACCCATGTCTCTAAATTTAGAGGTTCTTCTCCATTTGGTTGCAAATTTGATATTTTCACCTACAACAATTCCACTACCCAACTGTTGTTTTGATGCATTTGGTGAATTGTACTAAAATGTATTCCTGCACCGAGCCTTCCTACAACCAAGAAAACCTATTATTGATGATTTTATTACAAAAGAACTTATTCAAATTAATTAATAATGATAATTTACAATTTAAGCCTATGATTAATAATATAATGGATAAAAAATGATTAAAAACACTAGGTACAATCATAAATTATCTGATAAAAATCGTAAAATCATGGACAAAAATGTAGCTCAACATCCCCCCACGCTGAACTTCTTGCACGTCCTCGTGCTAGCCAAAAATTATAAGACGATGAAATAATGTAGGGAAAATGTCAGCAAAGAGTTTAGCAAGTAAGGATGAAGATGCCTGATAATGCATTCATTGTCCCGCAACATTACTATTATAGTACCAGCTAAAACCATGAGAAATGATAAAAAAAGATTAGGTACCGAAAGTAGACATGATGGAGAAAATAGTATTGCACATACATATTACCTTGTCTGAGATAGATTCCATATTTTGTTTCTGCCCAAAGTCTTATGATGACAATCGAATTTTCTTGAAAAAGTGCATTTTCAAAAATAATAACACAAGATTCCTGCACCTATTAAAACAATCTCGTACCTAGTGTTAGACTCCGTCTTCTCAAGTCCTCTCCGTCGCAGTCCAATTCGTATAGGTAGTCAACAAAGTCTCAACAATATACAAAGCAATGCCAAACAAATTTTCACTCCATCACATTTAGATGTTTGCAAATCTTGTTTTCAAGATGTTTCAATAACACTGGCAGTTGTGAGAAGGACCGGTGACGTTTATACTGTGAATGCCTTCAATGAGAGAACATTCTTCTTCAAAACAATGGTTTTGAAGAAGAAATTTTCAAATATGTTTTGGTAATAAATAGGTAAGTGGTCAAAATATTTCAACCTATGTTCTTCACAACAGTATCACTTTCAAAACATCCCCGCAAAAGACAAATAAAATGTCATTAGTCCAAGATTTAGAAAGCATGGAAAACCAAAATAATATTTATTTAGCAAAAGCAAAGGTAAAAGTACAAAGACATTGTAATATGGGTTTTCAATTAGATTTGAAACAAAATCTGACAAAGATATTTGTATCATGCATAAAGGCCAAACAAGTTTCTCCATTTGAACCAAATTCACAACACCCAAATTCAAGATCGGAGGGCCGATTAGGTTTTGAATTGTGTGGATGTGTAGGCTTTGAAGGCGCGACCCACCGGGGCCGAGCGACCCACGCAGAGGCGAGCGAATTAATGCCAGAGGTGAGCACTCCACGCAGATTGCAGCGCGTTTGTTTTGTTGCGCAGTGGATGTTTGTTTTAAATGGCAAAGTCGCTGCAAGGAGACAATTTCTATAATGGTGAGCGTATGAGTTTGTCTCTCCAACGTGCTCGTACACATATATCTTCGGGAAGATTGTTCATATGTCACATTGTTATTTTGTTAATGATTTATACAAATAAAATCGAGATTCAGAACTCAAAGGACGCATCAGCCGGGATAAAAAATTTGACTGCACAACAGAAATTGAAGATTGAGAGCGATTTTCTGTATTCATGTCGCTTGTTTGTGGATGTTGGAAACGTTTACCCCCGGAGTATTATGGTTCCGTTTTCTACAATGTCCGTATCCACCTTGTCCAACTCGAACATCGATGGGAGGATGTTGCAAAGGTTACTTCGTGAAAGCAATTATTGAAATATTTATCTCGTGAGGGAAAGATATTTTGGCGTCGATGTAAAAGAGGTAGCATTGCGCATTAAAGAACTACTCTCTTCAATATGGCGAAAGGAAAAGTTATGCAATGAGCAACACCCACCAGATGACATTAATGCAGCCTCTAAAGAATGACTTGCGCTCATCCTTATTCGAGAAGTCCCCCCGTCAAATGTTGGCAGTGGAGGTCTCAAGATGGGATTTGGAAGGGACCGTCCATACCACAAAATCAACAAAATACACGTTGCCATCAAAAATAACAATTTCCAGTTTTTTAAATGAAATATCAAAAATCACATAATGCAAAGTCAGGCTATTTTTCTTCTCATGCTTCTACATCAAGAAACCTTATCGAGGAAACTTTTATTGGCTCATTCTGCTGGGTCATTCTCTCCCTAATATTGAAGATCATGACAACCAACATGAGCACATGAGTATTGAAGAAACACCAGAATATGGTGCATGAATGAAGAAGAACTATAACCAGACAATGAGGGATTTCTTCAGAAAGGTCACAACCTTTTTTTCAGAAATAACAAAACATTCATGACAGGTCTTTGCCGTTTCTCATCTGGACCACGCAAATGTCTGGACGCATTCATGTGTTATAACATGTCACACGTATACATGCTCATTATTATCGGATAAGAAAGATTGTAGGGGGGTCGATTTCCATCCGATATATGCGGATTATTCCAGACACTGTAATCTTCTTCCACCTCAAATCACCAACCATTTTGACGATGTTAGCTATAAAAGTGGCATTCATAGGTTCGTGCTTGCTATTAAAAACTTAATTAACCGTGTAACATGCTTATTCTCCATGTATGTGGCTCTATGCTATTTACGCCCCAATGAATGCCGTCTTCTCAATTCGGTAGTGATCCCAACTACGTGTCTTTATCATCGGGTTTTGTTATTTTCGTTCGATGACACACAACAGTTTGGGGAAAGTAATGTCATTAATGACAAAAATCTCCAGTTGGTTTGCTTTTGACCTGGCTTTCCAGATTTTAGTCGACTGTACACAAAGAAAGCTATCTATAGGGTCGGTTGCAATCACAATGCCCTCCTATCCCGCATGAAGAAAACGCTTGATTGAACAAGGCGCCTTGGAGCAGAGTGGAGGATTCTATTCTATTTTCGTGGCTTTAGCGGAAACAACGCCCGTTTTTTAAAATGATTCTGTTGTTTTTTGTTTTAGTTGATTTAATGTATAAAAAATAATTTCTAAGAGAGAGTTAGTGGGGGAGAGTTCGAGAGCTAGTGTAGGAGAAATTAGAGCTATTTTAGCTTCAGAAAGAGATTTTAATGAAAATGCCCGCCTACCGGCTTCCGAGATTCCCTGGTAAGGAGATTTAACATTTGTGTCCTCTTTTGTTTTATGTAGCTCCGTCATATGTGTTGTTCATGTTGCTTCATGATCATTTCCAATTGAACAAATGAAGTGTTATATAAGAATCTGACATTTGCATACCCGCTCTTTTTGTTTGTTCTAAGTATTTAATGTTTTCTTCTCGTTTTACAAGGATTCATCTCCATGCCCTCGTTTGCCTCAGCCTTGCCATCCATATTTAACTCACCCTGATGTTAAATTTTTCCTCGCTCTACCTGTCTTCAGAGACACCGTGTTTTTGATTACATTGCTCAAGTCGTTCTTTGCCTCACACAAATTAAACCCAATATTTATTAAATAATTTCCTTTCTATCATTAATAGCCCAAGATTACATTCTCATTTGCCATTCACTTCTTGAAGATCTTTTTCTCGTCGAGATAGACCCGGAGAGAGTTCTTTCTCCCCCGTCCTCGCAGGGTCAGCCGCCGAGGCTACAAGCTGGCTTGATGTTTCTCGAGCTCGCCTCTTTCTGTACCGTGGCATCTTTGCGGGGCGAACATAGGTGGTGACCATAACGGGGAAGATATTTTGGCCGCGATTTGACGCCCACTGGGATTGTCTTGCTCCTGCCACAGAAAATTGAAGTTGCAGATCTGATGCCGATGGTGGACAGCCAGACACACATGAAGGCTACTGAATTTATCTATACCTGCCTGAACGAGATCAAATGCTCGCTGATCCACTCATGCAATGGTAGGGTATGTGGCAAACCCCAGACCGTGTGAAACAGAAGATGTTAGAAATTTGTTAGCGGATTATGAAATTAATGAAGAATTTGTCGGTCTTGCTTCAATGTTTGAAATCTCCCAAGTTTCCTCTTGAAACTAAAAACTAGGTTCTGTGAGTTAATTGTTGAAAGATTTGATAATGAGATTCAATTATTTAGATGAGTAATCTCAGCCATATGATTTCCAAGACCTTCAAAGTTTTTGAAATTCCTTCTGACTGAACAAGAAACAATAGATGTTCAAGGGTTGTTACATTTATGTGCAGCTCGGAAGTATGCATCACGTAGTTGGGGCAGCAAATGCAGGTCCACTCTTCCGTGATCTCATTTGCGGCATGAAGGCTGGACACATTGTTCACTTTGATCGATAGATCGTCGTATTTTCCGGTGACCTGCTCAAGATTAGCGGAAAGGTTGCCACAATTACATTCGGATCCGGTGGAAGCATTTTGTTGGCATCATTCTCAGTTAATGAATATTAATTTGGTATTTCAAAGATGTCCATCTATTATTATATATAAGAGGGTAGATTTTGTAAATAAATACAACCAAAGGCAAAGATCTTTGTTCCAGTTTATTGCAGTTCTAGTTTGAGGTTTGCCAAGTCAGTTTTTCAAAACATTTTTGGCCGCTTTTCAGTTAATAAGTTGATCATGATTCCATAGCCTGAAATGGATGGAGGCACCTGTTCTGCTTCCCAAAAGCTCGGCGATTCTCGGGCACCTCCAAGAGCGGCAAATTGCCATCCCTATCGGAGCCAATGTTAGACTCCGTCTTCTCAAGTCCCTTCCGTCGTAGTCCAATTCAGATAGGTAGTCGTCAAAGTCTCAGCTCAATATACAAAGCAATGCCAAATGTACTTTTCACCTAATCGCTACTAGATGTTTGCAAAGCTTTGTTTTCTTTAAGATGTTTCAATAACACTGCAGTTAGAGAAGGATCTGTGAGTCAAGCATATCGTGAATGCCTTCAATGAGAAATTGATTCTTCTTCAAAACTGTGGTTTTGAAGAAGAAATTTTCAAATATGTTTTGGTAATAAATAGGTAAGTGGTCAAAAATATTTAAACTCTATGTTCTTCAAAGGGTACCAAATTTCCTTCAAACATCTCAAAGACAACAAATGTCATTAGTCCAAGATTTAGAAAAGCATGTGAAAAAACCAAAGAAGATTGCATTTAAAAAAAGCCAAAGGTAAAAGTACAAAGACATTGTAATATGGTTTAACTATATCTGAAACAAAATCTGATTGTGAAGACATGCCATCATACAGTGCTGCCAAACAAGTTTCATTTGAACCAAACTGACAAAGACCCAAATCTTGAAGATCGAGGGCCGGATTTAAAGTTTTGAATTGTGTGGACAGAGTTTTGGGGCGCGACCCACCGGGGCCGAGCGACCCACGCAGAGGTGAGCGACCCACGTTGCAGATTGCAGCGTTGTTTTTGTTGCAAGAGTGATGTTCGTTTTTAAAATGGCAAAGTCGTAAGGTAAAGGGAGATGCTTTCTATAATGGTGATGAATATTTAGTTTCCCAATGCGGTTTGTACATACATATATTCGAAAAGATTGTTCATATGCTACATTGTTAGTTTTGTACATTATAAGCAAAACTAGATGCTCCAGAACTTGAAAGAATTTTACCTCGCCTGAGTTATGCAACTGACTGTATGCATTGAAATCTTTGATCGAGAGCTATTTTCTTGGGTCCACATGGTTGTAGACGTTAAACGTTACTCCGGAGTATTATGGTCTGTTTCTACAATGTCCAGATCCAAATTCTCTTCCAATCCCGAACATCGATGGAGGATGTTGCAAAGGCTACTTTAGAAAGAAATTATTGGAAATATTTATCTCAGAGGAAAGATATTTTTACAATGATGTAAAAGAGGCATGTCATATGAAGAATCGGGCCCTTCAATATGGCGAAAGGAAAAGGAGAATGATGCGAAACACCTGTTCACAGACATTAATGCAGCTCTAAAGAATGACTTGCGCCTTCATCCTTATTCGAAGTCCCCCCGTCAAATGTTACAATGGAGGTCTCAGTATGGGATTTGGAAGGGAGCATGTCCATACCACAAAAAATCAACAAAATATATCGTTGCCATCAAAATAACACTTCCGCTTTTGAAAATGCAAATATCAAAAATCACATAATGCAAAGCCGGTTTATTTTCTTCTCCTCATGCTTCGATACCCAAAGGCAACTATCGAGGAAACTTCTTTATTGGCTCAATTTGCCAAGTCATTCTCTCCCTAATATTGAAGATCATGACAACCAACATGAGCACATTAGCATTAAGAAATAATTGTGAATATGGAAGTATGAATGAAGAAGAACTCCGTAACCGAGACAATGTGAGGGATTGCTTTCAGAGTGTCAAACCGTTTTTCTGCAGCACCAAAAACATTCAAGTGATGTGGGTCTGTCAGCTTTCATTCAACAATGTACTCGCAAATGCCTGGACGCGTGGATTCATGTGTTATACCATGCTCAATGATATGCTCATTATTATCGGATAAGAAAGATTGTAGGGGGTCGATTTCCATCCGATATATGCGGCGATTTATTCCGCATTATCAAAAATCTTCTCCTAATTTCGGTAAATGGCCAACGCATTTCCCGCATTTGGGGCGGCAGCTTTGCAAAGTGGTATTCATAGGTTCGTTTGCGTGTCAAAACGCACTTGAATCGTGGTAACATGCTTATTCTCCATGTATGTGGCTCTATGTTATTGTGTTCTGTTGATGCTGCCTGAATACAGTGATCCCAACTACGTGGCTCTTTTATCATCGGGTTTTGCTATTTTCCCCGATGACACACAATGAAGTTTGGGTAGCAATGTCATTAATGACATAATCTCTAAAGGGCTCGTTGTTGGGATCGGTGGCTTTCCCGCATTTTAGTCGACTCCGTGCCAATGTTGTGCTATCTATAGAGACGGTTGGTAATCACAATGTACTTCTCCTTCATTCCGTATTGAAAACGTCGATCGAACAAGGCGCCTCTTTGGAGCAGATGGAGGACGGCATTCTATTTTGTGGTTTTTATTGAAAACAAATACTGCTTTGGGGCCGATCCGTTGTTTTTTGTTTTAGTTGATTTAATGTATAAAAAATAATTTGTAAAAGAGAGAGTTAAGGGGGAGAGTTCCTCGAGAGCTAGTGTAGGAGAAAATTAGAGTTTATTTGTATTGCATTTTGTAGCTGCAGACGTTAATGAAATGCTCAACAATACTGAGACTTTGGTATGAGATTTAACATTGTGTCCTTCTTTTGTTTCATATGTAGCTCCGTTATGTGTTCATGTCATTTCATGATCATTTCCAATTGAACAAATGAAGTGTTAAGGTAGAATTCATATTTGGTATGCTCCTCGCCTTTTTAAGTTTGTTCATATTTAATGTTTTCTTCTGCTTGACAAGGATTCGTCCTCTATGCCCCCTCGTCGGTTCCCTCTGGCCAGCCTTGCCATCCATTTAATCTCAATTTGATGTTAAATTTTCCCCGCCACCTTGCCCAGAGACAACTGTGTCTTTGATTACATTTCTCTGCTCAAGTCGTTCTTTGCCTCACACAACCCCGTAAACCCAATATTTATTAAATACCCTTTCTATCAGCTTACTAGCCTAAGATTAGCATTCCTTATCGGTCATTCTGCCTTCGAAGATCTTTTCCCCGTCGAGATATCCTGAGAGAAAGTCTTTCTCCTCCGTCCTCGTAGGGCTGGGCCACGAGGCTAAGGCTGGTTTGATGTTGCCTCGAGCCTCGCCTTTCACCGTGGCATGATTCCGAGTGCTAACACCTAGGTCATGCATCACATATTTAGAGGCAAATTACAATCAATACACATTATTGGAAACCAACACCTCGTGAGTAGTTTATCATTATTGAGTAATTCATCACTAAACATTACTAAAGGAGTTATATACCACCTAAAAATCTCTTTTATTTGAACACTCCGAATTCTCGCTGTTATCCTGATTCAAAAATAAATTTCCCCTTCTAACTACATGAGATTACCTTCACTAAGGGTATCACATCATTCATGATCCTGGATTTTTGGTGATAGAGCTCAAAGCATCATATTCAAATCCATCTTAAAACCATTTCCCAAGAAAAATGATTAGCCTTAGGGAAAGATATGATAATCAAACAAATCATAGTACGTGCTAACTTTAATAACACAGACATGGCCTCACACAAGTCACAGTGTCTATAACCTCGGCTGGGGATGTATTTTAACCCAGTGAAAAATGTCGCATCCCACTTACCAGGATACACACATTGAAGGCTTATTTTGACTTTATGAAGACCGTCCAAGCTATGTATCCGCCGGATGGTAAAGCACTACAAGAAGTACATGCATTAGCCCAGGCCGCCTCGTGATGAGACCTCCCCGTCTTCCACTCTTTATCGAAAGCCATTACTCTGGCTTCGTGACCGCAGTATGTAATGCCCACAACAGGTCCCATGAACACAGGGTCGACTCATCACGAGACCTCCCATTCTTCCCTGCAATGACGCTAAAAATGGGTTAGTTTTATTTATCACACCTCCTATCCTTCCCTAAATTGTAAGCTCTAGAATATAGATTAACTCCAAAGGTTACTTAATGCGGGGAGATAGATCTTTACTCTTTAAGGGTACGGGATGGCATGAATTTTTTTTTAATAACTAATCATTGTCAAGTTAATTCCTCTACCCCAAAGACTTATTAAAGATGACCTCGACAATGACCGAAAGATTTGTTTAGTTAAGAATGCTAGTACCTCTCGAATAGCTCATTATGATCTTTGCAAGAGTGGTCCACCATAGGGGTTTTCCAAATAGTACCCTCATGTGGAAACCGAAAAATATATATCTCGAGATGACAACTTATTAGAGCGATTAATCATGGTTACTTTGCCAAATCATGAGGTATTAGAGTGAATTGGAAAATTTTCAACAAGATTTGTCACAATGTGTGTGTTAACAACTAATGTGGATCAATAGTGGTTTAAACACGCATTATTTTTAAAATGAAAAACCATAATAGCATTGCAACTCGCTTTGTCTATTTATTCTCCTGCACTTACTTACCCTAAGAGGCTAAAGACTCCGTTTAAGTATAGGGAGTACTTTCAATGATCCATGTGAGTAACAAAATGGTGATTATACTCACGCTTCATTTTAACGAATAGACTTCAAGACATACAGACGTAAGCATGAGAAACCAAATATTTAATTGATATGGTACCAAGATTTTCCAAATGCCGAGGAAATAAGATGGCTTAATGAATACTTGAAACCAACAACGAACCATACATATTTGTTGATTTTCCAACCTGATGTAAGTCTTCCATAGTTGACAATACTTCCAGATACAAGGGATCTAGTGAAAGAGAAAAGACAAACTTTTAAGTTCAAAGCTCAAATATCTGCGTTTCAAAATCGACAAGAGTGTATCGAGAGATATTTTTAGGTTTTGAGTTTCAACAACATTTTTAGAACAAGTTCAATAAAGATGACCAGGTCTCCATTTAGATCCTCCCGCAGTGAATTTTCTATAGCAATGGGGAAAGCCCATTCATTCCTTTTTCCAACATCGTAGGCATGACATTTTGTTCAACATGGGAATCAACGAAAAGAATAGGTGGTTCAAACCTTGTGCAACCCGATGGTTTAGATTGGGCTCAGGATGTGGTTTGGGCTAGGGTTCGCACTAGGTTTGGGTTACTGCATGGACTAAGGTTTGATTTGATTGGGATTAGGTCTAGGTTTGAGTTAAGGCTTGTGTTGTGGTTTTAGACTAGGGTTAGGGGCATCGATTATTGAAAGCTAGGTCTAGGATTGATGTAAGGCTAGATGATTAGGTTAGGCAGGGCTGCACATATGACTGGGAATTATGGAAGAGGATAACTTAATGGCAGCATTGGAAAGAAATTTTGGTTGTTGTTGGTTCTCATATGAGTGAATTTTCATGGGAGATTTCCCCCGCTAGCCATCTCGTGAAAATTTTGACAAGCAACTGTGCATAAAATGTAGCTTGGAGCCTTCAAGAAACATACATTTCTCTCGAAAACATATCATTCTTGGAAGCCTCCCCGTGTCTCCTCGCCTTTGAAGAATCATTGCCCAAAGCTAAAAAAGCCTGCTGTGGTAGAAAATGCTCAAAAGACCCTCCATTTCTTTAATTTCATTTCCAGCTGAGCCTCGTTTTCATCACCTTTTTCCCCTTCAATTCCCCATTAACCCTCTAAATCATCCCAACTCCCCTATTAAACCTTATGGCTCACTTCATTTGGTTTAAAAATCCTTATTCCCTCTACCGATACCCCTTTTCGCTCCTTAAAATACACTAAAATTAAGCGAAAACCCACTTTTCCACATAATGGGTTTAAGCCCCTTTTCACACCAGCTCCCAAACCACTTCCCCACCATGACTTGGAATACGAACCAAGTGCGAAGGCTCAAGTCGCTTATCACAATCGTGAGCGTTCATATGAGCGCTGTTTCCTTTGTTAAACGAAAATCCCCGATGCGATGGTCTTTTGCCATGGAAGGCCCGCGCCGCAACACGTCACAATATTTACAAGATTAGATGGTCGCTAATTGCATCACGCCCCGAACCCCCTCGCATTACCCCCGATCGCGGTGATCTCTCATCGATTCCCTTGTAACCGACGCACAAGCGCCAATCGCACGCTCGGCCTCCAATCGCCAATCGTAAAAACTTAAAGTGCCTCCTTTTGTCTTCTCCCGATTGCGATTTCAATCCAATCGCAACCATTGATCTCTTGGGATCCAATGGTCTGCATTTCATCTCTCCCCACTCATTACTCCATTCTTTCCCTCGCCGATTTAATTCCTCCGCCATCGATCTTGTTCTAGATCGTACGGTTGGCACTCAATCGCACCATCACCAATCGAAGTCCTTAAAGTGTCACCGTCTACCCCAATTGCGATATTTCGATTCGATCATGATCGTCGTTCAATCCAAGATCTATATGTATATATTGCATCACACCCCTACTGATATTTCTTCATCGTGAGCTCTTCTATAACTTCATAATTTAACTCGCCGTTGATCTCCTCCCGAGATCCAATGGTCCACACTAATCTCCCTTTGCCTCGGCTAGGTCCCACATCATAGGCTCTCGCTTTCATTCATTTTTCATGATTTTCTTTGTATTTTCCCAAAGTTGAACTTTGGTGTTTCAACGCTAAAAAGTTGTTTTTCTCCACCTAACTTCATGTTAACACCTCCATCAATGAATCCCGGCCATTGATCACTATTGTTTCATCCAATCAAATGGTTCACGACCTTTCATTACCCCAAACCTCCATCACCTCCATTTTCACCATTCCCACAAAGATTTTTTCCCGTTTTCACCGCTTCCACCTTTTTAGCGACCAATCTTCTAGGCCTCCGTAAAGCAATTCTCCACCACCGCCCTGCATTTTTAACTAGTTTATTTCATTGTGTATTGGCGCAGTTGCAAATTCACCGCCCATAGTCATAGCCATTGGTGGTTCGCACGCAGATAATCATTTCGCAGTGGTAACGACACGCGAAATAGATTAAAGGTTTTCGAGCTGCATTTGAAGATTTTATGCTTTAATTTCGTGTTCAAGACAAAGGCGTTGTTTGAAGACCTCAAAGCGCACATAAGAGTCATATCTCTGTGTTTTGAATAACAAATACAACGTATTTTTCTTCGTAAAAGGACACTTCCCGACGGTGTTCTCCTCTCGTGCTTCCTCAAGCCCTTAAAGACATTTCACCCATTTAAGCTTCTTAAATATCACAAGACTATCGTTAGGAGTATGGAGACCCTCGCGTACTTCTATCCATGTCATTTATTCTTAAGGCAACGCAGAAAACAAACAGCCGTAAGAACTTCAAAGAACACATTCAAGGTCAAATATCGACCCAACAAAGACTCCCGTACGATACCGGCGAGTACATACAATGATGCGTGGCCACACAGAGGCTCGATCTTCCGCCCTCCACTCGTCTTAATGAGTAACTTAATTCACATCGAGTCCCGTTATTCCATTCTCCGATAAGAACCCCCGAAGAACATATTGTAAGGTTGTTGCTGTTGATTAGTTTAGGATTCTTTTAGTCATAGAATGTATTATTGGGAGGGAGAACAGGGCAGTTTTTAATTTAGTAGGCTTCGAGGAGAAAGTTTGGACCGGACAGCTATCGAGCTCGCAGCATGTGATCGTTTTTTCACATCAATTGAACAATCAATTTCAAAGGATCTCCGGGTTCATATTTAGGTGATGTTTTTCATCGCAATTGCTCTATTACATTATTCATAGTCATTCATTTTATTCTCCTATACATAGTAAATCGTGCTTTAGATATACCCTCGCATGGTACCCTAATTTCCACCGCACTTCTTGTCTTTGATTTTTTTCTCGTTTCGATGTATCTAAGAGAAAATTCATGTAATTTAACCGCTAAAGATGTTGGTCTAGCCCATGTTTACCGATGTGTGAATTCTAGGTTTGTCGCTAGATGTTCTTGTTGGGTTTGAACCCGGAAGAATTGCGATACTAGGATTTAGTGTGAGCCCCCGTCCACCGGGTCTTTTTCCAACGTTTTGCCTTTCAAGATCCCTTTGAGTCAGGTGTCAAAAGCATTTAAGCTTAAAAAAGTTCTTCTTCCATCTTAGGCCCGCTCTATGTTAAATCCCACTCGTTTTTCTTGGAATATGCTAAAGGTGCTCCGTAGTTAAATAAGCTCGACCGATCTTTAAGTCGCTCTTTATTATCTTCATTGAGAGCGTTTCCTTGAGTATGTCAAAGTAGGTCCTGATTTAAATGATATCCGACTCATCTCCGCGTACGTTTAAAAATTTGGTTCCTTTCCTTTCACTTTCACTTTAATGTTCCATTTCACTCATCTATCTAAAAGATCCTTTAGTATATATGACTTGCCATTTGGAAAGCCTTGCTTATTTTGTATGCAATTAATCCCCTTTTCATGACTCCATAGCTCAATGGATGCACATTCCTAACCTATCCTCTTTGCCGAAACATCTTGCCGTTTCTTGCTTCCTTTCATTCCATAACCTTTCTCAAATAATGATATCCAACTCAACCCAACAACCAAATCATTTAAAACCCCCTGTGCTTCATACCTAGCCTAATACCTCATTTGATATTCAAAGATATATCATTCTTTTTCATGGAGATCCTCTCCCTGTGTCCAGGAGGGCGAGATCCTAGGGCCCCAAAGTGGTTATGATGTTGTCCGTCTTAGTTTTGCCAATTTGGCCAAAACATTGGAACCCCAACATGCTCCGAGATAAAGCATCCAAAGGATTTTGAGGCCATGGAGATATCTCGCTACAGATGACAACCAAGGAGAGGCCACCGCATCCATGAAGTAGGATATTCAATTGGAGGAGGATCAGAATTTTTCCATGAAATTGTAGGATTATAAACACGTTGAGGAACCTCCTGTTGTGCAACACCATTATTCCAAGTATCAAATGGTGTTTGGTTTTGAGTTATACCGGTATTTTATTTGGATTCCTTACTTGATTCCCCGACTACCTTTCGTAATCGTGGCGCGATGGGCAATGTTCGGTTGTGTGATCATCCTCTCCAATTTTGCAAACTTAGATCTGCTATGGGCATTTCCAAGGCGGCTTCTTCGGCGCTGGCGCAAAGGATAAGAAGTGGTTCTTCATCCCCGCTCTGTTTCCGCAACTATCCACTCAAAATCAAAGATTTAAATTTATGTTCAAGCAAGATATTAAATTCAACACTTGTGAATTCTTCACCTGATGAGTTGTTCGTCTCTATAGCAGCATAAAAAATCCCTTGGCTGAATGATTCCTCAAAATACCATCTTCCTGTCTTCAACGAGCAAACCTGCACATCTTCATCACATGGATTAGTACGTAAGTGGTTCTTACAAGACCTCAAAAATGATATAACGTTGAAGATTGGATCAAGATAAAATTGAATTTAACAAAAAGAAAAAAAATTGATCAAATACAACTCACCACACTTGCATGAAAGGGAAAATGCCAATTCAAAGTAAGTTATTTAATCTATTAAAAACAAGGCAATCCGGAAATTAAATGTATAAAGCCCGTTTCTACTTCTACACATAAGCGTATAAGGAAATAAAAGTTCAAGAGATACAAGATGGCCGTACTCCTGAGCAACCCCACAAATGGGACGCGTGCTCTTCACCATGTCTCACCATACATCAGCTCTCCGACGTCTTGCAATACCCTTGAAAATCAGTGGCAGCACGCACCGAGCCAAAATACAACTCCTCGGCAACGATGCTGTAAAATGTTGGGTGGTTTAATTGCTCGCATTAAACCCTTCAATATTAATTATCAATCCGAGAGTCGTAAACGCGAGTTGAATGATTACTAGCTTACCGATCGTAGTATAAATATGTTCCTTTGTAATGATAAACTAGATAATCGAATCAAACACACATTTTCTCGCAAATAAACAATCTTGAAAATGAAACTTACCGAACTGTTCCATTTACCGCAAACCTACAATCGTAATTAAACTACAAATTAATACTCAATCACAACATTCTTGCACTCGGATTCTACTTTTTTAAAATCTCCTCTAGTAACTTAAAACCTTAATCTATTAACTCCTCTGACTGACTTGACATTAACACTTTGAACTAAGACTGAGATAACTAAAAGAACACACACATTACCCTAATAATAACTTCAAACTAAATCAATTCAAAAAAATTCAAGATTTAAATTAACAAATTACACCGCTTATCTATTTCAAAAGAACCATGTCACTCTATAAAATAACACTTAAGAATCCCATTAAAAAACTATTTAAATATTTTAATCTAAAATGAAAATGAACTATTAAAAAGCAAGCCTACTTAAGCAAATCGAATCATGTAACTCAATAACTAAAGCTAAATCAAAATCAAGGTAAAATCAATAATGAAAACCAAATCAACGCTACCTCCATAATCAAATCCATCACATCCATGCTCAACTCATAAATAAATGATTATACTATGAAAGAAATCCCGATTCTAATTAAAAATAAATCCAATGATTAAAACGAATTTATATATAAACAAATCAAATGATGATTAAATCCTACAAACATTAAATCAAATCAAAATTTGCAAACATTCAAAAACATTATATTATGCAAGCTTGGAGTTATTATTCTAAAATGATTCTAGACATACCAAAATAAAAAGCATCTAACATGTTTTTATTCCATACCCAAATTAGAAGTATTAAAATCTGTTCTACTTATGTATGTAGAGTAATACTTCTTCAATCCATTAATGGCACAATGTTGCAATGAATGAATGCTTGGTTGAAGCACACCTTCACGTAACCTAGAATGTTAAAATCGCACACAACTAATTTTCCTACCGTTGATTGATGATGTCAGAATCCAAATGTGGTGAAAGCCCTCCCACTGGGAGTAAGTCCGATATCGCAGTCGAGAAAGATTTAAAACATCAAATGAAAAATACAATATGAATCATGGTAACAATGCTATTGCTCACAATATGAAGCCGATTTATACAAATATTTAAAACAACATTTGAGAAATTGATTACACAAATTAGGCAACAATTCTAGTTTACACAAAGAATTTCCTCTATTTCTCCGCAAACTCAAATCTTGTCTCTTGATGCTTCGCAATTCGACCTCGCTTCAATGACCAATTGACCGTGCGGCCCGATTCTTCATCCGACAAATCAATTTTAATTTATGGACTCACTAATTTTGCGCCCACTACATCTTCGAAAATCTATGGACAGACTACCCAATTGATTGAATCCTCCTATTCTTTATTCGATCGACCCCTGCCATTCAATGTACAACTACTACATCTCCTCATATTCCAATGGATCGACCGTTTCATTCTTAATGTATCGACTTCCTCCGTTCTATAGCTACTACCTTCCTCACTTATCGACCTTTCTGCCTACCTTTCTAATCACTACGGCAACTATTACATATAAATTTTTTAATTGAAAACTGAGCTTCAACCGATAAATATAGAATATGTTTTTTGTTTTACAAAATTGCCTAATGAGAATTGGTTTGGAAATGTAGAATGTCAATTCAGAAAATGTTCTCTTTTTTTGGGATTTTGCTATTGTCAGAAGGTGAAATTGGTTTTCTGAAGAAATTGAAGTATTTTTTGACTTTCGTTAACAGTTCCAACAACGATTTTAATTCTCATGCGGCTTTACTATTCCCCTCTTTCCCAAGTAACAATCAAATTTTAAATCTCTTTCAGAAATTTTAAAGATTCGGTTGCCCTTGTACTATTGCAAATGTGACAGGGTAATTCCTCAATATTCAAAATTTAATTACCATTGACACACATTTCTCAAACAAAATAAGTGGCTACATGCTAATTTCTTCGGTTCTAGAATGACATATTATTGATAACAGATGTTGATGATGCTTGTGTTAAAGCTATGGAAATTGTGGGATGTTCTACCGTTTCTAAAGTATATAATACTATTTTAATACCATTGGATCACTGAGATTTGAAAATGCACTGGAAGGTTATGGCTACATTCTTTCTTGATCATCATTGTCCTCCTCGTTTGGGCTCATCTTCGTTAGCTCTAACAATACTTCGCGTATACGCAAAATGATCGGTAGAAGGAAAATTGCTGAGATTCTTTTGGATGCCTTTGGATTCTACCAGACTATGTATCCATTAGGTGAATCTATTCTCAAGGGGGTGAGAAACAACAAGAGGTGTTGATGCAAAGGAGATGTGGTTTCCTTAGTTGTCAATGCAAATGCACCCTTTGTGCATTTGTGAAGTGGTAACTCATCAAGCCTTTTCCTTTCGAGTTCAATTGCTTGATCTTACTCCTCCATGTGTCTTTCATAGCGTCGAATTATTCATGATTATAGCACCCGTATGCATATTATTGTAGTCCTTAGCACTAAAAATGATTGAAAGGTGTTATTTTGAGTAATCGCTTCACCGTCGGATTCTTTCTCATCTCCAAGCTTTCCTTTCTCACCGTATGGTTTAACAAGAACCCACGCACCACAAAGATAGTGAGGATTCCTTTTCGCTAAAAAACTATCTTCAGCGCTTCGGATATGTGAAAGTTACAAAGCGAAACATGTGCTTGTTGGTAAGGTATCTCATCATGCACAGGACTACAAGTCCTAGAGTAGTTAGAAACATCTTCTCGTGAAAGTACTTTCTGTTGGGAATGTCAAGTATATTTGTCGAGAACCTCGAGTTCACCCACCTAAGTCATCTACTCCACTTCTTGTATGCCATAAACTTGTGTGCATCCTCTCGCTAAACCAATGCGTGCTGACCATGAGAGGCCTATCAATGGGGGTGATAGTGTTCTTCAAGCATGCTAATATCTTGGTGAGACCGTAACCAAGAATCTTACCATGTCTCTAGTTTCCTACCAAATACCCTTCGGCCTGCGTGTCTTTTCCCCCATACTTTATGATAGAGTTGAGGTATTGAAGCACATAATAAGGGCTCTTTACCTTCAAAGCTCTGCACCAAGCTCCAATCTTTCTCAATGACTACAAATCCTTGAGAAACATGACTATATATAATTGCTAATTAGATTTGTATGAAAATATAACAAATCATAAATGCTTCATCAACAAATCACGAAGACGATCGCTGATCGTGAAATGTTCTACGATCAATGTAGAAGGATAGTGTCCAATGTGTCGAATGCTACAACCTGCATCCCAAGATTGTGTTCTCTATGATGTGTGCATTTATGTATTGATTCCTCCCATTTGTCTACGCAACCTTTAGTAGCAATTGTATTCTTTTCAACCGTTTTTGAGGTATTCGTATGCAAAATAAGCATGCACAATTAAATCATTATAAAATTTGACTTAAAAAGCAAGCTTCTCTTCATGCTTGAAACTTTCTAGGTTCAAATTTTCCAATCGACGAACAAGGGACTTGAAATTATGTAGCATCCTAGCAAGACAGATTAACCTATCATTATCCACACAAATCCATGGTAGCTCTATCATTGAATTATATGCTCCAATGCTTTCTCCCCGAACCCTTAACTTGGAAAGGATCACTAACCTTATTTCACATGCTCTCTTTTTTACCGTAGTGAGTGGGACTCTAGGAATCAGGGAAATATGTCGATGAAGACAAAGATGAGGTTGGAGAGTTTGTGAAACCTACAAGAGGCAAAGTGTTCGTTGAGTTTACAATAAATTGCAGCCATACAATGTACCAAATATTCATATAGCCTATTAGGTGACTCAAAGGATGATTGTATACCCACACATTCACACGTGCTCGTAAACGATTTTCTAGAGAATATTCCCGGCAATAACTCCTTCACGAAGCCTAACCGCGCCAAAAAAGCTTCGGGGTTATATGAAAGACGGTGTTCTTAACACATACCCATGTCTCGAATTTATTTTCTCCATTTGGTTGCAAATTTGATATTTTCACCTACAACAATTCAACTACTCAAATTATCGTTTTATGCATTGTGAATTGTACTTCAATGTATTCCCGCATCGAGCCTTCCCCCGCAACCAAGAAAACCTATTATTGACGATATTATTGTATAGAAAAACACTTATTCAAATTAATTAACAACAAGAATTTACACGTCTATGATTAATAATATAATGGATAAAAAAATGATTAAAAAAATACTAGGTACAATCATAAAATTATCTGATAAAAAAATCGTAAAATCATGGACAAAATGTGGCCCAACAAAGAGCTCACTTAGAAGCATCCTCGTTAACGTTCTTTGGAACAAGAAAATTTTTATAGAATCATCCACTAACAATTGACATGAACACCATATATTGTTGGAAATATTGGCGCTGATGGCAATGGAGGCAAAGCAAAGACAAAGACAGATAAAGAAGGCAAGCAGATGCAAATATAGGCAAAGAACAATAAAGGTGTAATATGTACAACAAGGCAAGATGAGGTCGCAGCAAGGCATAACCAAGGCAAGAAGTGCAGGCAGAGCCGTTATCACAACAAGTGCGGCAACTGCGCACGTAGTGCGTACAAGTAGGAAGAGCCATTTTTAATTCCAAGATTCGCTACCTCAAATGAGGATACATAAACACAATTCTAGGAATCGTATAACCTAAGCTATATATATATATATATATATATATATATATATATATATATATATATATATATATATATACAAACCTTTATTCCGAGAATCATTACCCAGGCAGAAGGACACAAACAATATTCCGGAATCGTAACCTAAGCGTGTATATATATCTACAAACAAATTCGAGAATTGCTACCCCGTCGAAGATTCACTAAAGATCGAAGTGGTATGTTTATATATATGCTCAAAGGAAATACATATGATGCTGCGTATATGTAAAGGTCCATAGCATATACTTTATATAGTAAGATCTAAATAACCAAAGGTTCTAAAATAAAAGGTTTATAAGGTGGGAATCTTTTCAATCGCATCGAGAAAGGATTGGCGTACTTTGAACATATCGACAAGAGTTCCGATTGAATTCGACTCGATGGTGTATGAATTATGATTCAAACGTATTTGAAGTCCGACATAATCGCATCGGATCATTCTAATCGCATCGCAGATTATAAGAGCATTGGAACATCACAATGTGAAAGCTGTACTACATTGAGATCCGTAATTCGACGGCATATAAACTATGACTCATATATGTTTTGAGTTCCCAAGGAATGAAGTGGTAAATCGCATCGTAGTTAAAGAGGAGCAATGATCACATGCAAATCAAAAGTTGCGATTGCGTTTGAAGACCTCAACGATGGGTTTATAAACCACGAATAATATATGTTTGAAGTTTTGTCATAACAAATAGTTAACGTAATCGTATACGTAGCATTGAGACATCGTTACATATTCACATGAAAAAAATTGCGATTACGATTAATCGCAACGGAGAAATCGCAACACCGATCAATCGCAATCGGAGAAATTGCAACAGTGATCAATCGCAACGGGAGAAATCACAACAAGATCAATTGCATCTGAGAAATCGCAACAAAGTGATCAATCGCATCGGAGAAGGAGCGGTGGCATCGCAGCAATATATTAAAGATTGCGGTATTGCGATGAAGCGCAATTGAATGATCATATAGCATTGAAAGATTTGCGAGTAAGCTCCGTAAGGGTATTTTATGTATTAAAAATTATCTTTAAGCAAGACATCACCGTAAGTCACATATGTTATATAAAAACGGTACTATTTGTTAAAACTTTGTGTATAAGTGTGACGAGAGTTGAAAATTGCGATATATTTATATATATATAAAAGGTGCTATTATATATATATATATAACATTGTTGCGATTGTATAGAAATGTGCCGCGTGTCTCGTGGACCCATGGGCCTCGCTTTAAGGTGGAGGAAATTATTAACATAATACGAATGTGATGTGTGAAATTGCATTTTATTACAAACAAAGGTCGTGTAGGTATGTATGTTCCGTTTATGAACTCACTACATCAACAAGACATTTACGTGTAAAGGGTTGGAATTTTCCCGTATTTAATGTTGGGCACACATAAATATAGGGGTTACACAAATAGCTATAAACATAAAGGCATACAAGTAGGAAAGAAAGGGACAAACAGGAAGCCAAAGAAAAGACAAATGTGCAGCTAGCCAAGAGGTCGAATGAGTGAATGAATTTTCATTGTAATTGAATGTAAATTTTTTTTAATTGATTTATATTATATGATGTATTGAAAGACTCCGCGAAGAGAAAAATATCCTAATCGTACTAAATTGAGACCTACATTTATATTTATTGAATGAGCGTATAAAAGGAATGAGAAGACGGAAGCCAAAGAGTCATGATCTGTTTCAGGCCCAAATTTTTGTGAAATACAAATAGTCATGTGAGGGGAACTCTACATACAATATCAACCGGATATGCAGAAGGAAGAGAGTGCTAGAGAGAGAAAATATAGAGAAGGCAAGAGTATAGAAGAGTGAGGAAGAAAAGATTAAGAAAAGAAGAAAAGAAAGAGATGATGGCTGCACGAGCCGATATCCGAGGTAAATCACAAACATTCATTGATAAATTGAGGAAGTCGAGCTTCCTGCTGTTGCGCTGATGGCTATCGCCTGTAGCCGACCGAGGCTGGAGCCCCGTAGGTTGGTGCCTGCGTAAAATTGCTGAGTTGGTGCCTGCAGCCAGAAGCCATGCACTGAGGTTGATCTCCGTAGGTTGGTGTCCTGGCAGAAAACAAGGGTGAGGGAGTTGAGCTTTCTTTGTACTGTCAAATAATAATAAGATGTGGTTTTTCTCCTTTTATGGGTTTCCACTATATCTGGTGTCTCCGTGCATGATATTTATGTGTTGATCTGATTTATATCTTTTGCTTACTGCACTGCCTTCTCATACAGCCATCGTTATATTATATTAATACTGTCGCTCATATTCGTATTTCGCTCTCACATATTAAGTTGGACATGAAATGAAGGTAAATAAGTTTTAATTAAAAAGTTTTAAAAGACGATGAATGTGTTAAATCGGTTCACCCCCCCCCTCTCGCCTTAACTAAGGTTCAACAATTGCACGAGCCAGTCTTTGTACAAGCTCATCAACCGAAAGGAGATCCTTAGGTTCTCGTGATACATTAGTAAAGAAGTGATGTTCAACCAATAAAATTTTTTTTCACCGGTGTAAATTATGTTGGAAAATCAGAATGAGGACATACATAATGTTCTAGGTATAGTAGTTTAACATTGTGGAATATGGATATGCCCCAAAGGCAACTCCATCAGAAAGAAACTAAACAATATTTTGCAAGCAATGTTAAAGCCATGAATTCATCTTGAAGGATTGTGTGAAGCAAGGACAAAGTAACGTGCAAAGACATCGCTAAAGAAAGGGATACTGGGAGAACATCCATGTAGGAGAGACAAGAAAGTAAAGACCGTCAAATCTCGTTACAGAGCCCAAGTTGAGAATTAAAATGGATGATGATGAAGATATCACAATTTTCTCTTTTCTAAGGGTTGCGTAACAGTGAATAACATGAAGGCTTCAGGTGAAAAGATAAAAGAAGCTGTAATTGTACAAAATATTCTAAGATCTTTCCACCCAGTTTTAATCCCAAGGTGTTCACAATAGAAGAAAATAATTGGGAGACCTTGACCATGAACCACCACTGAAATCTAACAAGATATGAGATGAGACTTGCGAAGAATCCAATTACGAGGGATGGCAACTTTAAAACAGAAAAGAAAAGAAGAAGAGGGAGACATATGCTCTTGCTCAAGAAGAAGAGGCAAAATTTGTCAAGAAATTGACAGAGGATCAGTAAATACAAAGGTGCAACTTCCTTTCAAATTCTTTAACTTGGAAGAGTTGACATCATGTCAAGTAAGTGTCCTCACAAGAAAGTAAGGAACTGTGCTCAAGAGTCAAAGAAAACAAATCAAAGAAATGGCGGTAAAGGAAAGAAGTTCAAGAGAGTAACTTCATGCTCAACAAGACAACAAGATTTTTGGGATGCAGATGAACTCCCGAAGGAAGAAGGAACCTTCCGAATTTTATCGATGGCCATAGAAGAACTTCAAGGACTCCGCTAGAAGACACAGAAGAAGAAGGAGTTCGACTCGAGGGGAGCTAAAGTGCTCTGGAGAAGATTACGTACCTGCCAAATCAGGCGGCAAGCAACAAAATGACATTCTTCTCAAGCAAGAGAAGAACAAACTCGTGTCCTCATAAATCGAAGGTAGAGCTAAAGGGGGCCAAGAAGATAAGACATGTTACTTCAAAGAATCCAGGATAAAACCCGAGAACAAGAGAAGTTGGAAGAATTTGTATGTCCGAGGAAGAAATTAGAAATACCTATTGGTACAGGCATACTCAATTCCCTTCCCACCAACAAGCTCTAGTGTTGGGAACGAAATTCCGGATGCTCAAAGATTCCCCATGTGATGTGTACAACCGGAATAGGCTATGAAGGAGAACTAGCAAAAGTGTGCAAGAAAACAAGAGGATTATTTTGTAAAAGCAAAGAAGAATGATGAAGCAGCTCAAACAATTTCTACAAAAGAAGAAACATGTAACAGGAAAACAGAGATCGAAGAAACCCTTAATAACAAAGAAGGCATTAAATACTAAGACAATGGAGAGAAAGCGACATATGTCTCTCGAATATGTCAAATTCGGAAGCCATCAAAGGAGATTCTTCCTCCTATGAAGAATGCTACCTCATATGTCTCACACAGCCGGGACATGATTACGTACATTTCCATGCAAGGAGGATAATTCAAACCAGCAAAAGATGCAAAAACATTGAAGAGATCGCCTAAGCAAACAAATGGAAGAGACAACTCATATCAAAGTATGCAAATAGTTTCTATGGTGTCATCGTTTTTTATTGTAAGGAATTTGGTCATAAAATCATTGAGTGTAGAAAGTATTATGGACAAAGATTGATGTTTAACACCTCAAGGAAGTTTATGAATCAAAGAAATTTTGTTCATACTCATAATTCTGCCAAAATTATGATCAAATGTTGTGTATGCAACTGCTGAAATATACCTTCCAAATGTCCTCTAAGAAGATGTAATTCATCACCTCACAAAAGATACCAAACAAAAGGTGCTCTCCAAAGGATAAAGAAGGTGAATAAATGTGATTTGGCTCTAACTGCTCAAGATTTGAAAGGTCAATGGTATTTGGACAAATACACGAAACACATGACAGAGACAAAAGCAATTTTATAACTCGATGAAAAGAACATGGTAATATTACTTTTCACAATGATAAATCAGGTAAAATCAAGGGAAAAGGCTCACCAAGATAGACAATGCGTAGGAAAGGCTCAAGATGTACTATTTATAGATGGGTCAAAGAAAATTTGCTAAGTGTCACCAGATTTGTGACAAAGCAATGTAGTTCTTTTAGAGCACAAGACTTTGAAGTCAGATCAAGCACCACAAAAAAGATCATTTTCAAAGGAGTTTGAACAAAGAGTAATGTTTACATTATGAAAGAGGAAGATGAAGCACGTCATCTAGCAAAGTAGAAGAGTCATGGTTATAAGTACAAAATTTTTGGGACATCTCACTTTCGATCACATAATCGACTAAGCAAGAAGAAATCACAGGAGACATGCCAAAAATAAAGAGGCCTTCAATACCATATGCAAATCATGTCAAGCTAGGCAAACATACTGTCCATCCTTTAAGGCCAAAGATGAGTTATCAACAAGAAGACCTATAACTTCTAGCAAATGGATCAGGTGGACCTCGCAAGAACTAAACCTTAAGTGGTGAATCATACTTTATACACACAGATGATTTCTCTGCACGACATGGGTTTCTTTTCTCAAGAATAACCGAAGCCTGGAAAAATTTAAGATCTTCAAAGCATTAGCAAAAAATCAAACAGACGTGTTGAAATACATCGGGGACGTACAAAGGAGGTGAATTCACATATTATGAATTTGTTGACCTATGCAATGAACATGATAAAGAAACAATACTGAGAACACTGCAAAATGTGGAGTAGCAGTAGACAAAAATGTGTCCGACAACAACAGCCGCAGCCATGATGCATGAAAATAATATTCCTCAAACCTTCTCCTTCGGGTGTATACATACACATGCAGGTATATCTCATTAAAGTCTCACTTAAGGCCAAGAAAGGACAAGACTCCCTATGAACTATGGCATGGGAAACTAGCTTCAATCAAACATTTTAGAAATATTTTGAAGTAAGTGTTACATAAATAATAATGATGAAAATTCGAAATTAGATGCAAGAGCAGAGTGAAGGATAGCTTTCTAGGATACATCCAAAAGTAAAGGGCGAAAAGAACAAGACCTCTGCAAAATTAGGAAAGCATTGATGTGAGATTCGTATGAAGAACTTTCACAATAAAAGAGATACAGATCGCTGCAGTCCATCAGACAACCATGAATAAGAAAACCAAGACAGATGAGGAAACAAAAGACAAAACAAGATACAGAGCGAGTTCGAAGCTCTACATATCGTAAGAACCATCCGAAGATCAGATCATTGGAGACAAGAGAGTAGGGTCTGTACAAGAAGGTGGCTGAACAACAAATTGAAGAGGTATACATAGCCATGTTGTCACAAATAGACAAAGAAATTTGAAGATGCCACAATAGACAATTTTTGGGTAAATGCTATGAATGAAGAATTGACCAAATTGAAAAAAACAATACCTAGAATTCAGTCTCCCAGACCCAATGGATAAAACCTGTCATAGGCTCAAAAATGGGTATTCAAAACAAAATGAATACAAGGACAAGTAATCGTAATAAAACCGTATCAACTGAAAAGGACATTCACAAATTGGACTTGATTATGATGAAATATTTGCCCCGTAGCTGCATCGGAAGCCATCGTAATGTTTCTCTGCCTTTGCTTGCTATCAAATTTGAAGTATATCAAATGGATGTAAAATCCGGATTTACCAGACCAATGTTAAGTCTACATGAACTGCAGCTTTTCATTGGATGTATACAAAGAAGACTATGTTGGCAATATGATGCAATGTGTTGTCCTTGATGGCAACCACTCAAGGAAGATGATGGCAACACTTGAAGATGACAACCTACTGAAAGGAAAGTCAATTATTAAACTAATTAGATATACTAATTTTCAATTAATGGATTCTATGTGTCTAAGGCATTTTACCATGTAATGATGAAAGGAATTCCGTATGTGCTGAAACTCGTTGATGAAAAGCATGTATTACAAGGCACATGCAGGTTTGCTTAATAGAAGGCGCGTATGCACGCTAGAAAGTACGTTCCAAGTCGTTGGGAGGGTTTTCCACCTGTGTTTAAATGTGTAAAAACTGGTGGTTACTACTATATTGACCCATTGTATTGAGCGCCTAGTTGTCTATTCGATCCCGCTCTTGAATGTTTTATCCATGATGTGGTTTTTGGGTCATGTATTTAAGTACAAATCACATAAGGAGGAGAAAATCATTAGCAAATTATAGGGTGGTGTGTCTGGCGAGTTGAATACTTCACTCTGTGCAGTCTTGAAATGAAAAGGGTGTCAGCTTGATGATAGATCCGGAATTTGATGCACCTATGAAGAAATGACATGGAACGAGATCTGGAAATGTATTGTAACTTCTAGATTCATATGGAATGTCGGACATGAGATGAGGCGAACATCCCGTCTGAAGCAAGAGCAAATCTGAACCCATATCCGCATTTGAAGAAGCGCTGCTCACAATGTTTGAAGACCTGGGGCTTGCGAATAAAGGGCGCGTATATACGCGGGTTGATAAAGCGAAAGCGCGTATAGGTTGTGAACACCAGAAGTTACGCGTAGGTATACGCGGGCTTCAGAATGAAGGCAACGTATATATCAGATCAAGAAAGGAAAGCATCGCATGAAAACTAGGTTTGTTGAAGTACAAGTATGAAATGTATGATCTGTTCTATTATATCGTTATTCATTAATGATGCATTCTGGGCGTATGGGTTGTCCGAATTGATACATCAGCTTTGATGTATGATTGAGCTTAAATGTGTGGAGTGGGTTCAGGTCCGAAAATATGATGAAAAGTGGCTCGCAAGTTGTCCTCTAAAGAAAGCTTTTTGGATCCGTTGTGAAAATTGATGAAACTTGTCCGCAAAGACGGAGGATTGTAGCCTTCGGTCAGGGTTGTAGCCTTCCAAGTGAGGCTAGTAAACCGAGAGTGCCAGGGTCGTAGCCTCCTCTCAGGAGAGGCTAGTAAACGAGAGCAGGGGGTCGTGGGGCTTCCTTCAGGAGAGGTCGGTAAACGCAGCCGGGCAGGGTGCCTCGCGACCGGTATGAGTTTGCGCCCGCACATAGTTGTAAGATGTTTTCTTTATAATAAAATAAGGTCGAGACAACCGCACGGTGGTTTTCTCCCGACTGGGTTTCCACCCAAAAATCCCGGTGTTCATGTGTGATGCTTATGTGTGATGGCTTTATTCTGCGCACACGTACATGCTTATCGTTATCTAATCATCGAAGAAATAATGTTGCATATAATCTTTTACAAAGAATTAATGGCATAATAAGACTGTGTATACGCGAGTTTTATGAAGACACCGCGTGTATACGCGAGTCCGGTTCCCGGTAAAAGTAGCGTACGGGTTTTGGAAGTAAGAAAAGTAAAAATATGTGAGTAAGTCCCAAATATTGATCTACCCCCCTTCCCGCATTTTTCCCAACAATTGCACGTATGTGTCCTTTGGTGCAGGTTGATCGCCGGGAAGAGATCTCGTCGTACGGAAAGTCATGAAGGAGTATTTTCTTAAAGCTACCTCTATTCAATGAAGAATTCGTTATTTTCCGAAAGATACGAACAAAAGCTATCTCGCAAAGTTCTGTGCAGAAGTATGGGCAATCGTGGAAGAAGGTTACCGCATTCTGGCAAGTATTCTACCGATGCAGAAGGAAGAAATACAGTCAATGCCAAAGTGTACTAATGTTTTGTTAGGAAGCATGTTCCAACTTAATTTGCTAAAGTATGCCTAAATTCAGCAAAGAAATATGGGACAAAATCATTCCGAGCTATGAAGGAGATACAAAGGTAAAAAGTGCAAAACTCAAACTCTTAATTGAATATGAACATTTAAGGATGCATAGTGATGAGAGTATTGCCGCTTTTTACGTCTAGATGATATTGTAAATCGTGCGGAGAAGTTTGGGTGAAAACGAGTAACTCAATACGATACTCTCAGGAAAAAGTCTTAAGATCTCTCGATTTCAAATTTGAGTCAAAAGTATCGCCTATTGAAGAAAGGCAAGATCTACAAACTCTTACTATTGTTCAACTACATGGTATTCTGATCGCTATGAAATGAGACAAGGAGTCCTCTCAAATCAAAGAAGCTATTTTTACAAAAAAGGAAAAGAAAAAGACAAGATGTCAAGGAATCAAATTATATATCAAGAAGAAGAAGCAAATTTTGTGAGAAAACTCCAACTAGGAACCGGAAGATTCAAAAGGTAAGATTCCCTTCAAGTGTTTTTCTTGTGAAAATTTGGTCATTATGTCGCTAAATGTCCTTATGAAGATAATCATGGTAAAGGGAAACAATTTGAAAAGAGAAAGAGTTATTATACAAATAAAGTATCCGATGAGGAAGAAGAAGATCACCAAGATCTACAAGTGCTATGGCAAAGAAGCAAAAGAAGAAGGCTACTCTCAAAAGAAGACATCCTTTAAGACATAAAGTATGTAAAATGAAGAAGATAAAACAGACCGATTGTTCACTAAGAAGCAATGGTGAAGATAGTGTGAATGTAACAAGATAAATCTAGAAGCAAAACTCAAGATCAATGATGAAAGCAATGATTGAATCAACTTAATAAGATAGAATCCGTTCTACAAAGATAAGGACTTTCAGAATGAATGAACAGAAAAGAAATACTCAATGAACAGACAGACAAGTATCAAAAGTTGTATGTTTTTGCAACCAATCGAAGCAAAGACTTGCTATAAATCATTCTCTCAAAGAAGATCTAAAAAATCAAGAAGAATGAAGAACTCCCTACCATTTGAAAAGGAAGTGACTTGAAGAAGAAATCATCTTCTCAAAGAAGAATCTGGAAAAATCAAATAAGAAGAATGGAGTCGCTACAAACATGTGAAGAACAAGAAAATTGGTTGAAGGAAGAATGAAATTGAATGATCAAGTAGAAGAAGGAAAAGGGTCGAAGAAAGCATGAAGAAGCAATGCCAAAAATCGGAGGTTGAGGTAAACATTCTTTAAAGGTAAATTAGAAGAAAAGGATAAAATCTTGAGGTTTCAAGACAGTACTAAGATCTTGACAATATTCTTAGTAATCAAAGGTCTTTGCTATTAAAACTTGGTCTTGGTTTTCATGAAACTGTCAAAGGAGAATTTAGTTTACAAGGAAGTGCTTAAAAATTAAAGGATGACAAAGCAAAACCGTATATGAAAGAAACAAAAGGTCAACCAACAAACATGAATACTCAAAGGAAATCATTCACTAATGTTGAATGCTTTAAATGTCATAATTATGGGCATATTGCAGCAAATTGCAGAAGTAGTATCATTTTACCAATCAAACAAACATTCTATTCCGAAAGGTACTCAAGTTACTTCAAGGATATTGTTTTTTATGCAACAAGAATGGTCATAAAGCAGCTCGATTGTACACAGAAGGAAGAACAGAAACACACTATGATCCTTAGGTTATCGGTTTATATAATATTTATGCTTGTAACAAGGTATGCAGGGAAAAGAATGCAGGATGAACAAATTTGAGAAATTACACTTTAAAGACACAATTAGAAATTTCATGCTGGGAATAGGAAGGAGACCGGTCGAAACATAGGGAATATTGATTCTACTGCAGTTTGTCCGCTTCGAAGCTTATTTAATGACTGCGTGGAGGATGTGAGATAGGGATTAGTAATGTATCATCACAGGGGAGCAATGTATATGGTGATTCCTATAGTTGGTTTGGTTATTCCGTTATGTTTATTTCGACAGTAGAATCATGTGAAGAAGACAGCATGTGGTACAAATTCTGTGAGGATGAAGGAATGCAGTTTTCAATGTTTCACTTCATATACGCGGGTTCCGTGAACTAAAAGCCGTACATACACAATGGTAGTAGTTCAAAGGAGACAGCTGCGTATGCATTTATGACAGAAAATTATACGACAACCGAAGATTAGGAGCACAAAGTTCAGTATACCTACCGACTAATAATGATTGTATTATTGGCACCGTATCCCGTTATTTCTACTTAAATAATGATGACATGATACATGGTTTCTTATGATGAGATTATGGATGAGCCTCGTTTGCTTTTTATTAAAGAGTATTCTTTTGTTTTCACACATGGATGAGATGGAAGTCTTATGATTCAGATAAGGACATATCATGCGTAGATTGTTGCCGATAACTTGCTGTTAAAAGAGTTTGCAAGCTCACAAGCTAAGGAGGAGCCTGTCACATGGAAAGGATGCTTGGATGCGCATTTTCTTTGGGGAGCATTAGTTTTGCCGAGTATAATGCATTGTTGGTATCATATGATGATCAAACAAGATCTCTCTCTCTCGAGGTCTTTCTCGGTACCGGGTCATAAAAAGTCATATTTGTAATTTGATGAAAAAGGCTGTGTTGAGACCTATGATGTAAAATTGTAATATCTTATCATGTAAGGACTTGGAGTCAAATGTGTAAACCCCACTTGGTTGGGTACTTGAGTCAAAATACAAGCCCTCTTGGTTGGGTATTTGAGTCTCATATGTAAATCCACTCAAGTTGGATCTTTGATGTAAGTATGAGTCCTCGGGTGATAGGAAGGTCATAGAGTCATGTACTTCATTGAAAAATATGTTTGAACATTCACATGAACTCGTGGGGAGCATGGTAACTTCAATGCACACGTATATACAACGCTCTTTCATTCACATGAGGAGAAAACCTTATGTTGGTTTTGATCCACCCTTTCTTCTCGATGTCAAAGGGGGAGAGTGACATGGTGTTTGAATAGGGGGAGAATATCATTATGCTTAATGTATTCATTCTGCTGTATCAAAACACCATCGTGTTGCCATCAAGTCCAAAGGGGGAGATTGTTGGCACATGATGCAATGTGTTTTCCTTGATGGCAACCCACTTGATGAAGATGATGGAAACACTTGAAGAAGATGATGGAAAACCTACTGGGATGAAAGTTGTACTTGATGGAAATTGACTTGATATACTAATTAATGATGTAAATCTGATGTGTCTACAAAGCACTAAATGTAATGATGAAAGGAATTCAAGATGTGCTAGACCGTGCTGATGAAAAGTATGTCATAAGGCATACGCGGGTTTGGTTTATCAGAAGGCGCGTATGCACGCGTAAAAGTACGGTTTCCAAGTCGCGTATGGTCAATTGCGCCTAAATGTGTAAAACCAGGGGTTACTACCATGGTATTGGACTCATTGTATTGAGCACCGAGTTTTCTATTTGATCCCGTCCAGAATACCATCGGAAGTGATGGTTTTGGTCTATGGTATTGAAAAGGCTAAATATATAAAGGAGGAGAAAATCATTGTGCAATTAGGGGGCGTGTCCGGGTTTGAATGAATACTTCACTCGAAGTATGTTCTGAATGAAAAGGGTGGGGTCAGCTTGATGATAGATCTGAATCGGTGATGCACCTATGAAGAAAATGATGAAGTATGAACCAGATCTGAAATGTATTTGGTAACTTCTAGACTGCTTTTTATAACGTTTAGATCCGAGATGGAGTAAGTAACATCTGCCTCAAGTAAAGAGTAAAATTGAAATCGAATATCCGGAACCGTTGTAACAAGCTGCTCTATAATGCTTGAAGATCTATGCTTAAAGTTTACAATACAGCGCATATATACGCGGGTTGGATAAAGCGAAAGTGCGTATGGTTGTGAAATCAATTGGCATGTGCGTGTGTATACGCGGGTTTGTACGAATGAAGGTGCGTATATACGTCAGACGTTGAAAGGAGCGCGTATGAAAACTAGGTTTTGTTGAAGTATGAAGTATGAATGTCTAATCTGTTCACCTCGTGTTACTGCTATCTCGTTAATGATGTATTCTGTCGCATTTGGGTTGTCCGGTCTGATAAGTATCGCTTTTTATGTATGCTTGAGCTTAAATGTGTGAGGGTCCAACACTGAAAATATGATGAAAAGTAGCCCGGCAAGTTGTCCCTTCCTAAAGAAAGCTTTTGGATCCAAAGGTGAAAATTGATGAAACGTGTCCGCGCAGATGTCGAGGTTGTAGCCTTCGGGCCGGTGGGGTTGCCTGTGTGAGGTCAGAAATTCAGGGAGCAATGGGGTCGTAGCTTCTTCTGCAGAGAGGCTGGTAAACGAGAGCAGGGTCAAGTTTCTTCTCCAGGAGAGGCCGGGTAAACGAGCCAGCAGTGGGTGCTCGCATACCGGTATGAGTCTCTGCGTCTTCAATACACAGTTGTAAGATGTTTTCTTTATATTAAAATATTGAAGGCTTTGTGACAACAAGTGTGGGTTTTCCCGACTTGTGTTTCCACCTAAAATCCCGTGTTCATGTGTGGCGCTGTGTGTGATGGTTTATTCTGTTATTACCGCACATGCTTATCGTTATCTAATCATCGAATAAAGAATGTTGCATAGAACTACAAAGAATTAACGGTACAATAATATATCTCGTGCATACGCGAGTTTTATGAAGGATATCCGCATGTATACGCGAGTCTGCTCCAAAAGTAGCGGTATGGTTGAAGTAAGAAAAAGTAAAAGATTTGAGGTAAGTCCTAAATAATCGACTCACCCCCCTCTCGCATTTTTCCCAAGAGACTATGTGCAGATTGAAGAAGGCTTTATATGACCGAAATGTGCCCCTCATGCTTGGTATCAAGACCGGATAAATATCTTTTCAGAAAAGCAAGGCTTTCTTAAAAGAGGCTTTAGTAGACACAAGCAGAATCTATACACAAAAGCCTATGAAAATGAACTTCTGATTGTTGGGGGCATATGTTGATGACATTATGTTTGGAAGCAATGTAGAAGAACTAGCAAAAGGGTTTGTCAATGAGATGAAAATAGAGTTTGAGATGTCCATGATTGGAGAACCTGCCTTTCTTAGACTTCGTATCTTCATTAGTGTAAGAACACAGGAACATTTATCTCACAGAAAATACTTGAAAGAAATGTTGAAAAGTTCAAAATGGAGACCGCAAACCTATGTCAACTCCCATGATCACGTGATGCAAGTTGTATGTGCAAATGATGGGTCTACCGATATAGATCAAAAACCTACGTATCCATGATAGGAAGTCTTTTGTATTTGACTTCATCAAGACTAGACATCATGCTAGCAAAAGAGGGATCAGTGGCTAGATATCAAGCAACCCTAAACAAACCATCTTTCCGGGGCAAAGAAATAATATTCAGAGCATTCACAAGGAACAACACAACATGGATTTCGGTATCCTAAAGGCAAAAGCTTCACTTTGATAGCATACGATGTGCAAGATTAAATAATGGTGGATGACAGGAAAAGTACAAGTGGAGGCGTACTCTATTTAGGAGAAAGTCTCGTGGCATGGTTAAGTAAGAAACAAACATCTATCTCTCTCGTCTACGTAGTAGCGTACAATATATAGCATTTGGTAACACAAGTTGCACACAAGTCATGTGGATGAAGCAAACCCTCCAAGACATGAAGGTAAGCATTGATGAACCTATTTCAATCAAATGTGATAACACAAGTGCTATAAGTATATATAAAAAAATCCCATGCTTCACTAAAAAAACTAAACATATCCCAATTAAGTATCATTTTCTCCGAGAACAAGTATTTAGAAGATAGTAAAACCTGGAGTATACCAACAAAGAATGTACGTAAGATATATTTACTAAACCGCTTTCCGTAGAACCATTTGAATATTTGAGAGACAAAATAGGGCAGTATCCGTAGCTGCCACTTAACATGAAGAGAAAGAATAGTTTGTGGGGAGAATAGAAAATGAACATACTATTCTCAGGGGAGATCAACCAGAAGAAGGAAGCATGAAAATAGGTCCTCGTGATCAAAAGGATTAAGGAAGAAGAATACATTCGGAAGATAAAAGGGTCAATGGTGGCACAGAAGAGTGGTGAAATTGACGTGAACCGAACACGCAAGAGTAGTGAACTCGATGTGAATCTAATCCAATGTATTTGGAAGCTATCAAATAAGACAAAATCGAAAAATCGCAGAGACAAAATGCACGAAATATTGAAAGGATAAAATCACGTGATCAAAGAATAGAAGCCACACTAAGAATTCGAACCCTTGCCATTGATGTCAAAGGGAGGAAGAGTAAGCAACAGAGGAAGAGAAGGCAAACAAGAGAAAATGTATTGTCATTGTGAGAAAGTGTATTGCCATCAATGCCAAAGGGGAGTCTATTGGAAATATTTTCGCTGATGGCAATGGAGGCAAGAAGATAGCAGCCAGACAAAGAAGGCAACAGATGCAAAGATAGGCAAAGAACAGCAACAGGTAATATGTATAGTGAAGGCAATGTGCAGCAGGTCGAGAAGTAGAAGTGCATGTACCTAAGGCAAGAAAGGAGTAGGTAGAGCCGTTATCATAGCAGTAGGTAGAACCATTATTAGAGGAAGAAGTAGAGGCAGAAAGCCATTATCAGAGGAAGAAGGCAGGCGTAGCCAGCAGATTACAAGTGTAGGCAAAGCCATTTTTTTAATTCCAAGATTCGCTACCTCAAATGTGGAGATTACACAATTCCAGGAATCAGATAACCCAAGCGGAAAGTATATATATATATATGCAAACTTTATTCCAAGAATCATTACCGTGCGGAAGGATACATAAACAATATTCCAAGAATCGTAACCCAAGCAAGTATATATATACAAACAAATTCCGAGAATCGCTACTCCTCACCGGAAGATTCACCGAAGATCAAAGCGGAAGCAAGCTTATATATGCACAGTGGGAATACACATGATGCGCCACATATATATGTAAAGGTCCATAGCATATACATTTATATGTAGCGCAAGATCTAAATAACCAAAGGTTCTATCAAAAGAAAAGTACAGCAGCAGTAACTTTTCCAATCGCATTGAGAAAGGATTACAAATGAATATATCAACAAGAGTTTAAATTGAGTTCCGGACCCGATGGGTGTATGAATTATGATTCAAACTTATTTGAAGTCCGGGCATAATTGCATCGGATCGGCCTAATCGCATCGGAGATTATAAGAGCATTGAACATCACAACAAAGTTGTGATTGCGATTGAGATTCGGACGCAATGCATATAAACGAGACTCATATATGTTTTGAGTTCCGGGCGAGAATGAAGGTCAATCGCATCGGAGTTAAAGAGGAGCAGCGGATCACATGCAACTGCAACTGCCATGATTGCGAATAAAATCGGACCTGATGGGTTTATAAACCACGACTGATATATGTTTGAAATTTCATCATAATGAAGAATAATCGGAATCGGAGCATCGAGCATTGAGACACTCAGACATTCACATGAAAATTGCGATTGCGATTAATTGCAATCGAGAAATCCCATTGCATGATCAATCGCAATCGGAGAAATCGCACAAAGGATCAATCACACCGAGAAATCGCAATGTAGTTGATCAATCCCAATCGGAGAAATCACAATAGTGATCAATCGCACCTGAGAAGGACAGGCATCGCAGCAATATATTAAAGATTTTGATTGCGATGAATCACAATCAGAATGATCATATCGCATCTAAAGATCGGGCAGGGGCTCCGTAGGGGCAATTTTATGTATTAAAATTATCTTTCATCGCACATCGCTGAAGTCACATATGTTATATAAAACGGGCAAAAGATATTTGTTAAAAAATTGTATAAGTGTGTCAGAGAGTTGAATGATGATATATTTATATATATATAAAGGTGTTGTTATATATATATAAAACGTTGTTGCGATTGTATAGAAATGTGCCGCGTGTCCGTGGACCCACGGCCTTGGTTTAAGGTGGAGGGAGATTATTAACATAATACGAATGCGATGTGCACCGCACCGTCATAAAACAAAGGTCGTGGTGTATGTAATGTCTCTTGCGGAACTCACCACATCACTAAGACACTTGCTATGTAAAGGGCTGGAATTTGCCCGCATTTAATGTCGGCCAGCTACATAAATACAGTGGGTTACGCAGCCATAAAAGAAAGGCATACAGAGGAAAGAAAGGGACAAACACCTCCACAAATAGAAAAGACAATGCGCAACAGGCCAAGAGAAGGAATGAGTGAGCTGGAATTTTCATTGTAATTGAATGTAAATGTTTTTTAATTGATTTATATTGTTGTGGCCATTGGCAAGACTCCGAAAGAGAACAAATATCCTAATCGTAATTTTAAATTGAGACTTACAAATATATTTATTGAATGAGCGTATAAAAGGAATGAGAAGAAAGAAGCCAAAGAGTCATGACTTTTCACTCCAAATTCTTTTGTGAAATACAAACAAGCCATGTGAGGAAATCTATATATAATATCAATCGGATATGCATAAGAGAGGTTAGAGAGAGAAAATATAGAGAAGTAGTATAGAATAGTGAGGAAGAGAGATTAGGAAAGAAGAGCAAGAAAAGAGATGCTGCTGCATCGTAGTTGATATCCGAGGTAAATCGTCGAAACATTCGCCTGATAAATTGAGGTGTTGGAGCTTCCCCATCGGTTGTGCCTTGATAGTCACAATAGTAGTCGACTGAGGTTGGAGCCTCTCCTATAGGTTGGTGCTCACAGAAAATTTAAAGGAGTTGGAAAGCCTGTAAGTTGTAGCTTGCAGCACTGAGGTTGGATCCTCCGTAGGTTGGTTCCCGCAGAAAAATAGTGGTGAGAGGGAGTTGAGTCAGCTTTGCATCACAACAATAATAAGATGTGGTTTTCTCCTTTATGGGTTTCCACTTATATTTGGTGTCTTTGTGCATGATATTTATGTGTTGATATGATTTATATCTTTTGCTTAATACCCGCGTTCTCATATTAAGTCTACCGTTATATTATATTAATACTGTTGCTCATATTCTCGAGATTACTCACATATTAAGTTGGACATGAAATGAAGGTGCATAAATTTTAATAAAAAGTTTTAAAAGATGACAATGTGTTAAATCGATTCAGACTTCTCCCGCCTTAACTACAAGGGTTTTAACACATATGCTAGGTGGTGATATGGTGGAGCTGATTCTCCCTAGTCTTCCCTTCAAAAACATGAATATCAGATGGTAATTTGGTGGCATAAAGTGTCACTAGATCATGACGAATGGTTTTATTATTTAATTTTATCCAAATACGGGGAACTGAAGAGAGGATAAACAAATTTTGAATTTCAACAAATGGGTCATAATGCACAAGAAGCCCCTAACCAACCTTGTGGTCCATCCATAAATGGATTAGATGGATGGATTTTTGGTGGTGAAAAGGTTCAACTGACAAATGGTTGTTGCGAATCAAGTAACTAGTAGATGGATGTTTCTCAAGGTGCACTATAGACAGAAATGTGGCCCTGCAATCATGACTACTAATGGGCTTGTACCTAGGGTGAAAAATAAGGACCAAACCATGTAGTAGGACCAACATATGGGGAATAAACCGAGTAAGACACGTATTGGAAATGAGGATTCGCCGTGTAAAATACCCTCTAGTAAAAGTACTAGTAGGTGGCATCCCTTCAAAGACAAAATCGTACCAATATTGTGTCATAAAGGTAAGCCACATTGCCCCTAGGCCGACGAGGGACAACTGGCGACCCCCACCCCCCCCCTACCCATGGATTCCCTAAAGTAACCATGCCTAATCGAAAAATGTTAACAGTTGGTTTGGAAAATGATGGTGTAAGTTCATGGATCTACTCGCCGAGTAGGTTGGGGTACCGTAGTTGGCATATAGGATGGTGTGGGTATATATAAACATTTGGGAAACTAGTGGTTTGGCAGAGAGACTCGGTGGAATTACACAGAAGAAGTGAGAAGTGTGATTGGGGAGCAGCATTAGCCATGTTAAGAGGTGGAAATGCTATCATGGTAGCTGAGTTTGTTGATGCGCAGGGTAATGAAATCTCAGATTCCACCATAGAGTAAATGGTAGGTAAAGGCATGTAAGTGTAAGCCGGTGTAGAACCACCTGGATTCGGGCCGCAATAAAGTAGGCCCTAAAGGATTAGTTAAAGGTTAGATTAGCAGAGCTTCGTATTTTTGTGCCAAAGTCTCAATAGAAACCACATATCACCAAGGAGTGGGGCCACACAAAGATTCCAACACTATGTGGTGGTTCAAGTCGAGTGTTTAAAGGCAATCTCCGTGTAGGAGAAATAAGTCCACTGTAGGAAGCAACTCAAAGGTGACTTGAAAATGGACTTAAAAATATAGCCAGGATCATAATAAATAGAACACCATTAAGTTAGTGAAAACACTCTAAGGCCAAAAATATGGACTTAAACCAAGAAACAAACTCTAGAAATGTCCTAAAAGATATCACATGGAAACATAATAAAGATATGGAGGTAGAATAATTATGCTAGTGACCCGCTTTCCCAACCCTTTTAGATGCAAACTCGGCACAAGTGTCCCCACAAGTGAACACCCCCAGAGGACTAAGAGAGTATGAATAATAGTTGTCCTGCATAAGGGCGATGACTCCAACCCTCATGTATCATGTATGGAGCCCTAGAAAGAAAGGCTGTTAGCCACTACGTACAATAACATGACCTCGGGGGATAGTCGCAAGACAAATCAACACGCAAAGGGAAAGAAAATTAACTCCCAAATGGATCCAATAATGAAACCCTCAGGTTTACTCTAGTGGTTCCCCAAGTGATAAAACATTTTTGTATGCGTGCTAATTTCGCTATATTGTGCCACCCTAAACTAAGAGAAAATGGGTCGTGTCACCCCGTTTAGTCCACAGACACTCTGCTTAACCATTTTGTGAGGAGTGATTCCCATACCACACTACTACAAATGCATTTTTACTCCTACCGCAAGTCGCTAAGTTTTTTTGTGGTTTCAGTGGTTAAATCACACTCCTACCTCCAAGACCCTGTGCTAAGCTATTGTTGGTGTCCTACCAAAGAAAATAAAAGAGGAATTGGAGTCGATTTTCTTATCACATTAGTTTGAGTGGCTTTTTTACATATTGGTGGGGGAGCTACGCGAACCGAATTGGTGTGTAGGACTCTTTGTTAATGTACCTAATGCATAGTATATGCAAATTTTCATTTTACCAATGAATGTTAGATATGAGAGGGAAAATATTATCTAACACACCAATTCTACTAAGACGAATTTTTCACTAAATTTTCCTAAATGAAAAGGTATCCAAAGGATTTGAATTAATGTCACAAAAACAAACCAAAATCAAACCGAGAAAGAGAAAAAACAAGTTTCTCAAGAAAGAACACAAAGCACTCCAAAAGTGAAACAACTAGGAAACAGTAGGCTCAATAAAAAACACTCGAAGCAAACAAAAGCAAAATCAAAAGTGGAAACAAAATATGGAAATGTAAATTAAGCTAGGGTTGCAAGACAATGGCTCCACCAAGGCCAATATTCTACAAAGGACTAAATCGTACCCTAGAGGAAAAGAGGCCTAAAAAATATCTTAAATGAAGTGATATAATGTGACAAAACAACTACAAAGACCCCATCGATGATATGGCACAATCGGTCACAACATCATCGTTTGTGACACTTATGACAAAAATTCAAAGAGATCAAGAAAATGAGATACAAGAACAAAATATGAATGTGAAGCAGATCAGATCCAAAACATGAATACCACCAATTGAACTGATAATAAGTTTAAGAGATAAAACTCAAAACAAATCCTAGGCCTTCAATCAAAAATCAAGAATAAAATCAAGCAAATGGATAAACAAAGGAAGAACTTTAATAAATAGATCTAGATAGATTAGATTAGGATCATAAGATAGTCGATCAACTACAAAAATGATGGATCCAAGTATGTTTTCAACCGACTCAGAAAAGAGAAATATTTTGATGCCTAATGAAGATAATGTGAAAGATTTGGAATAGGAACTTCAACCAACCCAAATAATACCGATAAAAATAACATGACTGACCCATTCTAGCAAGTAAATAGTAATCGTCACATATATAGAAACAGAGATTTTGGACTAAAATTCTAGTGTTTCACAAAACCCTCGCTCACGAGAATAACAGGCTTTCTCCAACTAGCGGGGCCTAAGGGTCCTTTTCCATGGGAAAAGACTTACAAAGCCGTGGATAGGGTTCAAAATACGAAATTCCATATGTATTCATGCAATGACTCAACAGATAATCAAATTACAAAGGTAATAACTATGAAAAAAACCAAAAATATTTGAAAAAAATCGAAGAAACCCAAAAATCAAAACGAGAGGATCCGATCAAGATTTAAGGAAAAGAGGACACAAGCGAGTGTGCTCTCATTGAAATCACCCGTTCTATTGCAATCAAAATCACAAGGAGTTATTTCTTTGCATCAGTGTCCAATAGATCAATGACAAACATAGGCATGACTAAGATGATGTAAAAGACACCCAATCCCACATGATTCACAAAAGCATGAATTAGATTCATGCAATGAGGAAGAGAAGAGTACCTTTCCTCCTCACATTTTGGGGATGGATCTGAAAGTTCAAAGCATAATTATTATACTCCAAGCGATCTACTCCTTCGTTTCTTATCACAATACCTCGTACACAATCACAAACATAAAAGGACGACAAGTTATTCTCTCGGAAGATCATTAGATAAATAAATCTATATAATGATAAAACAATCACATAATATGAAACATGATAATATATGGGAGAGAACATAGATCTAAAATAATCTAAAAACATGATACAATGTTTCTATACATTCTCTCCAACGTCTCCTCTAGAACTCCCAAGTAGTTTACCTACCGCATGTGATGGATGAGCATGAAGAGATCACACAGAAATTCAAGACTCACAATATCTCAATGTGATAGCAATATAGAAACAAAGGATAAAGATCTCGTTATGACAAGTATGGCTCTCCAAAATCGTTCTCCCAAAATGGCGTATCTCTCACCCTAGAGTTTGGATACTTCCTCCCCACCACTTTCAGATGTTATCACCCTATTAATTTCTCAAGAATCAGGATTTTAATTTTTAGTTTAAGAAAATAGGGTAACCACAAACCTACTTGAAATTTAGGATCTAGCCTTCCTAAATTTCATAGACGGCTCTCTCTTAATGATTTAACTTTGTCTTTGTTTCATATTTTAGGCTAGCTATGATAGTTCAATTTGGTTTTGGTTTTGAAATGTTTGGTGGAAAATAAGATTACTTAAAGACAAATTAAAGAGGGATCTACTAGTCCATTGGGCTATGGAGTCAAAATCTAGCAAGCAGAACTAGAAGGCAAGGCCAAAAGGATGCTAATGTATTCAAGGCAAGGTAGAAACCCTCAGATATTTGGATAGACTGTTTTGATGAGATGGCTTTCTTCGGGATAAAGGGCAATGAAGAATCCTTTGATTCGGAAAAAGAGGAAGGAGGCAGAAGTCAAATAGGACTAGGAACAATTAACAATTCCTAAATTTGGAAATCAGCAGAAAACATTTAAATGATTAAGTAGTTAAGACAGGGAGTTCTTACACTAGTCCTGAAGTAATTATCCTAATTAATCATTAAGATTGAACAACATATATGAAATTGTATGTAACATAGAATGGAAACAATGACAAGATAGATGCACCTTACTCTTCAAATTATCGCATGAATCCTGAATAATGAAGTCCAATTGGCTATTTTCTAGACTGCTTCTTTGAAATCAACACATGTGAGCCTCCAACGTACCAACAAAATGTATATAATGTTATTAGAAATTTTATTCCACACTAAACACTTCATAGACTAAAGTATTTATACAAATTTTTATTACAAATATCCTAGAGAGATCTAGGAATAATTCTAGGAAATAAAAATATATTTACACATTAAGAGGGACAGTTGCTTAACAACTTTAGCAAGCTATCCTCTTATCTAGAAAATATAAAGCTATCTTCTCTAACAAATTTTTTTTGTTTGAATAGATGTCCATGCTTGTTGCCATTTTTAAAATATATTTTGGAAGATAACTTCACCGATACTCTTTCCACTTATACTCTTTGACATTGTACTTTATTCCTTATACTCTTTCACGTTGTTTATTTATCATGTTACTGCTGTAAAAAGGGAAATTACAGCAGTCAAAATAAGCTGATTGTTGCTTTTATTTCTGATACACTTTGACTCTGGCCTTTCACTCTGATATTCTTTAACCTGATATTTTGACCTCTAACTGTTGTAAAAAGAGACTTTTCATAAGTAAAAAAATCAAAATCAAATGTTGTTTTATTTGTTTTCTTCTCAAGTTGACTACTTCATCTGCACTCTCTTTCACTGCTTGCTTCTTTGGTGCTATAATAAATCTATAAAAGTCTACCATTGTTCAGTATTTGGTATTTTCATACTTTTCAACTTTCTGTAGTTCTCATCTGCCTCAGTGTATTTAGCAAAATTTGGCTTAATTACAAAGAAATGTTTGATTTCATTCTGAAGGAAGAATAAATCTTCAATGTATTGGAGAACAACTTTCCCTGTTGGAGATCCATGTGGTAGTTGCTTATTCACCTATTCTTTGGCATGGTCCCTTATCTTTTTATCATATTCCTTTTGGTCCATCAATTTGTCATTGAATACATGGATGTCTAGAATGCCTGCTTGTCTTAGCATAGTATACTTTGCTAAAAACTTGGTAATGGAAAAATTCATAGCATCACATTTTTCTTTCAAGTTATTCATCAAATTTTTCTTTGTCAATACTTTTTTTATTTGCAATATAGTTTATGTCCTGTCTTGTATCTTCAATTCTTCTAGCTCAGTCCTGTTCTTACTGTTTAAGAAAGTAATTATCTTTAATGCATGTGCTAGTTTATCTGCTAATTATTTTGTTGTTCTTTGTATTTCACCTTGAGTTGCTAGAAGGAGGTCTCTCTGTTCATATATTATCTGGATTGATGGCCATTGAAGATGTATAGCCTCAATAATATTGGTCCATAGGTGATTTCTTATGTAATAAATCTGTGTAGTGAAACTCAAATCCTTTTGAAGGCTTTTGAGCTGCTCTTCAAGTCTTATGGATTTTTGTTCATAATTATTGGCATTAATCAATGCTGCTTTGTTAGATACCTCCATATTCTGAATATTTTTCTTTAAATTGTTAATTTCATTGGTTTTCAATGTCATTTCTTCCATTGCTTTGACAATTTTCCCTGCATCATTTGTCTGTTGTACCTATGATGTTGAGGATTCAATATTGGAAGTAGTAGCTGATTGCACTGACACTGTAGTTGCCAGTGGCTCTTTGGGTGCTAACTTTTCTTCCAATGTAGAAGGAATAGCAGCTGTAATAATAGGTATAACTGTGGGAATGGTGGAAGCATTAGTTTCCTTCACAATTTCTTTTTCTTTCATCATTATATCCAATTGGCTTTCCATATCCTTCATTTGAGAAGTAAGCTTTATGATCAACTGCATCATATCTTCTTTCTCTTTATGTTCTTGAAGTATTTGCTTACTCTGTGGGTGCTCACTTTGAGGAAGTTTTAACTGTTTCCTCAAAGCAACAATATCATCATTTTTCTTTTTGATTAATACTTCGGCAACTTATACATTTGATAGGTCAACTCCTGTTTGTAGAATCAAATCTTCTAAGGCCTTCATCCTTAGATATTTTGCATATAAGGAGCCTTTATCAAGTTTCATCTGATCTTGCAAGTTGATAATAATATTTTGCAAATTTTTTACACTCATGGCCTTTGTCACCACAGTGGAATATAGCATCTCAAAGCTATATCTGTGGAATTCTATCTGATACAACTCATGTACCTTTTTAGTATCTACTTCAAATTCCATATTTTTGTAGTCAACCACTGTTTTTGGAGTTGAAGTAGTAGGTTGTAAATAGGACATGAACATTTTATTTGAAAAATAATCAAATGTTGTAAGCAGTCTATCCTGATTTCCTGGCTTCTGCTTGAGAAATTGAGAATAAATCTCACTTTTAATTTCCTCATTTCTTTGTTTAATCTGCTTATATCTGTCCTTAATATTGAAATATTTTTCTTCTGCAGTTTGAGAAGAAAAATTTTTCATATTCACTTTTTGTTCAATCATTTGGGTTTCCTTTCCTTTGGATGCTGCTTTTTCTCTTTCAATCTCTGTCAAAGTCTCCTTAATTATTGTAGTGGCTTCATCATTACTAACCTCTGGTTCATCTTCAACTTCAATAAGTTTTTCTTTGCCTATGGAACCAAATCTTAGCCTTTTATTGTAGATGAGTTTGAATAGTATCTGAAGTAGTTTCTGTTATATAGGCTCCCTCATCTCTGCTTCTTTTGTTTGAAGACTCTGGTTTTTAGAAGTTATTACAGTAAGGGTGGTATCCACTTTTTCTATTGGTTGTGTATTTGTAGTTAAATCAACCAATGTATTTTCTTCCCATTCTTCTTGATTAGCAAACTTTTCAATATCAGGCTTTGACTCATGTACAAAAGGAGGTAGTTTACACTTTACTCTTATGTTGCTTAAAAGACCTTGGGGGTCATAATTCCAAGGGAAACTCACTTGGAATTTCAGCTCTGATAATCTCTTTTCTATCTCTTTCTCAGCATCCCTGTTATTTACTATGAATGGACCAATCTGATTTTTTAGTTTGAACTGGGTCTTGTTTTTGGATGCCATGAAATTGATGGCATCAACATTCAAAACTTGTCTCAAATATTATAGAGCAAAGACTCTGAGAGTCAAAAACTTAAGTAACTTATATGGAAGCAGATTGGTTCCAAAGATTCTTAATTTAGTGTGCTTCTCATACAAGTACTAATCTCCCATTTTACATTGCTCTAACAACTGTAATATCCTTTTCATCTCCTCATTATTCCTAGGTTGTTCTTACTTATGAAGTAAATTCATAGCTGGTCTGATAAACAAATCTGTGAATTCTATGTAGTTGTATTCATTTCCTTCCCTTCCCAATAATGATGTCCAAAAAACAACTGATGAGGCTAGCCCTCTGCATTCATTTTCTGCAATGCTATAGGAAAGTGATCTGCTTGGGAGAATAAGAATAAATGAAATAAATAGGAAGAATACCTAAATACCCCTTCAATGGGTAACTTTGTCAATTGATGGTGTATGGAATCAGCAATAAACCTGGAAAAATCAAAGATCATAGCAGGAGGCTCACCAGGGGATAAAGTGGATAAAAATCCAAGGATGGACTCATCAGTGAAGTATCCTAAGATGAAGGATAACATTAAAATAACATGCCTAGAACCCTTTGGAAACTTAGAAGTGGAATAGGGAGGATTCAGCTTTGGGATGTCCACATGACTAGGCATGAAGTTCTGAAAAATCATGAATCTTTTAGGGAAATATAACCCTAAATATAATCGATTCAATGCTTCAATGGATAATGGGACTGCCTTAGGGTCAAACTGTAACTGCAACATTTCATTGATTGACTCTACAGTGATAGAAAAAAGGATTTCCCTGTCATTATTCACAATTGATCTTTGGTTTGGAAAATAATACTTCTGGCATAGTCTTATCAGGTCCTGACCAGGATGTGTTATTGGGACTACATATTTGGGTAAATTTGTGTTCCAAAGAGGCATTTCTTCTTTGTCTAATAACTTCTCATAACACCAGTTGTGAACTTCTAATAGATTGAATTCTACTAGAGGGTCTACAATTTTGTAACCCAAGTCAAGTAAAGGGATAACTTCTTCATTGGACACTAGAGGTTGAAGAGGATTAACAGTCATAGTGGTCTTAGCAGTGATAGCAGGAGTAGACTTTGGGGCTTTTGTTGCTTCAGTCTTGGGAGGTTTGGATCCTCCAAGCTTAACAGGTTTGGATCCTCCAACCTTATGTGTGATTTGATTTTTTGTCATTTTGAGTTAACTAAAGCAAGATTAGACTGTTTGCAATAGTTAATTTGTTTGAAACAAAGGGTAATTGAGAAATTTTTGTAGGCAAAGATGATCGCAATGGGAAATTTAATGCTGAATTAGGAATTTTTAGGACAAATGAAATAGTTTGAGACATAAAAAGTAGGTTTTATGGATGAATGGGACTGAAAAAGGGGGTTTTTAAGGTATTATGTAGGTTAAAAAACCTTTTGAACCGTGGAATTTGTCTTTCAAGAGTCTTAGACTGAGAAATCGGCTTAAAAATGAGCTTTTAGTAAATGGCAATTTCTGGAAAAAATGGCAAGGGTTTGCCCTATTTTTTCAAGGTTTCGGACAAAATGGATGGGCAATTTAAATCTTTAAAGATTAACTGGTTTGATTGGCAGTTCAAATTGTGAAATTGGAGGTGAAATTTTGGGAAAATACATGATTTGCAGGTATCTTGAAGCTTATGAGAAGGGTTTCTGAAGCTTTAATGGTTCCTGCGGATTGGTTTGAATCACTGATGCAGAAAATAGCTTTAAATAGTCTTTAAATAGTGGAACAACAGTTGAAATCAGGTTTTTTCTCTGGCTAAAGGTCAATAATTTTCACAAAAGGATTTTTTGTCTAGTCGGGCGACTTTTCATAGTTGGGCATGCACAAATAAATCAATAAAACGTATAATAAATGTTTTAATCCTTATTATAAATCTTAAAAACCACAATAACTGTGAATCAAATCACTGGTTGGAGTGGTTTTTATTTTGTGAATGCGGAAAATCGTAGGTGGTTTTCGTGCTTTGTTTGAGTGGTAAACCGTATTGGGCAAAATGAATGCGATCGTATCATATTTGGACACGTCACCGGAGGCGGTAACAAGAAATTTTTTTATTTTGCGCTCATTTCGGTGTTGAGTGATCAATTGGTTTGTGGATGTGAAGATGATCGTCAGCTGTTAGATTTGATAAGTGGGAGCGAACAGACAGGATTGCTGGGAAGTTGCGATCAAAGAAGCATGTGGGACCGGGCGGCTTTATGCGGAGCGACAGTTAAAAATTATGTTATAAACCTTAATAAAAAATCAAAACAAAGGTTTTACATACATAATTTGGGGCTTATGTATAGTTTAAATATGTAGCGGGTTAATATTATGAGGCGTGAGGCTTCATATAACATTGGTGAATATGAATAATGGCGGGCTTTAAAGTTTATTTAAAACAAAACCTTAGTTTTATTTTAATCAAACTTTAGGTTATGAATGTATGTGGGGAAGAGTGCAATAGGTTAAGTCTTTAGAATCTTATGTTTTAATTAGATTTAAAAATACTTAAGATAAAAATTGAGGGGCGGTGATGTATTTTTCTTTTTCAAAGGCATAGGATAAGCCCAAAGAAACATTTTTGCGCATTTTTTCATTATATTATATAGTTTTTAAACTTGTTGAATGGTTTAATAAAACATAGGGGGCGAGATATTTATATAATGTTAGTTTTATGCCAAAGGAGGTGTAATTGGGGGTTTTTATTTAAACATGTGGGTAATTAACTTTGGCAAAAAAGCTTATAATAATGGGTTTTTTGGGGATATTTATAATAAAAGGAGTTATATAATAGGATAAGGTTTGTTTTTATGGATTTAATAAATAAGTTAGAAGTTAATATGACCAAGGAAAATGGATACACCAAAATATATCCATATGACTAAGTAAAGTGATAATGTAAAAAGCCAAGCTTTATCATCTATAATTTGACCACTTTGACCTAGAATATAATATTTTTGGAGGGTTTTTATGTTTTTATGAATGAAGGAAATTAATCAAAAGGGGATTTTATTTTTCATTAATTAAAAGGTCTTTACTTATGAATTTGAAGTGCAAATGGATGAATGTAGGGTAAATGATTATAATTATGGATTAATATAGAAATTCAACACTTTTAACTTAACAGTCATTGAGCCTTGGGTCTGGTCCCAACAGAAGTCAGAGAAATGCTCTGAGCCTCTTTGACTATAAGTTTAGAATGTAGAATAACTATAGGGGAGGGGAAATTAGTGATTTTTCCTAGTGAAAAGTATTTACATGATTCTCCCACTTCTTTCTACCTACCCAACTTTTAATCTAACATTTTTAAGAAAATTTTTGCGGGTGCATTGGAGATTTAACAGCTTGAACATTTTTATTCTTTTTAAACATAAATATCTAATTCTACCCTTATTTCATATGAGGACTCAGATTAATTGAAAAACTCTCCTTCATTCTCTACTATACAAGTAGTGGTCAAAGCATCAAACTGTGTGTTCTTCTCAATATGTCATAATGAAGCTGGAAAATAGTAAGTGTGTGAAGTTCTTAACCTCATCAGGATATGTATTTCTTCACTCTTGCCATAATCTCATCAACATGTGCTTGTGTAATTGCACACTTTCATGTTTTATTTCTTTTTCTTTGGGGTATATTATTTTTTCTAAGTCCTTTGATCTTTCTTTTAGGACTTTTACCCTCTTTTTGAGATTCTATTTTTTTTTTTTTTACAAAATATGGGAAAACAACTTGCAGAAAGCAAGGTTTGTACATATTTTTACAAGAATATCATAATTCAATTCCAAATTATGAATCCTATACTTATAGGACCCTAACATCAGCTTCACATGGGGATGGCATTTCTTGGTGAAATGTCAATAACTCTAAGATCAATAGCCTTCCATTTTGACTATGATGATTCTGGAACTGTCTTCTGATTTCTGAAAAAACTCAGACTTGTGATATTTTACTCTTCAAAGCTTAGGGCCTTCACTTCGGGCTTCAACTTTGGAAAGAAAACATCCAATCCAATTTACAAACTGCAATGGGTATTTACAATGATATAAAATAAAATTAGGACTAACTATTAGTTAACTCATTGAAATAGTAGTGTTTGAGCATTCTACCATTCACTAGTCTTTTTGGAATGTTTGTTCCATCCAAATTCCTGATAAAAAATGCATTGTTACCTCTGTACCCATTAATGACATAAGGCCCTTTCCATATAAAGTCAAACTTTCCATGCTTTCCTTTTTATTCTCTCCTTGAATCCCATTTTAACACTTTATCTCCTATGGAAAAGTCATATTCTTTAGTTCTTTTATTAAATATTTTCTTGATTTTATCTTGAATGACTTGATATTTTTCATATACTTCTTCCCTTGTCTCTTGCAGATGAATGTTTTGATTTATCCTTCTCCGTATATCATTAAGTTCTACTTGTGATTCTTGGATAATTTTCATTACTAGAACACCTAAAGATGATGGGAAAATTGCATCCATCCCATATACAATCTGGTAAGGAGATGTTCCAATTAACTTCTTGGTAGTAAGTCTATCTGCCCATAAGGCATAGACTAATTTCTTATTCCAAGTTTTCTTATTTTCTTCAAGTAACTTTTTGATGATAGTCACAAGGCTTTTATTGGAAGATTCAGCTAGGCCATTACCCTGAGGGTAATAAGCAGTAGAATGGCCTAGGGTTATATGGTACTTGTGAAAAAAGGAAATCATTTTCTTAGATTTAAATGCAGCTGCATTATCAGTAATAATTTTCTATGGGCATCCAAATCTAGATAAAATGTTGTTTTCTAGGAAAGATATAATGATTGAGTCAGTGGCTTGTCTAGTTGGGATGGCTTCAATCCACTTGGTGAAATAATCTGTGGCAGTCAATATCCATTTGTGTTGGCCAGAGGATGGAGGGTGAATTTCTCCAATGAAGTATAAACCCCATTGTTGAAAAGGCATCTCAGTAGAAATAGGTTTTAGTGGTAAAGGTAACAACTTCCTTTTTCCTTCAAAAATCTGACATTTGTGACATGAAGTAAAAATTGTTTTCACATCAACAAATAAGGAAGGCCAGTAGAAACCAGCCCTAAGAATCTTATTTGTTGTACTTTTCCAATATAAGTGTCCTCCACAATCACCTGCATGAAATTCTCCAAGAATTTTGTCAGCTTCTGATTTCAGTAAACAGTTAAGTAAAATTCCACTTTGTTCTTTCCAATAAAGAAAATTATTTAGAATAGAATATCTCATTGCTTTAAGTTTGATGAATATAGATTTAGTTCTATTTAATCCAGGAGGAGCTTGTAAATTTTTAAGTACAAAGATAGTATTTGAGTACCATGGTGATTCTAGAAAGGGTTTACTGATCGATGGAGTCGCCATCTCTTCTTGGCCATCAATCTGGGAAATAAAATTTATATCCAAAGCATTACAATTGGATTCAGCCATTAACCTGGCTAAACCTTGTCCTTTATTGAGCTTGGTTGGTTTAATATCTATGTCATACTCAAGGATTGTGGAAATCCACTTTCCTCTTCTTCCATCTGGCCTATCCTGTGTAAGAATATCTTTGAACACAGAATTAGGGACATAGGCAATAATGTGGGAGTAAAGAATATACACTCTGAAATATTTTATGGTTTTAACCAAGGCTAAAGCTTGTTTTTCCATTATGTTATATATCAAAGGTGCATCTCTAAGGGTTTTACTAAAAAATGCTATGGGTTGTTCAAAACCTTGGTCATTTTTCTACAATAGAACTGCAGTTATGATATGTTCTGAGGCAAATGAAAAGATTATGAAATATTTATTGAAGTCTGGACTGATTAGGACTAGTGTTTTTGTCAAAGCATGTTTAAAGGATTCAAATGACTATTTTTCTTCAACTCTCCATTTTAATACAGAGTCCTTTTTTAACATGTTATTCAGTTCTTTGATAATTTATGCCAAATTAGAAATAAATATTCTTAAAAAGTTAATTTTACCTAAAAATGCTTGTAACTCCTTGATGTTTCTAGGTGGGTGAATGTTCAGTATGGCTTCTATCCTTGCTGGATCTATCCTAATACCTTCCTTTGAAATTATGTGTCCAAGTAATTTTCCTTACTCTAGTCCAAAAAGAGTTTTCTTAGGATTTAATGATATACCAAATTTTCTACACTTAATGAAAACTTGTCTCAAATGATCCAAATGTTCATTTTATGACTTAGAAAAAATAGCAATATCATCTAAATATATATCCAAGAATTCATGTATTTCTTTAGCAAAGGCTATGTCCATAGCCCTATGAAAGGTAGCTCCAGCATTCATCAAACCAAAAGGCATTTTCACATACATGAAAGTGCCCCATGGAGTGGTAAAAGTTGTTTTGGGCTGATCTTATTTTTGAACAAGTATCTGGTTATATCCTGAGAAACCATCTAATAAAGAAATCCTAGAAGAACCAACTACTCTTTGTAAAATATGATCCATTTTGGGTAAAGGATAATTTTCCTTCAAAGATACTTTATTAAGATTCCTGAAATCTACACATAATCTAATTTCACTAGTTTTCTTTCTTGTAGGTACTAAGTTAGAAACCCAATCAGAATATCTGATTGGTGCAATGATTTGGGCATCATATATGCGTTTAAATTCTTTTTCAATCAAAGGTAATAAGATAGGATTAATCCTCCTCAATTTTTGTCTAAATGGTTTCTGATTATCTTTTATAGGAATCTTGTGTTGAATGATGTTTGTGTCATATGCTTTTAAATCTTCATAACTCCATGCAAACACATCTTGGTATTCTTTTAAAAGTTCCATATATTTTTCTTTTTCTTAAGGGGGTAAAATTTTTGACAATTTGATCATTTTTGGGTTTTGTGTCTGTCCCAATGTTACATTCTTCAATGTCAAACTTGACTGGTTCTATTTTAGGCTTTTTGGGCACATCATTGGAATCAAACAAGTCCTCCAAAGGAGTCAAACCCTTAGAAAAAAAAATTATCTTTTAAATCTAACATTTCAATTTCATCTTCAATTATTTCCTCTATATCTACCTTTTCTAAGTTATCTATGTCAGATTGGGTGAATTCAGTGGGTTTGGTAATTTTATGTACATCTATGTTATTTGTTTCACAATTAACATCTAAATCTATGTTACATTCTGAATCTAAATTACCATCTGTGTCTATCATACAATTTTGAAATTCATCCTCACTATTCAAAAAATGGTAAATCTGTTCATCTTTAGAGAAAATCTACCAGTATTTAACATTTTTTGGGACAATGGGTCTATATTTAACTTCAGTAATATATCTATGTGTTGGTTGAAAAGGTAAGTTACAAGTGCTAGCAAAAGTTGCTAGACAATGTGCTTGCAAATTTTGTTTTCTTGGAATAGTAGAAAATTTACATTCTAATAAATCATCACATAAATCGACTGTTGCATCTCTAAATATAGCTAATCTAGGATTATGAACAGAATAATCTCCATTTACTTGTTTAATTATTAACTCTGAATCTACCATAATTAAAATTCTTTGACCTCCTAAATTTTTGATGATTTGAAGGCCTAAGATAAGTGCCTCATACTCTGCCATGTTGTTGGTGCATTTAAAGTTGAGTCTAAAGGCATGTCCTTCCGAATGCCTGGTCTCAATGTTTGTGATCCACACTCCAGCTCCTGCTCGTGACTTATTCATTGAGCCATCAAAATATAAGTGCCAAAGGGCTTGATGGAAAATATTATCATTATTTGGTTTAGGCTTTATGTCAATTAATTCAGTTTGGATTTCATTATTATCAGAGTTACATAAAATGAAAGAATCAAGATCAGTTGGTGTTGAGTAAATTGGGTAATTTATTGATCTCTTAGCATTGCTAACCATGTATTTCATTAGAGTTTCTTTGTAAAGTTTCTTAGGTTGTCCAAACATTGTTATGGTAGCATAGCTCATGTATAATTATAGAGATCCCTGCAACTTAGCTCCCCATGAATGAGAAAGAAGCATACCATATTTTGGTGGGATATCAGCTACTACAATATCCATGACCATACTTTTACCGGGATACTGAACCAAATTGACACATAAGTATTTTATCAATCCTAAGCATTTGACCTTGCTTGAATCAAAAGAGAATAAATCTTTATAAGGCCTTGTTATTTCTAAATTCAGAGTTTCCATGATAGCTTTTGGCATTAAATTATGAGAAGCTCCTGAATCTAACATTGCATTATGTAAAATTTGATCGTGAATAGTAAGACTTATATATAAGGGAGAAACTAATCCATCTGAATGTTTACCATTAACATCAGGGCCAAAAATTAATTCAGGTTGATCATCATTTATATGAATAGTATCTTCACCATTATTCATATTCAAAATTTCAGTAATTGTTGATTTATACAAATCATTCTTTACCAATTATGTCAAAGGAATTGGTATCTTTAACTTTGTTATTTCAGTTTGAATATTAAATGTTGGTTGAGATTTACTAATATGAATTAGTTCATCTTTTGTGACAGTTATCTGAGTGGGTTTTTTAGGTATTTCAGCAGATGTACTATTATCTTGAGTTTTCCTATTGTTCTCTGTTTGAGTTTCTTGATTCTTGTTGTCTTTAGTTTTCTTTTCAAGGACAGATTCAGGGGCAGCATGATTTTTTTCATATTTTGAACTTTCAGCAAAAGTTTTAATGTTAACAGTTTTGGGATTTTCTGACTTAGAATCAGCAAGATTCTTCTTAGGATCAGGAATTATTGATTTTTCTGAATCAGGGGCTTTGATAGTGTTGGCCTTTTGGGAATTACTGTAGGATTGGGCCACTTCTTCGGTGATGTCAAAAAATTTTGGACTTGGCACTTTTTTAGGACTGGGAGGATTAGAATTCTACGTGTTTTCCCTTGGGATAATTTGCAAAAATTTTGTTTTTGGTGCTTCTACATTATTTTTGGTTTGATTTTGAGAAGTATTTTTAGTAGAAGTTTCATTTTTTTTTTTGTTTCTAAGGTTATACTGACTGTGAATTTCATTAATGGCGAAGTCATAACCTTGTTTGAAATCAAAGGATTCACTAGATTCTACTTTGAGTTGTTGAAGCTCAAAAAGTTCTTGATCCTCCTGAGTGAGGAAAATAGTGCTTCCTTCATATATACCCATTACTATATTGATGTCATCCTCATATTCATCATTATTTTGAGAACTTTCAACATAGTTCTCTTGGAATGGGGACCTAATGTTTTGATCTAAAGCAGCTTCCTTAGCTTTTCCAGGGTTATTGCTTTTTCTGAAGTTGGGATTTCTAATTTGTGGTTGGTTATCCCATTGTGTTTTTTTCTCAATATTGTCTAATCTTTCAACTACTCTTTCTAAAGTTTTAGCAAAAAAGTCAAATTTACCGTCTGAGTTTGATGTTTCTTCTTTGATTGTGACTCTTCTTTCATTCCTAAGTCTGGATTTTCTAGCTAGAATATTAATTTCTATACTAACAACATCTAATTGCATTTTTTCTAATGTTTCAGCATCTCTTTCTCTTAGTTGGTATGCCATATTTGGATCAAATCCATCAGGGAATTTAAGAAGTACAAAATATGGTGTAGGTTTAAGATCTGCAGAAATAGAATTATAGACACTGTTATATCTAGTGCAGTAATCCTGAACAGACTCATTAGGAGCTCTTTTTAAATAATTAAACTCAGATAAAATTTGCAAAGGGTTATTTTTATTTTCCCATTTATTTAGAAATACTCTATGAAATGCAGCTAAATTAGCTATACTACCAGCAGCTAAATTTTTAAACCATTTCTTAAATTCCCCAGTTAAACTTTGAGCAAACAACCTCATCTGAACATCTGATTCATCTATTTCATAGATTTCACAATAGTCTGTCATTCTGCTAACATGTTGTTGAGCAATGTATTGTGACAAGCCATCAAATAAAGGTACATTATTTTGTTAATCTTGGGGCATATCATGAAGGTTTTAAGGCAAAACAAGGGGTGAATATCTGACAGCCATAGCTTGAAGATTAGATGAGCTAGGAGGTACACTAGAAATGACAGGAGATGTGCTGGTTATAGTAGCTGAAGTGCTAAAATATGTACTTGAAGAACTTGGAAAAGAGGTTGGTATATATAAGGAATTGGTTGGAAAAAATGTAGTGCTTATAAAACTAGTGGATGCAATGGATTGAGTGAATGAAGGAAAAACTATCTTAGGCTAGAAAGGAAACTTAGGAATAAATGGTTTTGTGGATGAACTTACAGTGGAATCTAAAAATGAGGTGACAACATACAAAGTTGAATCTGATGCTGGAATTATTGTTGTATGCAATTGAGAAATTGGAGGCTTAATGTAAGATAATAAATGAGCTAATTTAATAGCTTCATCAATGTCTTTAATTAATGTAACATTAATCCTTTCTACTTGATTTTGAGATTCAGATTTATCTGATTTTCTTTTTGCTGAAATAATATTATGTTTTTCTTTCAAGAAAGAAGTAAAAACATGACCTATTACAGTATCTTTTAAATCAGTTTCAGATTTAATTTTAAACAATGATTGTTCAAACTTGAAATCAAAATCAATATAAGATAAGCTCACTAATTCTTTGGGTAAAGAATTAGCCTTTCTTAATGGTACTTTAGTTTCTAAATTAACAATTTGTTTTTTCTTTTTGTTTTTTCCAATATGTTCCGAGTTATCTACTACAACTGCAAGCTTAGGATCCGGATTAGACCTGGTATAGTAGGTTTTCCGAGAAGCCAGAATCACTGTTTATGAATACCCACAACCCTTAAAATTAATCTTAAAGTAAAAATATAGATTAAAGATCTTCCTTTAAGACTAATTTTAAAACTAGAGATTGGTTAATTTCATCAGTACGGTCGCCAGTATGTTATCACCCTAGTAATTTCTCAAGATTGTGGGCTTTTGATTTTTAGTTTAAGAAAACTAGGGGTAATCACAAACCTACTTTTGAAATTTAGGATCTAGCCTTCCTAAATTTCAGAGAGGGCTCTCTCTTTATGATTTAACTTTGTTTTTGTTTGATATTTTAGGGTAGGTATGATAGTTCAATTTGGTTTTGGTTTTGAAATGTTTGGTGGAAAATAAGATTACTTAAAGACAAATTAAAGAGGGATCTACTAGTGCATTGGGCTATGGAGTCAAAATCTAGCAAGCAGAACTAGAAGGCAAGGGCAAAAGGATGCTAATGTATTCAGGGCAAGGTAGATAACCCTCAAATATTTGGATAGATTGTTTTGATGAGATGGCTTGCTTCGGATAAAGGGCAATGAAGAATCCTTTAATCCGGAAAAAGAGGAAGGAGGCAGGGGTCAAATGAGACTAGGAGCAATTAAGAATTCCTAAATCTAGAAATTAGTAGAAAACATTTAAATGATTAAGTAGTTAAGACAGGGATTTCTTACACTAGTCCTGAAGTAATTCTCCCAATTAACCATTAAGATTGAACAACATATATGAAATTCTATGTAACATAGAATGGAAACAATGACAAGATAGATGCACTTTACTCTTCAAATTATCGCATGAATCCTAAATTATGAAGTCCAATTGACTATTGTCTAGACTACTGCATTGAAATCAACACATGTGAGCCTCCAATGTACCAGCAAAATGTCTATAATGTTCTTAGCAATTTTATTCCACACTAAACACTTCATAAACTGAAGTATTTATACAAATGTTTATTACAAATATCCTAGAGAGATCTAGGAATAATTCTAGGAAATAAAAATATCTTTACACATTAAGAGGGATAGCTGCTTAAAAACTTTAGCAAGTTGTCGTCTTATCTAGAAAATATAGAGCTATCTTATCTAACAAAAACTGTTTGTTTGAATAACTGTCCATACTTGCTAGCATTTTGAAAATATCTTTTGGAAGATAAATTCATTGATACTCTTTCCACTTATACTCTATGACATTGTACTTTATTCTTGATACTCTTTCACACTGTTTATTTATCATGTTACTGCTGTAAAAAGGGAAATTACAGCAGTCATAATCAACTGACTGTTGCCTTTATTTCTGATACACTTTGACTCTGGCCTTTCACTCTGATATTCTTTAACCTGATATTTTGACCTCTAACTGTTGTAAAAAAAGACTTTTCAATAGTAAAAAATCATAATCAAATGTTGTTTTATTTGTTTTCTTCTCAAGCCGATTGCTTCATCTGCACTCTCTTTCACTGTTTGCTTCTTTGATGCTATAATAAATCTATAAAATTTTTCCATTATTCAGTATCTGGTATCTTCATACTTTTCAACTTTCTGTAGATGTCATCTGCCTCAGTGTATTTAGCAAAATTTGGCTTAATTACAAACAAATGTTTGATTTCATTCTAAACGAAGAATAAATCTTCAATGTATTGGAGAACAACTTTCCCTGTTGGATATCCCTGTGGAAGTTGCTTATTCACCTATTCTTTGGCATGGTCCCTTATATTTTTATCAAATTGCTTTTGGTCCATCAATTTTTCACTGAATACATGGATTTCTAGAATGCCTACTTGTCTTAGCATAGTATACTTTGCTAAAAACTTGGTAATGGAAAAATTCATAGCATCACATTTTTCTTTCAAGTTATTCATCAAAGTTTTCTTTGTCAATACTTTTTTGATTTGCAATATAGTTTCTGTCTTGTCTTGTATCTTCAACTCTTCTAGCTCAGTCCTGTTCTTACTGTTTAAGAAAGTAATTAGCTTTAATGCCTGTGCTGGTTTATCTACTAATTCTTCTGTTGTTCTTTGTATTTCACCTTAAGCTGCTAGAAGGAGGTCTCTTTGTTCATATATTATCTGGATTGATGGCCATTGAATATGTATAGCCTCAATAATATTGGCACATAGGTGATTTCTTATGTAAGAAATCTGTGTAGTGAAACTCAAATCCTTTTGAAGTATTTTGAGTTGCTCTTCAAGTATTTTGGCCTTTTATTCATAATTATTGGCATTAATCAATGCTGCTTTGTTAGATACCTCCATCTTCTGAATATTTTTCTTCAAATTGTTAATTTCATTGGTTTTAAATGTCATTTCTTCCATCCCTTTGACAATTTTCCTTGCATCATTTGTCTGCTACACCTGTGATGTTGAGGATTCAGTATTGGAAGTAGTAGCTGATTGCACTGACACTGCAGTTGCCAGTGGCTCTTTGGGTGCTAAATTTTCTCCCAATGTAGAATGAATAGCAGCTATAATAATAGGTATAATTGTGGGAATGGTGGAAGCATCAGTTTCCTTCACAGTTTCTTTTTTTTTCATCAGTATATCCAATTGGCTTTCCATATCCTTGATTTGAGCAGTAAGCTTTATGATCAACTGCATCATATCTTCTTTCTCTTTATGTTCTTGAAGTATTTCCTTACTCTGTGGGTGCTCACTTTGAGGAAGTTTTAACTATTTCCTCAAAGAAACAATGCCATCATTTTTCTTGTTGATTAATGCTTCAACAGCTTGTACATTTGATGGGTCAACTCCTATTTTTAAAATCAAATCTTCTAAGGCCTTGATCCTTGGGTCTTTTGCATATAAGGAGCCTTTATCAAGTTTCATCTGATCTTGCAAGTTGATAATAGTATTTTTCAAATTTGTTACACTCATGGCTTTTGTCACCACACTGGAATATTGCATCTCAGAGCTATGTCTGTGGAATTCTATCTGATCCAACTCATGTACCTTTTTAGTATCTACTTCAAATTCCATCTTTTTGTAGTCAGCCACTGTTTTTGGAGTTGAAGTAGTAGGTTGTAAATATGACATGATCATTTTATTTGAAGAATAATCAAATGCTGTAAGAAATCTATCCTGATTTCCTAGCTTTTGCATGAGAAATTGAGAATAAATCTCACTTTTAATTTCCTCATTTCTTTGTTTAATCTGCTTATATCTGTCCTTAATATCCAAATATTTTCTTCTGTTGTTTGGGAAGAAGAAGTTTCCATGTTCACCTATTATTCAATCATTTTGGTCTCCTTTCCTTTGGATGTTGCTTGTTCTCTTTCAATCTCTGTCAAAGTCTCCTTAATTATTGTAGTGGCTTCATCATTACTAACCTCTGGTTCATCTTCAACTTCAATAATTTTTTATTTGCCTATGTAACCAAATCTTAGCCTTTTATTGTAGATGAGTTTGAACTTAGTATCTGAAGTAGTTTCTGCTGTATATGCTCCTTCATCTCTGCTTCTTTTGTTTGAAGACTCTGGCTGTTTAGAAGTTACTATAGTAAGTGTGGTATCCAATTTTTCTGTTGGCTGTGTATTTGTAGTTAAATCAATTAATGTATTTTATTCCCATTCTTCCTGATTAGAAAACTTTTCAATATCAGGCTTTGACTCATGTATAAAAGGAGGTATTTTACACTTTACTCTTATGCTGCTTAAAATACCTTGGGGGTGATAATTCCAAGGGAAACTCACTTGGAATTTCAGCTCTGATAATCTCTTTTCTATCTCTTTCTCAGCATCCCTGTTATTTACTATGAATGGACCAATCTGATTTTTTTAGTTTGAACTGGTTCTTCTTTTTGGATGTCATGAAATTGATGGCATCAGCATTCAAAACTTGTCTCAAATATTCTAGAGCAAAGACTCTGAGAGTCAAAAACTTAGGTAACTTATATGGAAGCAGATTGGTTCCAAAGATTCTTAATTCAGTGTGCTTCTCATACAAGTACCAATCTCCCATTTCGCATTGCTCTGAAAACTGTAATATCCTTTTCATCTCCTCTTTTATCCTAGGTTGTTCTGACTTATGAAGTAAATTCATAGCTGGCCTGATAAACAAAACTGTGAAATCTGTGTAGTTGTATTCATTTCCTTCCTTTCTCAATAATGATTTCCAAAAAACAACTAATAGAGGCTGGCCCTCTACATTCATTTTCTGCAATGCTATAGGAAAGTGATTTGCTTGGGAGAATAAGAATAAATGAAATAAATAGGAAGAATACCTAAATACCCCTTCAGTGGGTAGCTTTGTCAATTCATGGTATATGGAATCAGCAATAAACCTGGCAAAATCAAAGATCACAGCAAGAGGATCACCAGGGGATAAAGTGGATAAAAATCCAAGGATGGACTCATCAGTAAACTCATCAGTGAAGTATCATAAGATGAAGGATAAAATTTAAATAACATGACTAGAACCCTCTAGAAACTTAGAAGTGGAATAGGGAGGATTCAGCTTTGGGATGTCCACATGATTAGACATGAAGTTATGAAAAACATGAATCTTTTAGGGAAACCTAACCCTAAATATAATTGAGTCAATGCTTTAATGGATAATGGGACTGCCCTAGGGTCAAACTGTAACTGCAACATTTCATTGATTAACTCTACAATGATAGAAAAAAGGATTTCCCTGTCATTATTCAAAATTGATCTTTAGTCTAGGACATAATACTTCTGGCATAGTCTTATCAGATCCTAACCAGGATGTGTTATTGGGACTACATATTTGGGTAAATTTGTGCCCCAAAGAGGCATTTCTTCTTTGTCTAGGAACTTCTCATAACACCAGTTGTGAACTTCTAATAGATTGAATTCTAATAGAGGGTCTACAATTTTGTAATCTAAGTCAAATAATGGGATAAATTCTTCATTGGACACTGGAGGTTGAAGAGGATTAACAGTCATAGTGGTCTTAGCAGTGATAGCAGGAGTAGACTTTGGGGCTTTTGTTGCTTCAGTATTGAGAGGTTTGGATCCTCCAGGCTTAACAGGTTTGGATCCTCCAGCCTTAGGTGTGATTTTCTTTTTTTGTCATTTTGAGTTAACTAAAGCAATATTAGATTGTTTTCAATAGTTAATTTGTTTGAAACAAAGGGTAATTGAGCAAATTTTGTAGGCAAAGATGATAGCAATGGGCAATTAGGAATTTTTAGGACACAGGAAATAGTTTGAGGCAGAAAACATAGGTTTTTTGAATGTCTGGGACTGAAAAAAGGGGTTTTGAAGGTATTATGTAGGTTAAAAAACCTTTTGAATCGTGGAATTTGTCTTTTAAGAGTCTTGGACTGAGAAATCGGCTTAAAATGAGGTTTTTACTAAATGACAATTTCTGGAAAAAATGGCGAGGGTTTGCCTTGTTTTTTCAAGGTTTCGGAAAAAATGGATGGGCAATTTCAATCTTTAAAGCTTAATTGGTTCGATTCGCAGTTCAAATTGTGAAATTGCAGGTGAAATTTTGGGAAAATACCTTATTTGCAGGTATCTTAAAGCTTTTGAGAAGGGGTTTTGAAGCTTTGATGGTTCCTGCGGATTGGTCTGAATCACTGATGCAGAAAATAACTTTAAATAGTCTTCAAATAGTGGAACAATGGTTGAAATCGGGTTTTTTACCTGGCTAAAGGTCAATAATTTGCACAAAAGGATTTTTTGTATAGTCGAGCGGCTTTTCACAGTTGGGAATGTACAATTACATCAATAAAATGTATAATAAAGGTTTTAATCCTTATTATAAATCTTGAAAACCGCAATAATTGCGAGTCAAATCACTGGTGGGAGTGGTTTTTATTTTGTGAATGCGGAAAACCATAGGTGGGTTTCGCGTTGTGTTTGGGCAGTAAACGGTATTGGGAAAAATGAACGCGATCGTATCATATTTGGACACGTCACCGAAGGCAGTAACAGGAAAACTGCTTATTTTGCACTCGTTTTGGTGTTGAGTGATCGATTGATTTGTGGACGTGAAGATAATCGTCAACCGTTAGATTTTATAAGTGGGAGCGAACGGTCAGGATTGCTGGGAAGGTGCGATCAAAGAAGCATGTTGGACTGGGCGGCTTTATGCAGAGTGGCAGTTAAAAATTACGTTATAAACCTTTATAAAAAAATAAAAACAAAGGTTTTACATATGTAATTTGGGGTTTATGTATAGTTAAAATATGTAGCGGGTTAATAATATGAGGCGTGAGGCTTCAAATAGCATTGGAAAATATGAATAATGGCGAGCTTTAAAGTTTATTTAAAACAAAACCTTAGTTTTATTTTGATCAAACTTTAGGTTATGAATGTATGTGGGGAAGAGTGCAATAGGGTAAGTCTTTATAATCTTATGTTTTAATTATATTTAAAAATACTTAAAATAAAAACTGAGGGGCGATGATGTATTTTTCTTTTTCAAAGGCATAGGATAAGCCCAAAGAAACATTTTTGCACATTTTTTCATTATATTATATAGTTTTTAAACCTGTTGAATGGTTTAATAAACCATAGGGGGCGGGATATTTATATAATGTTAGTTTTATGCCAAAGGAGGTGTAATTGGGGGTTTTTATTTAAACATGTGGGTAATTAACTTTGGCAAAAAATCTTATAATAATGGGTTTTTTGGGGATATTTACAATAAAAGGAGTTATATAATAGGATAAGGTTTGTTTTTATGGATTTAATAAATAAGTTAGAAGTTAATATGACCAAGGAAAATGGATACACCAAAATATATCCATATGACTAAGTAAAGTGATAATGTAAAAAGCCAAGCTTTATCATCTATAATTTGACCACTTTGACCTAGAATATAATATTTTTGGAGGGTTTTTATGTTTTTATGAATGAAGGAAATTAATCAAAAGGGGATTTTATTTTTCATTAATTAAAAGGTCTTTACTTATGAATTTGAAGTGCAAATGGATGAATGTAGGGTAAATGATTATAATTATGGATTAATATAGAAATTCAACACTTTTAACTTAACAGTCATTGAGCCTTGGGTCTGGTCGCAACAGAAGTCAAAGAAATGCTCTAAGCCTCTTTGACTAGAAGTTTAGAATGTAGAATAACTATAGGGGAGGGGAAATTAGTGATTTTTCCCAGTGAAAAGTATTTACATGATTCTCCCACTTCTTTCTACCTACCCAACTTTTAATCTAACATTTTTTCTTCCATTTTGCAGGTGCATTTGAGTTAGCAACCTTGAACATTTTATTCTTTTAAAGCATAAAAACTATCTAAATCTACCTTATTTCATATGAGGACTCAAATTAAACTGATGAGCTCCTCATTATTCTCTACCTATATACAAATTAGTCAGGATTAAATAGTCTGACTAATCATTATTCATTATTCTACAACAATAAAATTGAAATATGACAAGTCAAGATTAAGCAGTTCAACTCATCATGGATTATGGCATTTATTGACACTCTGCCATAATCATCAATAAAAGTAGTGGCATTTGTAATTGCACACTTTCATGTTTTATTTCTTTTTCTTTGGGGTATATTATTTTTTCTAAGTCCTTTGATCTTTCTTTTAGGACTTTTACCCTCTTTTCTATATATATATATACAAAATATGAGAAAACAACTTGCAGAAAGCAAGGTATGTACATATTTTTACAAGAATATCATCAGTCAATTCAAAATTATGAATCATATACTTATAGGACCCTAACAGAGTCAATAAAGTTAGTGGAACATTCTAGAACATACACATACTAGATATAGAAATAGCATGCATATTCAAACATAAAAATTAAACTAAAACTAAAACAAATAGCAAAAAAGCTCTGGATAGATTCAAACAACTTCAATAATCCAAATGGAGGTGCTTACGTCCCCTCTTATTGAGTGTTGGTAGGAAATGAGGATGAAACTTTAACCCACTTTCCAAGGGGCCCTTAGAACTTGGGTTTGTAAGTCTCGATGCAAGGATGTCTTTAATTCTAAGCTGCGTTGGCACAAAGTATCTCTCTCTCTACTATGGTGGGTTGGATTTGTTGGATGGCCAAAAATTGAGTTCCCTCTATCTCTACTTTGGATCACACACTACTCATATTTCTTGGGGCAATTTTGGCCAGCATAACAATGTGCTCTCTAGTTGTTCATATCTTGGTGGCCTTTTATAGAAGAATTCAAATCCTCCTTCTCTCTCTTGGTACATTGTGGATGGTGACCCAAGAGAGGAGGGTGTTTCCATTGTGTGCCACATTTATTCCATTGTGTGCTCCCTTGATTTCCTAAAGAGGCTTGGGTGGCTATCCTTATGCGGCTTCAACTGTGGAATTAATGTACTAGAGTGTGCTTTTTCTGGTCCCGGAAAGTGATTTCCGCCACTCCCAGGATTGCACATTTTTTGGGTCAAAAGGCACGGAAGGGTGCGCTTATCGAAGGATTTTGCGTGCAAAAGCATTTTTAAGTAGTTCAAATTTGACTTTTCCTTTAGACCTTAAATATTTTTTAAATACTTTCATATTCTCTTATGTATATTAGCCATGAAAATCCTTTGCCTGACATTAAATAATGTCGTCTTTGCTTGTATGATTTTCCAGTGTTAACAGTTTCCCCTGTCAGAAAATTATATATTATGGAGAAATGAAACACATAGAATATGCGAAAAATACAAGCACACAAAACACATAAAACCAGAGAGACACAGATATACGTGGTTCACCCAGTTTGGGTTACGTCCACCCCGAACAGCTAGTCCTTCCTTTCTATTATCCAGCAAAAAATTGAAGAGACAAAACCTACAACAAATCCACTGTAATATCCTCTGTTCTCTCTCACAGTCTCCCTATCTGTTTCTCACTCTGAGAATACACACGTAATCCACACCCGCAATACAATACCCTCATATATACAAGGGGGTTGCCTTCTAGGGCAAAAAACCCTAAGCTAAACATAACTTCTACCGTCAGATCATCCGCCTATGAACGGCCCAGATTGACTAGAAATTACTATACTTTTACAAGGAAATTTTACATCTGTTCTTAGCTTCGGGGGCGCTACCCCCGAAACCCCCCGCCAGGGGGGGCTCCGAAAAGCGCTGCCACCCCCCCTAGACCCCCCATGGTAGCGATTAATTACGAGCAGCGTTGCCGCCCCTTTTAAGTTACGGGGGTCCAATGCTGTGATACAAAGTAAACAGGATAATCAAGCTCCACACCCAACATCCCCCTAATGTGTGAGTTCTAGGAAGAACTGTATAGCCCAAATACATTATAGTTTCTTTTCTTTATACTGTGCATAGAGAGAAAGAGACCTGTGTGTAGTTCAGAATTGGAGACACCCTGCACCAGTTCGAAGAACGACCATGTCCTGTGGGACCCTTATAAGAAAATATAATACAATATCTACAAATTTTCTACGAGGCGAGCATGTCCCATGTTCGTAATGTTGTGGCTAGTTAAACAAATATATTTGATAGATACATTTTTTGTTTGTGTCAATAATATGGTAGTGATCTATTGGTTGATGATGACGACTGCTGACACCCTCAAGGGTGTTTTCTATTTTACAATAGGTGGAATATGGTACCCATGTGCATAATCTTGGTATGGAATATAACTACGCATTGTACACATAGGTGTTGGCTGGGACCTTCCCGGGTAAGCATCGCTGAAAGAGACGGTTATGAAGGCACAGGTCTTCGATGAATTTGATCAAAGTGCAATGGTTGTAAGGTACGATAGCATCTTGACATGAAAGCTTGTGTTGTAGTCGAATGTCAGGAGGATCGATGGCATCTATGGGCAATGATGTCTCCCACGGTGCCACCCGAGGATGCCCATTTTATGGAGAGGGGCGATCCAAGGTACCACTTCCTTTCTAGAAAATAGGTGTTGAAGTTGACAAAAAAGAGGCCTCAACCGAATGAGAGGGTCACTGATTCAGGGGATCAGGATCCTGGATGTGATGGGTTTAAAACAAGCATGATGGCGAGGGATGACTAAAAACTGATAATGGGGATTCAGTGGCCCAAGGTCAGAGTATGAAAAGTAGCTTGGTGGCAGTCATAACTATTTCTGATGGGGAACTCCCTGGAGTCAGTAGGACTTACAGGGTGGGTATAAACTGTTTATGAATTTCATGGTGGCTTTTGCATGACGGTGTGATACTTCAACCAAGGGTGACTAGGGACTGCTGCCATGGGGGGGAAAATGAATGAGTGGGTGATGGACATAGTGCACCGTTTGCGGTCTTTGAACACTTACAAAAAGAATAAAATAACGGGGTTTGGTTTGTACAAAACACAAAGACAGATGCCCCAAAACATGAAAGTGTTTTCTCATTGATGACGTGAGGAGGGTGTTTTTCTGAGGCTGGGGGCCCCATTGGTTGGTCTCATGTGTGAGGTTGATGAAGTGAATGAAAAAGTATCACAGATGAGATTATTCGGATGGAGGTATGGTAGGTCAAATGTGAGGTGCGGTAGTGTGCTTTCTGTTGGCGAGGAAACAGGTCTCGCAGGCAAGACCTAGGTTTGGGGATTAGGCCAACAAGGAGTCCACTATAGTCTAGCACCACACTGGCATTCTCACCCTACTCCGAAGAGCAGAGAGTCTCACCCAAGGCGTGCCGCGACCACATGAAGGAGGGGAAAAAATTGGTATTGGTAGATGGATCCACAACTTGAAGCTGACAAAGGATCATTTGCATACATAACATCATACGTAGAAGATCTCCTTAGAACAACATGTAGATACTAAGAAAATAAAATTTTAAAGTACCACAGACATCATGCAACACATTTGACTCATAAAATAATATAGAAACCTTCAAATATATCCATAACCATTTAGCAGGATCCAGAGTTACATTGCTCAACAGAAATAGCTTTCCACTTCTATTACATTGGTCCTGCAGGACAAAGCGAGAGAGATATTACATCCATGATAGATTGATAGAAAAACAGGAAATCCAAGGATTTCGCGCTCAGAATAGAGCTCTTTTGCGGCGTCTGCTCTCACCTCTTCAATCCCTCTACATCTATGCATGACTCCCTTTTCTACTGGGCGACGGCCTCTTTATTCACCCGCCATTGCAACTATTAGTTTCTCTTCTGTTCTTACTCAGTTGCTTTCGGCGTCTTCCTGTTGCACATGTGTTCCACTATTTGTTCCTTTGTTGTATCTTCCCTTCATCTGCACTTGTCTGTGCCAACCTCGTCGTTCATCTCCTTCTCCTCCGCAACCTCGACAGCTCCGCTGCCTACCGTTGTTGTGCCTGCCACGTGTCGATCCGCAACCCAAAATCTGCTCTTCATGCAAAATTCAAAACAAGCGCCCCAACAGGCCCTGACCACAGTCTCTTAACTCGTCCCGAGTCAATTGCAAATCACTGTCTCCACCTCCATAGCTTTGCCTAACCCTGTGCCCTATTCCTGTTGTGCACCTTCATTTTACTGCCCAAACAAGGGCCCCAACTCTGGGACCTTGCTCAATGCTAAAGCCTTAAGCTCATGGAAGGTTACCACAGCCTGCTTCCACCCTTGTAATAACGCTTTTGTCTCCATCATGATCTTGGTGACAACTTCCTCCCCGACGTTCACCGGTATAGCGTTGAATACCGTGCTGATTTGGGTTCCGGCCTCGGCGGCCAACTGCTGCATCGTTCAGGCGCTGATCTATAGGGGCTGGCGAATCTCCTGAATTTCCTGCTTGGCCATTGCTGAACTAGCCTCTGTCAGCTGGATCTAGACATCTAGCGCATCCTCTTGGGCATACAGTTGGTCTAACTGCAAGGGGTCCATGGCATCTTGTATTTCTTTGGAGAGTTGTAGCAGCTTAGACGAAATCAGTTGTGTCTTCACTGTAAGGGTCGTTGAGAATTCCTGTAGACCTTTCAAGAGGTCGTAGGCGTCTCTGGCTACAGTACTGAGAGCTTCCTGCATCTTGGTTACCTCACCCTATTTCTTGGAAATTTTTGATGTGTAGACTGCCGCTGGGTCGGGCAGTGTTGGTCGTGATGCCAATGCCTCTCGGAGCTCTGTGTTCTCCTGGTGTAGGTTGGAGTACGCCACCTTGAGGTGGATTTCTTGCTGTAATACGTCTATTTCTTTCACATCCGTGGGCAGCTGATTGTAGTGAGCTGTCACTGCAGGCTATACCTTCGTGAAAACCCTAGCCACTTCATCCATCTGGTCCTGTAGCTGCTTGTGTTCCATTGTGAGCTGCTCGCGTTGTTCAGTAAGCACAATTATCTGCTGATGTTGTTGCTCACGCCTCTATTGCGGCTCGAAGTGGAGCCTTTCCGCTTGCTGGGATGCCCTCTGGATGAAATAGTACAACTGAGCCGTGCCCCACGTCTCCATGCTTTCAGCCCTTGAAGTACCTTGATCCGGCCGCCGCTCCTGCAGTGGTTTCCCACTGGCAACTTATTTGGTTGATTTTCCTTGAGGGGATGGCATCGGAGTTTAATGGGGTGTAGAGTCCGCCATATTCAGGCATGGTCGGTCCCCCTGATCTGCTTGGACGAGCTGCTGGACTGGAGTATACTTAGGGATTGACCTAGCCGTGTCTGCAACTATTTGTGCCATTTGTGTGATTAGGTCAGTAAAAGTGGTATGGGGGTCCATAGTGGGGTTGGCTAGTGGTACTACTTTTGTACCTGAGTCAACCTATGTTCCGTGGTCCCCATTGAGTAGGTTCTAGATTACTGGATCTGATACAGTGGTGGATGAGTTGGATGGGGCGAATGAAGTGGTAGGTGGGAGTGGGTTGGTACGAGGTGGTGAAATACGTACGTTTATGAAGTCGAAGGGGTTAATGGGAGGGTGAGGTGGAAACTCGCATGCTTCCCCTGTCTCGGTGATTGGTTCTTCCTGGATGGGTACCCCTGTGCTCAGTTGCCGGGGTGGATCCTCCTTTGTGAGGTCGACCACTAGGCTTGATTTTGTAGTTCTGGCCCTCTTGGCCTTGGGTGTTGCTATGGGTTTAGCGGGCTTACTCTTTTCCCCAACAGGGTGGCTACTGGGCTTGGTGAACTAAATAGTACATTTGGAATAGGGGTGGTGATGGAGGTCTTGTTTGGAAGCGGGGTGGACTGAGAAACCTGAAATTCAAAAAAAACTTGGAGAGGAGTGGCACTACTTGATATCACGTGGACCACTTCGTTGAAGCTTCGTACCTGGGTATTTATTTGGTGAATGATTGGGAGGAGCTGCAGGTTGGAGATCTTGTCTGCTGCTTCCACCTCTGATTCGTCTGGAAATCAATGTGGTAGCATCTTATCGAAGTTGTATGTGTATACCTCGCTTCAGACTTTCATCATTACCCCCGACCATGAACAAACTTTGGTGTCGAAGGCTACGTCGTCGATCTGGAATTTCAACAGTCTCATCTGGAATGTCTCCTCCAGCACGCAAGTAGGTCGGAGGAATGTGTGCTTGTGGGTGACCCAAAACTAAACTTGCTCGCTGTATCCGTCCTGCAGATTTCTAGGGATCCTCTGTTGACTCATCACCACATCAATCATTAAGCCATACCAACTTTGGAAGGCCTCTGCGTTTACCTCCTTAGTGTTGGGGTCTCCTGACACCTTCCATGGAACGAAATTCATTTCCAACGGCTGATTATCCACTATCTCTTCCGGCATCCTGATGAGGGGGGAATGCCACTTCGAGTGCCATATTTTTCATAATAATCAGTTTCCCCCCGACTTCTTTTCTCTTTTGGACATGGTCTGGAATGCTGAAGAAACATCTCAGCCTTCCTGTGAAAGCCCTATCAGTCTGTGAATGTCCTCGACGTGGATTGGAATTTCTTTTCCCAACCACAAGGAACCATTCTGAATTCTACTTATCAAGAACTTGGTGCATTACACGGCAGCGCCTTTCATCCCAAAGACTGGCAGGTTCCTCAAATTCAATATTGAGGACTACTGGATGCCTCAAAACTCAGGAAAAATTCTTATTGTTGCTCGCCCTACCTCTGTGGTGTAGCACTCCATGTACACTTGTTGTATGAGTGCTGGAAACTCGAAAGAATCCGTGAGGTCTGCATCGATGAGGGATGCACTATCATACTTCCTCACAAGGGACTCCATTTTTTGAATCCTACTATCGAGCTCCTATTCTACTACTGCTGGATTGACTTTTGTCATCTTTGCACATTGTTGATACACCTGCAAAACAGTTCTCGGCCCCTTCTCTTGGCTATCTGCTTCGGGACACCTCTGCTGCTCTGGTTCTACTCCAATTGCCTTTGCTCCTTCAGAAATTTCTAACTCTAACTCAGCTCTCTCCAGAATTCTCACGCTTTTCTTCATGCAGGCTATGTAATTAACCGGCACGAGTGAGGTTGATGAGACCCCATAACGAATTAATTCTTGCTGCCATCCTCTGCGGCGATAATCGTGTGATCAGTCACCTGCTGAGGTGTGTTTTGACATCTGCTGATGGTGGTATGGGGAAATTGGCAGATACAATGGCTGAGGTTACTTCTAATTATGGAAAAATGATTACTGCAAGGTTACTTCTATTTATGGCAATTTATGTTGCAAATCCTGGCGATCCTACAGACTGACACAAGTACTAAATGAAATTATGGGGACTGACACTTGACACGTTTTCTTATCCTACAGGGATGGCATGCTGGACGCACCCCTCCCCAACCACAATCGGTTGCATTGCGGTCCCCGCAACCAAGCGGTTATTAACGACCTATGCATGGAAAAATGACTCGACCTACACTCATCTCGGGTGCGAGAGAGTTATTCAACTATGCTACTCTACGGACTTCTCTCGGGTGCGAGAGTTATTGAAAGAAAGCTAAAGAAACTTAGTCATGGTAAGGCTTCAGGCGTGTGCCATTCACCCAGCCAGGTAAAACAGTACCATCCAGTTGAGCCAACCGAACTACTCTAGAATCCTTAATTTCGACGACAAAATTGGGTCCCAACCAGTGCATCTGAAGTTTCCCTGGAAATTTTTGAAACAGGCTATCATATAGCAGAACCTTGCCGCCAACCTGGAACATTTTTCTCTTAATGTGGCGATCATGCCATGCCTTCTGTCTAGCTTTCTGAACTTTTTGATGGAACTCGGAAAGGAACCGTGCCTCGTCAAGTTCCTGTAATGCATGTTGGAATTCCCGGAGTGCCTCTTCCTCCGAGAACTGTAAGGAGGTGGCGATTAGAAGGCTTGGTATGGTGAACTCGACGGGAATCACAGCTTCACCGCCATACACCAACTGGAAAGGTGTTTTATTCGTCAAGTGCTTCACCGTTGTTCAGTAGGCCCATAGTGCAGTTGGCAACTGTTCATCGAAATCGTCCCGTTTTGCATTGCAGATCTTCATCAAGCCTTTTTCGAGGATTTTGTTGAACGCTTCGACAGTGCCATTGGCCTATGGGTGGTACGGGCTGCTTTTGTGATTTCGTATCATGAAAGTTTCCAGTAGCGATTTGATTGTGTCATTAAGGAAGTGTGTACCTTGCTCACTGGTTAAGCTCCTTGGGCAGCCAAACCTACTGATGATGTGTTCAAAGATAAACCGGGTTGCCGTCTCTATCGTACAATCCCGTATTGTCACTGTTTCGGCCCATCTGGTTAAGTAGTCCGTGGCAGTGATGATGTATCAGGCCTTTGAATGCCTGGCTACAGGTGCTATGGGGCCTACGAAGTCGATAGACCACTTCTCAAATGACTGCAATATAGTCATCGGGTGTAGTGGGAGCTCGTCTCTGTGAGAAGGCCTCCCTGTTCTCTGACAAAAATCACATTTCTTAACAAAATATTTACTATCGGCATGGACCATCGGCCACCATAGTCCAGCTTGTAGCACTTTCCTGGCTGTGGGTTTCGCCCCCACGTGTCCTCTCGCGATGCTGCTATGGCATTCCCACAGAACGGCTTCGCATTCATGGTCAAGTACACACCTCCGTAGAATCTCGTCAATTCCCAAATTATATAACTGCCCCGCAATCAGTTGGTAGTCAGCGGCGTGGATGACCAGGTGTCATTTCTGGATCGGGGTATAGTGCTAAGGACACTGCCCCATGGTGATGTAAGTTGTGATGTCGGCCAAATAATCTGGTATGGCTTCTACCCAGAAAATATCAGCATCAGGCAACTGATCATATAGAGAGCCTTCATTCTCACCATTCTCCAACCTAGATAAGTGATTGGGCCCAACATTCAGCCTCCTGGGCTTGACAATCACTTCCAAGGTGAATTCTTGAAAGAGTAGGAGCCATCGGCATATCCGTCCTTCCAAAACTGGCTTATTGACTAGGTATTTCAATGCGGAGTGGTCCGTGAAGAATTTGAACTTACCTCCTAGGAGATAGTGGCGAAACTTCTGGAGCGAGTACACCATGGCTAGTGCCTCCCTCTCTGTGGTGGTGTAACTCCACTCTACATTAGACAGCTTGCAACTGGCGAAGTATACTAGGTGGTCAATTGTCGTCTCCCCTGATTTTGCTAAGACAACCCCAAGTGCAATACCAGAAGCATTGATAGGCACATGGAACTACTTATCCCAATTTGGGTGGACTAGAATGGGCACCATTTCCAACTTCTCCTTTAAAGTGTCGAGGGCTAATTTGCAGTCATCCATCCACTGGAGCACCTCTAACTTCTGCAGTAACTGTTCTAAAGGGGCATTTATCTTTGCATAATTCCTGATGAACCGCCTGTAATAACCCGTGTGCCCCAGCAGCGACCTCAACTGCTTCACAATTCCTGAGGCTTCCATGTGGATGATCACTGCCACCTTGGCAGGGTCGACACAGACCCCTTTCCTGCACACCACATGTCCTAGGAGCATTCTGAATGGAACTGAAAAGATGCATTTCTTCAGGTTCAAGGAAATTTTCAATTGCCAACATCAATCAAACATTATGCGTAGCAGGGCGGTGTGATCCTTCAGCAAGCTATAGACTGTTCAGTCGTCCATGTAGACTTCTAGGAACTTATGAATTTATTCCTAGAAAGCAGCTATGACAATCCTAGAGAACACGGTAAGGGCATTCTTCAACCCAAACGGCATTATGTCATATGCAAAGGACCCCCACTCTGTGGTGAACGTTTTTTTCTTCTTGTCCTCTTCCGCGATGTGCACCTAATGGTATCCTGAGAACCATCAGTGAAGGAGCATGCCTCATTCCCCGCAACGTTGTCTAGTACCTCGTCGTTGAATGGGGTGGGGAACGGGTCATGGATGCAGGCGTTGTTCAAACTTCGGTAGTCCACACAGACATGAATTTCTGACTTGTCCTTCTTATTTTGAATGACGATGGGGCTCACCCACTCTGCTTCTTCCACAGGGAAAATTAGACCTACCTTCATCATTTTGTCGATCTCTAGTTTGACTTTCTCGTTTATCCGTGGGTTCAACCGGTAAGGTCGATGCTTCACTGGCCTGGCATCCGGCTTCAATATAATCCTCATCTCTCCGAGATCCCCCTTGATCCCTTTTAAATCCACAACTGATGAATGGAATAGTTCTTCGTATTCCTGGAGGAGACTAAAAATTTCCTTTGTCGTCTCCTCATCCCAGTAGTCCCCAACTGTAGCCAGCTTGGGTTTTTCCTCCATGCCGATGTTTAGTTTCTTTGTCTTCAGTGGAAGTAGATGGACTCCTTCGGTGGTCGGCTCTTCTTTGACGTTCTTCTCTCCCTCTGTGTCTTCAAAGTATAGGTGCCTTAGGTCCTCCAGACTGTCATCTTCTGGCTTGCTGTCAATCCTTTGGTAAACCAAATTGTTTCTACCATGAAGGTTCACCACCAATGGCCCCCATTCTACGCTCTGATCGGGGAAAAATAGTATTCCTTTTATGGCCTGTAATTCTTGGGATATTAGGTTTGTCTTCCCCTTAAAGGAGAAGCACTGAACAAATTTTTCTACAACCTCCTGCCAAGAACTGGTCCCTCTCTTCCTCTCTTCTTCTAAGTACCAAGCATGTGGGATAGTACCCAAGGAGTGGACAAGCTGATGTACCCATAGCTCCTCCGAGTATCCCACACTTTTCCACTACTCCTGGCAGACTCTCAGATGGTCTTCCTGATCGGAATTTCCTTGGTATCTCTGCTTACTTCGAGGTCCTTCGTATTCCTTAAATTGTGCCATCAAAGCCATCACAATGAAATTCCACTGCGACAGGGAGTTGTGGTGATTTTTCCACCACTTGGCAGAGGTGGATTGTAATTCCATGTCCAAGAGTGGTATTCTATTCTCCTCTGGTACCTTGTCTTCTACCTTTGCAATGAAGGTATTTACTGCTTGCATATTGGACAGGGTGGGGTATTCCCTTATCTCAGCCCCAATCCAATGGATTCTGGAAATACTGGCACATCTCCTCGTGCTAGTCTCATACCCGCCTTACTGCCAGTCTTCCCAAGCAACTTCGGAGCCCAGCTTCAAGCTCTAGATACTTTCCCAGCTTATGGAGCCAGTCGATGTTGGGTTAATGTAATCTTCCCTCTTCCCCACTATCATCTGATAGAGGTTGTCCAATAGCTGAGCATCTTCTCTGTTATCTACTGTTTCTGTATATCTTGGACCTTGATATGGGTCGAGCAGCTGAGTGACTCGAATTTCCCCATCTTCAAAAATCATCAGCTCCTTCTTGAGATCGTTGATGGCATATTTTTCAAAAGCCCAATCGATCCCTAGCAATGCAGGGTATGGATCTTTGTCTCCCATAATATCTATTACCTCAAATTCTGTGTAGGTATTTACCCCTGTGATGTCTACCTCGACATCTTCGATTCGGCCGATCGACACAATGCAGTACTAGTTTTCTATCCTGAGCTGAATCGGTGAATAAGTCAACGAGGGTCTCCCTAGACCTTCCCAAGTCCTCCGGGGTAGGATATTGACATCGAATCCCAAATCGAGCATGGTATCCCTGATCTGAAATCTTGCAACTTGTGTGTCTAACTGGAACTCTTATCCCATTATTATTTTGTTCCGCTTTTTGCCTTGTACATACTGTGGTGTTGTTTCTAGAAAATCTCTCGCTCCTATGTTCCCCTACAACACGTCCTCCAGGGTATGCTTGAGTTATTCCTGCATTGAAGCATTGTCAACAATTTTGAGGAATAGGTGGAGCCATTCCTCAATCAGAGCCCCCGTAGTGCCCTAGTCTCTGGTGTCCTTCTTCGCAGATAACTGAATACCTTTGTCTCCCCCCAGTTGGGAAAACGTTTCTGTAGCCTCCTGGAAGTATTTCTTCTATATTTCGGGCCTGATTAGTTGTTTCGGGGATGCTAGCCTGATCACCCACCTTGGGTCCTTCTCACGGGCATCCTCCCTCATTTTATTCCCTCCTCGTGTAACTATGGCTACTTTTGGCATGGTCGGAGTCTCCGTCCCCTGAGGTTCTGCATTCACCAGATTCGTTCCTCTTTGCCTTGCTCATGCCTCCCACTTCTTGATGAGTTCAGGGCAATCCTCTGTTGCGTGTCCATTCACGTGGCACTCTGAACACCATGATCTTCTGGGTAGGGGACATTATTGGTCCACATGTCCCTCTTGATCACAGTTGTAGCATCTCAGCGGACCCCGCCCACATGTACGGCCTCCCCTCATACCGCCTCCTCTGCCTCTAGGAGCCTCATTCACTCTATAGGAGGGCCGATCTAATCAGTCCGCCAGTGCATCTAGAGCCCTGCACTATTCGGTGCTGTGATTTGTCGAAGCACAGAACTCACAGTACACGTTGTTCGGAACATTGGAGTACTTCTGCAAAAGCGGGCACATCCGAGGTTGATGACCCACCGTTCGGCAGATTTCGCAAAACTCCGTTGCGGCTTGGGTCGGTTGGTTTGGGAACTCGACATACGGTTGTTGTGGCGGATAGACCCCTTGCGAGTTTATCTGCGCTACTCCCCTGATAGGCGGAGCCCCCTGCACTGCCGCTGCTAAGGCCCCCACTCCTAGGCTTCACAACCGAGGACACTCGGTCGCCACGTGTCCTTCTACCAGGCAATGCGTGCACCATACATTCAGCCTAGTTGGCCTTATAGGCTGCATCTCTTTAAGTTTTTTGGTCAGATTGGAAATTTGATATTGCAGTCCCAATAGAGATGGATCTTGCGGACCAGCCCTCCCCTATATTCCTGAGGGTATCCCGCCATCGCCTCTATCTTCATAGCATGTTCCAATGCATCCTGTAAGTTGTCGATATTTTGTTGAGTGAGGGGGGTTCGCGTCAAGGGAATCAGAGCCTTGATGAACCAATACCTCTGATGATTTGTGTCGATCGGGTAGTTGAGCTTTCCGATTGCATCTTTGAACCTGCACATTAGCTCCCACGCAGTCTCTCCTTCTCTTTGCTTAATCTCCCATAGTTCGGACAGACCTTGCTGGTCCATTTGGGGTAGCTTAAACTCTCTGAAAAAGTCTCGCTTGACGTCGGCGATTGATGGATTTGGGTGGGCTTCTGACCACTTTATGAACTAGCGCAATGCCCTTTCTCTCAGCATGGTTTGGAATTCGATCAGCTTTCCAGCATCTGGCGTCTACCGTGCCCTCCATATGGCTTCGCAGAGATACCAGTGCTATTCCACATCATCGTTACCCCGTCCAGAAAATTCTGGTACCAGGTAAATGATCCCACCATATTCACTTGTGGAGGGGTAACTAGAATGAACCTTCTGGGCCCTAGTGGCATAACTATACCACTAGTAATGCTACTATTAGCATGCGTTGCGGCTGACAACTGACTGCTATTCAATCGACTCAACTCTTTTAACTTAACAAAAATATCACTTAAGGGTTTATAGAGTACCAGGGGAAGGTAGGGATCCACGCTATTTGAATTTTGGGAAGTCGAAATACCTAGAGATATGAATTTTGTCCTTTCTTGGAATAACTGCTGCATCGCGATATAGCACTCGACATTGGAATATTCTATTGGGCATGCGTCTACATCTCCTTCGTCATACATCATCTCTCCCTTCCTCCTGGCTGGGCTCCCATGTACTCGTCGTACTCCTTTGAAGTTCCATCTCATTTCTCGGGGACCCACCTGGCCTTCCATGTCCACTACCTCCTGGGGCGCCTCCTTTTTATCCTTTCGACTACTCCCCTATCACTTCAACTCCCTCATTACCCTTTCTCACCACCTTTCGGCAATCTGCGCCCTCCGATGTGCACGTTGCTCCCTCAACCTCCTTGCGGTTTTAGCATCCATTCCTTGAATCCCCCGCTTCACGTTTCATGTAGCATTTTTCCCTCGGGCCCTTCCCCCAGCACTAGAGTTTTACGCTTCCATGCCTGATTTCTGGAATTCCATCAGCCCTTCGTCCACCATCAGGGCCTTAATCCACAAGGGAATTTCCTTCAGCAACTTCCCTCTTAGTCTGGATTGGAATATAGATTCGGCTCTGGAGAACGACTGGTAGCACTCCGTTGCAAACTCCACAATATATCCATCCAAGGTAGATTCTACCCAGAAATCTACAGCTCGGGTCAATTCGGTATCCAACCGATGAAGGGCCACCAGATCTCCGTACACCCACTTGCGGTTGATCTTCCACGATTTATCCTTCGTTACTTTGGTCTGCAGCCTCCGTAACCAGCTATAGATTTCATTGGGGAACTTTCCCTAGAAGATCTCGTAGGTATCACTAGTAGAATTTGAAAAAAGGACTAGATCTCTGACCGCCTTCTCTTTTTGGCTTCTCAACTCAGCTTGCTGAGTTATAAACTGGTCCAGGTGGTTATCCCACCATCTCCGTATTTCTCCTTCAAATATCCTTGATACCATGATCTCGCTCCCCTAATGAAGTTTAAGGTCCCGGCAACAGAACCATTTATTGACGAGGAAACAGGTCTCGCGGGCAAGACCCACGTTCAGGGATTGGGCCAACAAGGAGTCCACTGTATTCTAGCACCACGCCGACATTCTCACCCTACTCTGAAGAGCAGAGAGTCTCACCCGAGGTGTGCTACGACGACATGAAGGAGGGGAACAGATCGGTATTCGCGGATGGATCCATAACTTGAAGCTAACAAAGGATCATTTGCATACATAACATCATACATAGAATATCTCCTCAGAAAAACATGTAGATACTAAGAAAATAATATTTTAAAGTACCACATACATATCCATAAGATAGCAACCTTCAAATATATCCATAACCATTCAGCAGGATCCAGAGTTACATTGCTCGACAGAAAGAGCTTTCCACTTCTATTACAGAGGTCTCGCAGGACAAAGCGAGAGAGATACTACAACCATGATAGATTGATAGAAAAACAAGAAATCCAACGATGTCCCACTCAGAAAAGAGCTCTTCTGCGGCATCTACTCTCACCTCTTCGATCCTTCTGCATCTGTGCATGACTCCCTTTTCTGCTGGGTGACGGCCTATTTATTCACCCGCCAGCGCAACTATTAGTTTCTCTTATGTTCTTACTTAGTTGCTTTCAGCCTCTTCCTATTGCACATGTGTTCCACTATCTGTTCCTTTGTCATATCTTCCCTTCATCTGCACTTGTCTATGCCAACCTCGTCGTTCATCTCCTGCTCCTCCGCAACCTCGGCAGCTCCGCTGCCTACCGTTGTTGCGCCTGCCACTTGTCAATCCACAACCTAAAATTTTCTCTTCATGCAAAATTCAAAACAAGGGCCCCAACACTTTCAATATGCTTGCACAACCTGGTTGTCCGGGAAAGGGATTATATTTTGTACGGTAAAACTTGACCTTATGCATGGTGGATGAAAGGGTATGATGTGCTTCCCAAACTATCGAGGTATGGCCATGGCATTACTATTTTTGTGATAAATGGTCTACTTTGGGTGACGAGCACCATGGAGGGGAGGCTCTACTGACCAACAAGGATGCTTATCATGTGCAGGGTGAGGTGATGATAAACACAGTCAGATATGTGGAACCTATGGTTAATTTATGATCAAGAAATGATGTTAGGATATGCAAAGTTTTATGGGACTCTATCATGCTGGGGGTAGAATGATACCTGCTCTTGGAAATTTTAATGGATGGAGTTGTGAATGGTTTGCGAGCTTTCCTGCAAAAACAAATACCTCACATGAAAGCATATTATTTATCAAATATAATTAAAAGACATGAGTTTCTTCCTTTCAGTGCTGAAAATTTATTTTTTTAGGAGTGCGAATGTGTGGCTTCACCTCTGTTTGTTATGGAGTGTTGATCACAGTGTTGCATTTGCTTCAGAGAACGGACCTTCTAAGCTCTTGTTATGGTCCCCCAAAGTTTTTTTAAACGGGCGATATATAGGTGAATATGGCCCTAATTCAATTCACTTGTGCTTGTTGAGTTTTTTGAGAGGTCAGAGGCTTTTGTGGAGCAGTTCTTGCTTTTGTGGTCAGCCTGAGCACCAGGGATTAGCGATATCATGCCCAAGTAACCTCCATGATATCCTGCACTTTAATTTTTTTAGTCTGATGTTTTCGGGGTCCGTACCTGTATGTGTGCCTGTGAGAAATACAGGTGCACCTTCAACACGCCCATATGAGGGACATGCGCACAAATGAACGAGGAAATTTTTTGTATTTTTTGCCTATTTTTTGATGTTTTTAATGTTGCTAATGGGTTCCTGTTTGAATGACAGGATGTTGTGGAGGGAGCGGGATTGGCCCGAACTCCGTACTACAATATCCGTCGAAGGTCAGGCGCGCTGATAGTTGGTGCAATGGGGTCTCCTAAAGTTTGTGGAGAACGAGCTTCTTTGGTCACAGGACTAACTGCTGCGTTACTTGATCCAGCATTGGAACAAGCAACATAATGTGTTTCTGCTGCATGGGACTGACCTTGTTATCCATCCCGAGATGGATATATATTTTGTAACCGCGCCACTGCCTCATGGTGAGGCGTTGCGGTATCCACTCCCTTATGGGAGGGTGGATTTCCAGAGGTTTTGGGCGCGTCATTGTGGCGGGGTGCCCCTTATGGAGGGGTGCATAGAAATTTCATCGGTGACAGACATGGAAGAGCAGTGCACTCTAGCGGCTGTTGTGTGACTTGCAGGGTCGTCGACTCCACATCGGGCATCGGGCCCGCAGGTTGGAGTCTTGCACCAGCTGAGGGTTGGGCACCTTTTTTATTTTTACTACTCCTACTATGACGGGATACTGGCACAGCTTTACAAGGTCATGGATGGATCAAATTTGTTTGTGTATGCTAGTATTTTATGCAGCATCATGTATGAGAGGGTGGTGCTATTGAGACCGGTGATGGTGGTGCCTCCTCAGGGGCCACAGAGCCTTGCATGAGGAGGTGGGCTCCTGTGATGCCACGAGGATGTGGGGGTATGGTGGGGCGTTACTGGAATGCAATGACATAGGGATAGTTTGAGGCTGACCCCTAGATTTTTCTGCCATTCCCATATGTAGGGATGGACTTTCGAGGGGATCTGGAGATGGGTCTCCCTCCTAGCTATGCTTGGGGACCAACATGTATGTTTTTATGTTTTCTTAATTTATTTGAGTACATATTTTTTTTATGTCTCTTGATGGTGACACTGACATACTTTTGGTTACTCTTATATATTTTGGCATGGTAGGTCGCCCCGTGATTTGATTGGTTGGCCACGGTCCTCTCTAGAGACCTCGTGGCGGTCGTGGGGGGCTGGGAGGAGATCTTTCACATGCTCGAGGTGGTGGACCTGGTGGTGGTGCTGGAACTTTGGGAGAGGGCAGTAGCTCGACTACTTCTGAGGTTGCGACTGAGCGAGCTCATGCCGATGCAGAGGCGGCCCATGCTGATGCGGCTGAGGCTCGCATTGTTGAGCTGACCACGTGGGTGTCAGTTCTAGAGGATGTCTGGGATCGAGTGGAGCACTTGACCCAGGGGATTCCTTCTCGATGCTTCTCAAGGAGGTTTGGCTAGAGACGTTGATGGCTCTGCAGAGGGACTATCGGCATGTTTTACATCGGGTGGCAGTCTCAGTTTTGAAGGTGGCTGAAATAGTGGTACCGGGAGCCGCTGTGGGTCCAGGTGCCCCACCTAGGGGAGCACCGGCCTAGAGTTTATTTATACATGGGGAAAGCACCCATTATGAGGATGATTCCCCTATTTTTGACAACTTTTTTTGTATCTTTGGGCTAACCGATGGGTGAGGGGCACTATTTTTTGTAATCGGACACATACACTATGATATATATATATATATATATATATGTATATATATATATATATGAGACATATTTTTTGCGACTCTACATGTTGTGCCCCCTGTTTCTGCTTATGGATGATGTTATGCTGATGGATGTTTGTGTTTTTTTTTTATGTATGATGGTTTATTTGAGATTCATTCTAGTTTAGAATATTATTAGCTATGCGATCAACGATTTGGTTTTGACTTTGTTGAAAATGCAACAAGATGATGGAGCTTAGTGAAAAGAAGTCGCCTTCACTAAGTGGGCCCGCAGGCTATTTTTGGCGCAAAGTCTATTTTTAGACTATGTTTATTTTTAGACATATGGATCATGGTCTATGAGTTGCAGGATTCTATTTATGAATGATTGGTCGAGTTGGTAAAAATAGATGGACCTCTATTTTTAGACATTGGGTGGAATCTATTTTTAGATTGTCGTGCTAAAAATAGAATAGTCAAATATTATTAACCCTTAATAATATTTAGACTATAAACATTATCTTATCCTCTTGGCGCACTTCAGTTTGATGCTTGGATGTGGTACATGCAGCTGACAAAAGGAAATACACTTTTCCTAAGGGTTAGTTGAGCTATTGCATGGTTGACTTTAGTTAGAACTCATGTGGCAGAGTTTGGTGGAGTTGATGAGACAGTTGGTGGAGTTGTGTTCCATTTAACTTAGTTGAACTAGTTGTATTTAGTCTAACTAAAAAATACACTAGTGATGAGTGGTGTGAATTAATTATTAATTAATTCACTAATTATTAACTCATAAATCAACTAAAGAACACATCAGTTAACTGCAATGCATGGACAGTTCAGTGGAGACCAGTGTTAGAGGTGGGTGAAAGGGTGAGTCTACTATCAGCTGTGACTATAGCTGTGCATGAGATTTGCACACACATTGATTGAGATTGCCAATGAGGATTGCGCAGTACAAGCCAGTGGGATTCGAACTTGGATCTCATCATTATTCATCTTGGATTGCGCAGTAGAGGCAGGCAGACTTGTGGAGGAGATTTGAACCCGTGACTTGTTCATCTTCCGTGCTAGTTTGTGTGTAGCATGTGAGATAGTGCTGAGAGTTGTGAGAGCTTTGTGCTATGTATTGTTACATTTTCTCTATCATTATAATATACAGATAGTTGGGGGTTTTCAGCTGTATGCTTTCCCCATTACATACTGTGTTATATGTGTGCTTGATTATGTTTTAATGTGCGCATGCAACTGCTTCTATTTCCGCATATTGATGATCAATTGTATAAGAGGTTATGTATTATGCATGAAGCTTAAATAGTGTGTAATCAGGATAATCTTGGTGAATAATTCAGCTATTATTCAAATTTCTACATGGTATCGGAGCATAATTGATCATCGGATCTATTACAGTGATTACAATTTATTTCGGTAGACAGAGTCTGTAAGCGGGCTAGGTAGCCTCTGGATCCATCCTTTCCTTTGAAAGGTGATATATCCAATAAATTCCCCTACAGTCAATCTTTGTGCTAGAAATACTTTGTTCTCACAGATCCAGAAGCGGTTGAGTTTGAGCTGGTGGAATTCGAATTTTGCAACAATTTGTTTTCTTGGTGCCGGAGTTGAAATGTCTTTCAACGGATTGCGACTGGAGTATGCCCTTGAGGGCAGCTCGAATTATGTTGCATGGAAGGATAGGATGGAAGCAGTATTAGATGATAACGGGCTGAAGGAGTTCATAGATGTTGAGGTCCCAAAGCCTACTGATGCTGCTCAAGTTGAGGCTTGGCAAAAGAAGATGGTGAAATGTCGAAGGATTCTGTTGGAGGGCGTGAAGGATCACATTGTATCCAGCATGCATGGAAAATATTCTCCATACTTGATGTGGAAAGCATTGACAGATTTATTCCAAAGCAAGAGCGACCAAAGGAAGTTGGCGCTCAAGGATAAACTCAGACACATAAAGATGGAGAAAGGCGACAGTATGCCCAAGTACCTCACGAAGTTCATCCAATGCAGGGATGAGCTGGGAAGTGTGGGGGTGATTGTAGATGATGAGGACTTGGTGAGCTTGGCTCTCCTTGGGCTTCCGAAGAGTTGGCATTCCTATCAGGACTCTATCAATGGTCGGGAGAAATTGCCAGGATGGGAGCGACTTTGGTCGGATCTTGTGCAAGAGGAGATAAGGCGAAGTACCAAGGACAGATCTTCATCAAAGAACTCAGATGAATAAAATTGTGCTTTGGCTGCCAAAGCAAGGAAGGGGAAGAGCAAGAAGAATGCTTCTCAATCCGATGCGAAAGGCAAGAAGCAGGACATGTCCAAGGTGAAGTGCTTTCACTGTCACCAACACGGACATTACGCCACTAATTGTCCACAGAAGAAGAAAAATAAGCAGGCTGCTGGATCTGCAGCTGGAGAGGCCTTAGCCTCGCAGTTTGAGCTGGATTTTTCGTTGATCGCATGCTTGGTCTCAAGTGTGATGGGTTCAGTGTGGTTTCTGGACAGTGGTGCATCTTTTCACATGACAGGAGATCGAGATTTGTTTACTGATCTGGATGAGAAAGATCTTGGAGTGCACATCGAGATGGGCGATGATGGTAGATATAGTGCGACCGGTATCGGTACCATTTCCTTTGAGAGGGAGTCTGGTAAACCCTTCGTATTGAAGGAAGTGATGCATGTTCCAGGATTGAAGAAGAATCTTATCTCTGTGGCGATGTTGGAAGACAAGGGATATGATGTTGTCTTTAGCAAAGGAAAGGCTTTCCTGCACAGTAAGACAACTGGAGAAATCCGGAAGATAGGGGTTCGAGTCAAGAACCTTTATCAATTGCAAGTAGATGGCTGCGCAGCAATGGCATGCAAGGTAGAAGGAGTGGTGAGCCGGGATGATGGCGAGCTGTGGCACTGGAGATTGGGCCACCTTCACCATGGAGCTTTGAAGATACTGCAACATATTTCTACTGGGCTTCCTAAGGGTACTCTTGCGCAGTCAGATCAGTGCAAGGGATGTACCTTGGGAAAATTTGTGAAAGCCACCTTTCACGAGAAGGATAGTCGTGCCACGAAGATCCTTGAGAGAATTCACACAGATGTGTGTGGACCTTTCTCAGTAGCTTCGACAGCAAAGCACAAGTACTATGTGATCTTTGTTGATGATTTTTCTCGGAAGTGCTAGATATTATTCATGCAGAAGAAGAGCGATACATACTCAAAGTTCTATGAGTTCAAGGTGCTGGTTGAGAAGGAATCGGGGAAGCATGTGAAGGCTCTTAGGAGCGACAATGGTGGTGAATTCATCTCTGCTGAATTCAAGAACTTTTGCAGCGTAGAAGGAATTCGGAGAGAGCTCATAGCACCTCATAACCCACAGTAGAACGGGGTTGCTGAGGGGAAGAACAGAACGATCGTGGGTGCTGCACGGGCGATGTTGCATGATCAAGGCCTACCCCTTCACTTGTGGGAAGAGGCATGCAATACTACAGTATATGTGTAGAACCGTTGTCCTCACAAGATACTTGGCATGAGTACACCGGAGGAGGCGTTTTCTGGAAAGAGGCCTGATATTTCCCATTTGAGGATTTTTGGTTCACCTGTCTACATGCATGTGACGAAGGATGCCAGGAAGAAGCTGGAGCCGACCACAGAGGTTGGGATATTTGTGGGGTACACTGATACACCCCACAACTATCGTGTGTATTTTCCGGATAGTCGCAAGACTGTTGTGCGACGGGATATCAAATTTCAGGAGGAGAAAGCCATGAAGTGTTCGCTTGAGAGGGAGCTACACTTGCATGCAGATGAGGAGCTATTAGTTCCTAAGGATGAGCTTCAGGATGTGGATCAGCCACAAGAGGAAGTTCATGGAGTGGAAGAAACCACTCATGCAGCGCCAACCATCAGAGGGCGGAAGCGCACTACAGAAGCTGAGCGACTGGCTCAAGATGCAGAGAAGGTTGTAGGAGCACCTACATCACAGCGCAGATAGAGACAGTCACCTGACCAGTATAATCGATACATGGCTCTTATGAGCAAGTTTATCATGACAGATCCATCCTCTTTCGAGGAAGCTGCGAAGGACCCCGCATGGGTAGATGCCATGGTGGAAGAGTATGATTCGATTGTCAGAAACAGTGCATGGGAGATTGTCCCGAGACCAGAGGGGAAATCAGTGGTGGGTTCAAGATGGATCTACAAAGTGAAGCAGGCGGTGACGGAGATGTGGAGAAGTACAAGGCAAGATTTGTTGCCGGGCTTCTCACAGATGGGGATCGATTATGGGGAGACCTTTGCACTGTCGCAAGGTATTCTTCCATACGGACGATCCTAGCTCTCGGCGTAGATGGGGTGGCACATCCATCATGGATGTGAAAGGCCCTCCTCCTCAACGAGTCCGTTGAGGAACGCTGGAGGAGAATTGTTATGAAAGCGACTGAAGGTTTAGACATCTTCGGCGAGTGTGAAGTGTCTGCGGACTCAAGAAAACCTTTGTATGGGTTGAACGAGCACCTGGGTGGCAGGTACACACGGATAGACAGTTATTTCACCAGACTTGGATTCTCCAAGAGTGAGGCGGATCCTAACCTGTACCAGATTGTGGTGGAGGGGAAGTTGCTGATCATTGTAATGTATGTAGATGATCTGATTTTGACGAGTGATGAGTTGTTGATACTTTCATGCAAGGAGGATCTTGCTAGAGAGTTTGAGATGAAGGACTTGGGCCTCCTTCATTATTTCCTGGGATTGGAAATTTGGCAGCGTAGTGATGGACTATTTGTTTCTCAGGGTAAGTATGCCCGGGAGATACTGGAGAAGTTCAACATGCATGGCTGCAAGCCTGTTGATACTCCTCTTCCTGGAGGTTGGAGGAAGGAAGATGCTACTTCAGCGGAGGTAGTGGATGCCACTGTTTATTGACAGTTGGTGGGGTCGCTTATGTATCTAGTCAATACACGACCTGATATATGCTATGATGTTAACCAGCTTTCACAAGCTATGGTTAAGCCTAACAAGCTCTTCTAGAAGGAAGGCAAGCATGTATTGTGTTATCTTAGAGGCACATCGGGATATGGCTTGTGGTACAGACAGGAGGATGAGGTGAAGCTGTGTGGCTTCACGGATGCAGATTGGGCAGGGAGCCCAACGGACAGAAAGAGAACATCTGGAGGGATCTTCAGTATCGGGTCGACAACAGTTTCTTGGTACAGCAGGAAGCAGAGATCTATGGCACTCAGTTCAGCAGAGGCCGAGTATATGGTAGCGATTTTGGCTGCATGCGAGGCCATATGGATGAGGAAGATCCTAGTCAGGTTATTCGGGTCACACTTGGAGCCTACTGTGATTTATTGTGATAACCAGAGTTGCATTAAACTCTCGGCTAATCCAGTATTTCATGATATATCCAAACACATCGACATCAGGTACCATCATATCAGAGATTGTGTGCAGCGGAGAATCATGTTACTTTCATATATTCCCATGGAGGATCAGGATGCTGACATCTTGACGAAGGCGCTCACCAGGAGCAAGTTCGAATTCCACAGAGGCAGGATAGGGGTTGCAGATAATCCATATCTTGTTGAGAGGGAGTGTTGAAAATGCAACAAGATGATATGGAGCTTAGTGAAAAGAAGTCGCCTTCACTAAGTGGGCCCGCAGGCTATTTTTGGCGCAAAGTCTATTTTTAGACTATGTCTATTTTTAGACATATGGATCATGGTCTATGAGTTGCAGGATACTATTTATGGATGATCGGTTGAGTTGGTAAAAATATATGGACCTCTATTTTTAGACATTGGGCGGAATCTATTTTTAGGCTGTCGTGCTAAAAATAGAACAGTCAAATATTATTAACCCTTAATAATATTTAGACTATAAACATTATCTTATCCTCTTGGAGCACTTCAGTTTGATGCTTGGATGTGGCACATGCAGCTGACAGAAGGAAATACGCTTTTCTTAAGGGTTAGTTGAGCTATTGCATGGTTGACTTCAGTTAGAACTCATGTGGCAGAGTTTGGTGGAGTTGATGAGACAGTTGGTGGAGTTGTGTTCTGTTTAACTTAGTTGAACTAGTTGTATTTAGTCTAACTGACAAATATACTAGTGATGAGTGGTGTGAATTAATTATTAATTAATTCACTAATTATTAACTCATAAATCAACTAAAGAACACATCAGTTAACTGCAATGCATGGACAGTTCAGTGGAGACCAGTGTTAGAGGTGGGTGAAAGGGTGAGTCTACTATCATTTGTGACTATGGTTGTGCATGAGATTTGCACACACATTGATTGAGATTGCCAATGAGGATTGCGTAGTACAAGCCAGTGGGATTCGAACTTGGATCTCATCATTATTCATCTTGGATTGCGCAGTAGAGGCAGGCAGACTTGTGGAGGAGATTTGAACCTGTGACTTGTTCATATTCCGTGCTAGTTTTTGTGTAGCATGTGAGATAGTGCTGAGAGCTGTGAGAGCTTTGTGCTATGTATTGTTACATGTTCTCTATCATTATAATATACATATAGTTGGGGGTTTTCAGCTGTAAGCTTTCCTCATTACATATTGTGTTATATGTGTGCTTGATTATGTTTTAATGTGCGCATGCGAATGCTTCTATTTCCGCATATTGATGATCAATTGTAGAAGAGGTTATGTATTATGCATGAAGCTTGAATAGTGTGTAATCAGGATAATCTCGGTGAATAATTCATCTATTATTCAAATTTCTACAGACTCCTTGGTCCATGTGTAAATGTAATGTAGTCAAATTGTCTGCTTAATCTTTTTGCACACAAATATTTTCTAAATAGATGTGAATCTCTTATCTCAAATGTTTGGTTTAACTGCGACACTACTAATTGGGAATAGAGGTAGACATGCATATGACGTATGCCCCGATGGAGGGCATCGCATGTAAGTCTGATGACGGCATCATATTTTGCCTGATTTTTTTTTTTTGAACCGATACACACACCATTGGTGCAAATTAGTGATCGGTCAGGGTGATAGATGACCCAGGCAGTTGCTGCTAAAATTTGAGACCATCTTGATGCTCCATCATAAAATTTGAATTAAGGTATGGGTTGGTAATCCATTTCGTCACTTGTGCACGTTTTGTAAAAATTCTTTCAGTCAAAAATTTAAAGTGGTTGGGTTTGTGTACGTTAACTCTAGGGTAGGACCTGCTTGGCCCTTATGGGTAGAACTTCTTGAGGTAAAGTTCATTGACGGGGTTGCTGAGGCATGTCTCGTCTAGTTCCATCAATATGTATGCCCCCTGGCGGAGGCAATGTTTTACGATGTAGGGTCCTTTCCACAAGGATTTGAAATTTCCTGGCCCTAGGGCTTCTTTTGCGACATCATAGTGGAGGACTAGTTCTCCCTCGGTGAATGAGCGAAGGTTGATGTGGTGGTGAAATGATGCTTTTACCCTTTTCTTACAGGCCTCATTATGTTTCAGTGACTGTTTTCGGCTTTTGTCTATGAGCTCTAGTTGTCCTAGATATCGTTCTAGAGGTTTGGTAACATCGAGGAGTTCGATGGCGGCATGCAAATTCAGGATCTCACGTTCTATGGGAATCATGACTTTGACCCCATATACCAAGTGGAAGGGAGTGAAACCAGTGGACGTATTCATAGTCGTGCGGTACCCCCACAGGGAGGAAAAAAGCATATGGTGCCAGTTGGTTTTATGGTTATTCACCATGCATTGTAACATAGTTTTGAGTACTTTGTTTACAGCTTCTACTTGTCCGTTGGATTGGGGTTAGTATGGTGAATTGAATTCATGGGTGAGTCCGAGGGGTGAGATAGCTACTCAGAAACTTCATTCTCAAAGTGTTTCCCATGGTTGGAAACTAACTCTTTGGGAACGCCGAACCAAGCGATCACGTGGTTAAACAGAAATTGAGCAACGGTTTCTGCGATGTTTTCGTGTGTGGGCATGGCCTCTTTGTTAGAGAAATAAATATCACAGAGCAATGAAACACATAAAATATGCAGAAAACACAAGCACACAAAACACATAAAAACTAGAGAGACACAGATATACGTGGTTCACCCAGTTTGGGCTACGTCCACCCCGAACAGCCATTCCCTCATTTCTATTATCCAGAAAACTAAAGAGACACAACCTACAGAAGATCCGTTGTAATATCCTTTCTTCTCTCTCACAGTCTCCCTATCTATTTCTCACTTTGAGAATACACATACAATACACAGCCACAGTACAATACCCTCATACAAGCGAGGGGTTTCCTTCTAGGGGAAAAAACCCTAAACTAAACATAACTTCTACCATCAGATCATCCGCCTAATGGATGGCCCAGATTGAATAGAAATTACTATACTTTTACAAGGAAATTTTACATCTTTTTTTAGCTTCAAGGGCGCTGCCCCCGAAACCCCCCGCCAGGGGGGGGCTCCATAAAGTCGCAGCTACCCCCCCTTGGACCCCCCAGGAAGCATTTAATTTCAGGCGGCATTGCCGCCCCATTAAGGTACAAGGGTCTAATGCTGCGATACAAAATAAACAAGATAATTAGGCTCCACACCCAACAATCTCCCACTTGGAGACTGATTGTAGCAATTGCACCACTGCTTCATTTGCTGGACAATGACTTCTCTTTGGACCTGGTTGTTTCTCATCTTCATCGTCATCCTTGAAGACCAATTGAAACTGAGCATATTCTTAGTTTCTCCCTGGTTACAACTTTTGTTAGCATATCTGCTAGATTTTGGCTAGTGTGTATCTTTTCCAGCTTCAACTGTCCATCTTCCAATACTGACCATATGAAATGGTACTTGAGTTGTATGTGTTTAGTCCTGGAATGAAATGTTGAGTTCTTTGCAAGATGAATGGCACTTTGTCCACTTTGGCTATCACTGTATAATGTAAAATATCATGCTTATCACCCAATTCATCCATAAACATTAGTAACCAAATCATTTCTTTACTAGCCTCTCTAGCAGCAACATACTCTGCTTCTGTTGTTGAAAGTGCAAAAACACTTTGGATTTTGGAAACCCAACTGACATCTGTTCCACCTACAGTAAATACATATCCTGTAGTGCTCCTCCTGTTATCTCTATCAGCTGCCATATATGCATCAACATATCCCTATAGAGAAATGTTTGAACCACCAAAGCATAATGCTTGATTTGTGGTACCTCTAAAATATCTAAGAATCCATTTTACTGCCCTCCAATGTTCTTTTCATGGATTTTTCACGTACCTGCTTACAACTCCCACTGCATGTGCAATATCAGTCCTTGTGCAGACCATTGCATACATTAAGCTTCCAACTGCTATTGCATATGGAACTTTAGACATATAGTCCATTTCTTCTTGGGTCTTGGGGCACATCTCCTTACTAAGTTTGAAATGGCTAGCAAAAGGTGTACTAACTGGTTTTGAATTCTACATATTAAATCTTTTCAACACCTTTTGTATGCTCATTCTGAGACAATGTTAATTTGTGATTTTTCTATCTCTAATTATTCTCATACCAAGGATTTGTTTTGCAGCTCCCAAATCCTTCATTGCAAATAAATTTTCCAATTTTCTTTTTAGCGCATTTATTTCCTGCATGTTAGACCTTGCAATAAGCATGTCATCTACATACAATAACAATATAATATAGTTGTCATCATTTTTCTTTTTCAAATAAACACAATGATCAGAGTGACTTCTAGTATAACCTTGTTCAAACATAAACTTGTCAAATTTTAGATACCACTTCCTTGGAGCCTGTTTTAAGCCATATAATCTCTTCTTTAACCTACACACTAATTTTCTTTCCCTTTGACCTCATATCCTTCTGGTTTCTGCATATAGATCTCTTCCTCCAAATCTCCATGGAGAAATTTTATCTTGACATCTAACTGTTCAAGATGTAAATATTCCGCTGCTATAAGACTTAAAATAGTTCTGATTGAAGTCATCTTAACAACAAGAGAAAATGTTTCATCAAATTCAATACCTTTCATACATGTAAACCCCTTCACCACAAGTCTAGCTTTGTACCTCTGTTTTCCTCCATCTTCTTCCTTCAGCCTGTAAACCCATTTATTCTGCAATGTAGTTTTACCTGCAGACAACCTGACTAAGTCCCAAGTCTGGTTATGCATCAAGGAGTCCATCTCTTCTTCCATGGCTAGCTCCCACTTCTCCCTACTTTCAACCTGCATTGCTTCTTCATAACATTTAGGTTCACCAAAATCAGTCAACAATAGATAATATAATGAAGGAGAGTATCGTTCAAGGGGTCTACTTATCCTGGTAGATCTTCTAACACAAATTTGAATAACTGATATATTATTCACCGAGATTCTCCTGATCACACACTATTTTAGCTTCATGCATAATACAAAATCTCCTCTGCCATTGATCATTAATTGCGGAAATAAAATCAATTGCATGCACACATTAAAACCACAAAAAATCACACATATGAACACAGTATTTCATGGGAAAGATTAAAGCTAAAAACCCCAACTATCTGTATATTATATGTCATGGAGATCATGTAACAATCATAGTACAAAGCTCCTCACAAGCTCTCAGCACTACCTCAAATTGCTACACACTAATCAAGCTAGATCTAGCAAAACAAATGCTCCAATATCTGCCACCTGATAGCCTGCCTCTATTGCGTAATCAATGCTATAGAATGGCTCATAAATAACTTCGAACCACCTCGCTTGTACTACACAATCCTCATTGGCTTCTCTAATCACTGGTTGTTGCAAATCATGCAATAGTATAGTCACAACTGATAGTCACACTTCTCTTTCACCTATCTCTTCACTGGTCTCCACTGAAACTGTCCATGCACTGAAGTAAACTGATGTATTCTTTAGTTGATTAATGAGTTTATAATTAGCGAATTAATTCACACCACTCTCACTAGTGTATCAATCAGTTAGACTAGATACAACTAGCTCAACTATGTTTAGATTAGTTAAACTGAACACAACTCCATTAACTTCCTCAATCAACTCCGCCAAACTCTCTCACATGAGTTCTAACTGAAGTCTTCATGCAATAGCTCCACTTAACCCTCGGGAATAACGTAATTCCTTGTTAGCTCTTTGTGCCACATACGTATATGGCCCCGAAGTGCTCCAAGAGAATAAGATAATGTTTATAGTCCAAATATTATTAAGAAATCTAAAAATAGATTCCGCCCAATATGTCTAAAAATAGAAGTCCATCTAGTTTTCCAACTTGACCAACCCTCCGCAAATAACATCCTGCAACTCATAGAATCATGATCGACATGTCTAAAAATAGACTGCTTAAAAAAACTAACTGTAAGCCCACTTAGTGAAGGCGACTTCTTTCTACTAAGCTCATAATATTGTTGCAATCTCAACACTCCCTCTCAACAAGATAAGGATTATCTTCCACCCCTATCCTACCTCTGTGGTATTCGAATTTTCTCCTGGTGAGCGCCTTCGTTAAGATATCAACATCCTGATCCTCCGTGGGAATGTATGAAAGTAACATGATCTTCCCTTGCACACAATCTATGATATGATGATACTGGATGTCAATGTGTTTATATCTATCATGAAATACTGGATTAACCGAGAGTTTAATGCAACTCTGATTATCACAATAAATCACAGTAGGATCTAAGTGTGAACCGAACAACCCGACCAGGTTCTTCCTCATCCATATAGCCTCGCATGCAGCCAAACTTCCTGCCATATACTCGGCCTATGCTGAAATAAGTGCCATGGATCTCTGCTTCCTGATGTACCAAGAAAATATTGTCGACCCGATACTAAAAATCCCTCCAAATGTGCTCTTTCTGTCCACTAGGCTCCCTGCCCAATGCGTCGCGAAGCCACATAGCTTCACCTCATCCCAGGTGTCTGTGCCATAATCCATATACGATGTGCCTGCGAGATATCTCAATACACAACGCCTTCCGGTAGAGCTTGGTAGGCTTAACCATAGCTTGTGAAAGGCTGGTTATGACATAGCATATGTTGGGTTGTGTATTGACCGGATACATAAGCGACCCCACCAACTGTCGATAAACAGTGGCATCCACTACCTCCGCTGAAGTAGCATCCTCCTTCCTCCATCCACCAGGAAGAGGAGTATCAACAGGCTTGCAGCCATGCATGTTGAACTTCTCCAGTATCTCCTAGGCATACTTGCCTTGAGAAACAAACAGTCCATCACTGCACTGCCAAATTTCCAATCCCAGGAAATAATGAAGGAGGCCCAAGTCCTTCATCTCAAACTCTTTTGCAAGATCATCCTTGCATGAGAGTATCAACAATTCATCACCTGTCAAAATCAAATCATCTACATAAAGTACAATGATCAGCAACTTACCCTCCACCACAATATGGTATAGGTTCGGATCCGCCTCACTCTTGGAGAATCCAAGTCCGGTGAAATAATTTTCTATCAGTGTGTACCAAGCACGAGGTGCTTGTTTCAACCCATACAACGCTCTCTTGAGCCTGCACACATGCGACTCACTGCTGAAGATCTCGAAACCTTCGGGCTGCTCTATGTACACCTCCTCCTCAATCACCCCGTTGAGGAACGTAGTCTTCACATCCATCTGATGAATGTGCCACCCCATCTGCGCTGAGAGAGCAAGAATCGTCTGTATGGAAGAATACCTTGCGACAGGTGCAAAGGTCTCCTCATAATCGATCCCCTCTATCTGTGAGAAGCCTTGGGCAACAAATATTTCCTTGTACTTCTCCACACTCCCGTCAGCTGCCTGCTTCACTTTGTAGATCCATCTCAAACCCACCACTGATTTCCCCTCTGGCCTTGGGACAATCTCCCATGCACTGTTTCTGACAATCGAATCATACTCTTCCACCATGGCATCTACCCATGCAGGATCCTCCACAGCTTCCTCGAAAGAGGATGGCTCTGTCACGATACACTTTCTCATAAGAGCCATGTATCCAGTATACCGGTCAGGTGACTGTCTCTGTCTGCGCTATGATGTAGGTGCTCCTACAACCTTCTCTGCATCTTGAGCCAGTCGCTCAGCTTCTGTAGTGCACTTCCGCCCTCTGATGGTTGGCGCTGCATGAGTGGTCTCTTCCACTCCATGAACCTCTTCTTGTGGCTGATCCACATCCTGAGGCTCATCCTTAGGAACTAATAGCTCCTCATCTGCATGCAAGTGTGGCTCCCTCTCAAGCGAACACTTCATGGCTTTCTCCTCATGAAATTTGATATCCCGTCGCACAACGGTCTTGCGACTGTCTGGAAAATACACACGATAGTTGTGGGGTGTATCAGTGTACCCCACAAATATCCCAACCTCTGCAGTCGGCTCCAGCTTCTTCTTGGCATCCTTCATCACATGAATGTAAACAGGTGAACCAAAAATCCTCAAATGGGAAATATCAAGCTTCTTACCAGAAAATTCCTCCTTGGATGTACTCATTCCAAGTATCCTGTGAGGACAACAGTTTTGCACATACACTGCAATATTGCATGCCTCAGCCCACAAGTGTGTGGGAAGGCCCTGATCATGCAACATCCCCCGTGCAGCACCCACGATCGTTCTGTTATTCCGCTCAAAAACCCCATTCTGCTGTGGTTTATGAGGTGCTATGAGCTCTCTTCGAATTCCTTCTGCACTGCAAAATTCCTTGAAATCGCCAGAGATGAATTCACCATCATTGTCACTCCTAAGAGCCTTCACCTGCTTCCCCGATTCCTCAGTGCCTTGAACTCACAGAACTTTGAGTATGTCTCGCTCTTCTTCTGCATGAAGAAGATCCAACACTTACGAGAAAAATCATCAACAAATATCACATAGTACCTGTTGTCGACAATTGTTGTCGCCCCTAGAGACAGTCTAGAGTTGCCATAGACCAGTGCCTAGGACATCTTATCATAGTAGTGAGTGTATAATGTAACTTGGGTTTTCAATCCAAAACTCTCCTGCTATCTCTTGTAAAACAAGGAAAATGATTTTGAATGGAACCAAACTCTCTCAGAAGCTGATACAGGGATAAGAATAGTGTAGGAACAACATGTAAAACTCCAGCATAGAGGAACAGAAAATTAAGAGACAGCTTACTGTAAAGAGGGCCGATTCAAGTAATATACCACAGAAATAAAATATCAGAAAGTGTATGCAATGAAAGAAGTATAAGAAGATATTAATTAACTTTGGAATGATACCCAGATACACAACAGAATCATGCATGGGCTTACCAATCTAAGAATCCATACATGAAAATGGTGTTTTAAAAGCACCCTCCCAAAGCAACTAATATAGCAGAAAGATGGATGAAATGAACATGGGACAGTATTTCATTCCTGAGCCATATTTAAGGTGCTTGACTGATCTAAATATGGGCATCAACTAGGATGAATCCTTACCAAACCAGTGAGCCACCCGCATTCCAATAACATGACACCAGAAGATAAATGAAATGAAATGAGATGTTATATTAACACATAAGAGAAAATTACATACTGTGGGATACCAAAGACCAGAATCCTCATTACAGATATAACTCCTCCTCACTGAGACCCTACGGGCTCTGAACCTTCATACAGAATTTTTACAATATGTATACAAGAGCTTCTCACTGCATAGTTTGCTAATAGAAATCTGGAACCCTTACAATGTCTTTTTTCTGGGTTTTTATAGAAGAGATAGAAAACTCTAGAGAATGAGGTAGTTGAAACATTAAATTTGCCTAATTTGAACAAAATGGCAGAAAACTTTGCGCCCATACTACTGAATGACTTGATAATATTATTTGTACTCGATAGCCTGCTGCAAAAATTAATGCACTGGGGAGGAGATTTCTTTAGGAGTACGGAACAGGGATATATCTTCATGAACATTCTGCACATTTTTAAAGGAAAAACTTGTTGAAACAAAACCTGGAGGATGTGATTTTAATACATTTGTACTCCTTGCCTTCTGAACTCTGGATTAAAATTTAAAATCTTCGATGTTGGAGGTTGAAACCCTTGATCTTCAACTGGTACTCCTTACTGCGACATTAATATCTTCACCTGTGGAAATCCGCCTTTTGAATTTTTCTGAGGGGGATTGACAGATTTACCTCCTGCTTCATTAATGAAAGCCATGTCACAGCAACTACCCAGGGCTTTTCTTCATAAATTCTGCCTTCACAAGCTAATCCCTCGGTACGTCTTCGATTTCTGTAGTGGAGGCGATAATTAACTGGCGATTTTCCATCGCTGCAAACCTGCGAAACACACAAAGATGTGAAGCAACAAATACATGGGGGAATGGCAATGCAACGAAAGTGACTGTGTAACAGAGCAGCGTGATGAAGTGGCAGAGACATGCAGGGTGGTGGGAAACTACAGTGAAATGATGGAGGATAGACTGATGAGACCTCCGGACGCGGAATGTTAAAAACGACAAATGAATGAAATTTATGAATGGTGGAGGAGAAACGTGGCATACACGTGGGTTATTGGTGCGTGAACGTATGACAGATGGCGTGGAATGGGTGACGTGGAGGAATGGGAGCAATGGCGAAATAGTCAACCACGGGGGAAAACGAATCTGGGCCACACGATCCTTTAGACGAGATCAACGGTTAAAACTTAGTCAGAAGGCAATGGAATGGTGGGCCTGGGGTGCCATATATTTAAATTAAAACTCGCGTAGCTTGGGAGATTGGCAGCCATTGGATGGAGCGCTCGAGATCGGATGGCTCATGTAGATTTCGCTGCCCGTCTTGAGTCGGACGTTAACGTGTGAAATGGAGGTGGTATTGGAATAGTGACTGAGCCACGCGTCGCGTGATCAATGGAATCGCTGGGTTTTGAGGAAAATTGCTTGCCCGACAAAGGTGGTGCGAAATATACAGGCCGGTTTTGGAGGTAAGGCGCGGGCGCGGGGTCCACTGTGGCGATAATATTATGGACCATCGATCTATGTTTGATCGAGCGGCTGAAATTACGCCCGATAGATTTGTACGATAAATGCCTCTCCGTTTTAGTGCATGATCTGATGCCTGGGTTATATGGAAAACGAGACAAAGGGGGCTGGGGCCAGAAGGGCTTAAACCATGAATACTCTCGAGCGCGACCTTTCAGACCTGCGCAGCATAATTTGAAGGCCCAGAACAGTGACAACAGGAAGAAAACGAACTTCTCAGGTTCCAATAGGAGATTTGAAAAGGCTCAGGAGGGACGGGAAGCCAGAAATTTGAATGAAGGGGCTAACATGTACAACATCGGCTCCATCTGGGGATGGCATGTTCCTCCGTGGACATGTCGAGAACCTGCAGACCGTCTGTTTATCTTTTTGTGAACTATGCTATTCGGCCCTGCTGCATTTCTCCTCACAATTCGTCAACACATATTCCTTATGGAAACAAAAACTGAAACAAAACCTATATACAATTATGGTACAACAAGCAATCCCAGCCTGAATCAGAGTTGGAAGTATGGCTTGAGAAATTGGTCATTTACAGGGGCATCCAACACGTCACCCTGTAAATTTTCCAATATAAATGTGTTCTTTCTTCACTGTTCCACAATTTTGAATGGACCAAACCAGAGGGGATCAAATTTCCCATGCTTTCCTTTTTCAGCCCTTCGGACATCCCACCTGAGCACCAGGTCACCAACCTGCAACTTTCTATCTTTAGCATGTTGATCAAAAATGTTTTTCATTTTCTCCTGATACTCAACTAGCCTTTGACTCACTTGATTCTGTGTTTCCTCCAATTCGACCAACTGATTAATTCTTCTGACCATATCATCAGGTTCCTCCTCGCTTTCTTGCATAAAACGTGCCACTGGTAAGGCCAGCTGCACAGGAAACATGGTTGCTTGTCCATATAATAATTCATAAGGGGATTTCCCAGACGATCTCTTGCTAGTTATTCTATTTTCCCACAGAGCAAACTTCAATTGGGAGTCCCAATTCTTATGATTCTCATTTATAGTTTTCTTCAAGGCCCTCACCAAAGTTTTGTTGGAAGATTCTACCAAACCATTTCCCTGTGGATAATAGGCTGTAGAATGATTAAGTGCAATATTATACTGCTGGCAGAAATTCACAAATTTTGCAGATTTGAAGGCTTGTGCATTATCAGTCAATATTCTAGCAAGATAGCCAAACCTTGATATGATGTTTTCTTCCTTGAACTTTATGCTGACAGTGTCAGTAGCATTCCTTGCAGGTATGGCTTCCACCCATTTTGTAAAGTAATATGTGGCTATTAATATCCATTTATGTTGGCTGCTTGATGAGGGATGTATTTCTCCTATAAAATCTAATCCCCATTATTGGAATGGCTCATCAACATGGACGGGAATCAAAGGCAGAGCTGCCAACTTCTGTTTCTCAGCAAACTTTTGACACTTATCACAGGCTCTGACCCAAGTAAAAACATCTCCAAATAATTTTGGCCAGTGGAAACCGGCTTTCAAGATTTTATGAGTTGTGGCCCTCCAGCTGTAATGGCCTCCACAAATTCCATCGTGGAATTCCATCATTATACCTTCCACTTCATTTTCTGTGAGGCACAATAATAATATGCCTGAAGGATCTCTCCAATATAATTGACCATTGGAAACTCTATAATTTTGCGCTTTTAGCCTTAATGCTCTATATTTAGCCTTATCACAACTTGGAGGACAGCTGAGTGTCAAAAGATATTCAACTATTTCTTTATACCATGGGCTGGTGAGATATTTTATATGTATTTTCTGAGTAGCCATCTCCAGCCCTTGCTGCTCTTTTTCTCCTTCAGACTCTCCATTTTCTATCATGGACAAATTTATGCCCAAAGCCTGATAATTTGATTCTGATAACATTTTAGCAAGCCCATGTCCTTTAATCAGCTTAGTAGGTCTGATATCCAAATCATATCTGTATCTTTGCAATCCATCTCCCTCTTTTCCCTTCACTATCTCCCTGAATAAGAATGTCTTTGACAATTGTTGTATGGACATATGCAGTAATGTGAGACTGCAAAACATATGTTCTAAAGGCTTTGAGGGACTTCACCAGGGCATATGCCTGCTTTTCTAATATATTGTATTTCAATTCTGCATCGTGCAATACCTGACTAAAAAAGGCTATGGGCTGCTCATATCCATCTTCATTTTTCTGCAATAACACTCCATCTACTGTATGAGGTGAAGCAAATGAAAAGACTATAAATGGCTTGTTATAGTCGGGTCCAGCCAATATAGGGGCTTCAGAAAATGTAGCTTTAATTCTAGCAAAGGCCTCCCATGATTCTTGTGACCATTTAACTTCATTCCCTTTTTTCAACATATCTGTTATGTGCCTAACTATTTCAGCATAGTTAGGGATGAATCTTCTCAGGAAATTTATTCGTCCTAAAAACACCTGCACTTCTTTTTTATTCCTAGGGAGAGGAATACCATTTATAACTTCCACTCTTTTAGGATCTACCCTCACCCCATCTTTAGTCACAATGTTTCCTAAAAGCTTGCCTTCCTCTAATGCAAATAAAGACTTTTGGGGATTAAGAGAAAGACCATACCTTTTGCATTTTTCAAAAGTTCTGCATAAATGCTCAATGTGTTCAGCATCGCTTTTAGAAAATACTGTAATATCATCAAGATATACTACCAAAAATTTATCCCACTCCCCAACAAAGGCTATGTCCATAGCCCTTTGAAAAGTGGCCCCTGCGTTAATCAGCCCAAAAGGCATCTGAGCATACATAAATGTACCCCATGGTGTGATGAATACAGTTTTCTTTTGATCTTCTGGATGTACTGCCACTTGATTATAGCCAGAAAAACCATCCATCATTGACATTCTAGAGGCTCCAACCACTTTCTGTAAAATGTGGTCCATCTTGGGCAATGGATAATTATCTTTTAAAGATGCCCTATTTAAATTTTTGAAATCCACACACAACCTTATTTCTCCATTCTTCTTTCGAATAGGGACAAGGTTTGCCACCCATTCTGAGTACCTCAACGGTACAATTATTTTGGCCTTGAGCAGCTTCTTGATTTCTTTTTCAATAGAGGGAAGCAGCAGAGGATTTATCTTTCTGGGTTTCTACTTGTAAGGCTTTGCATCTTCCCTCAAAGGAATTTTATGCTGCATAATACTAATATCGAAAGTTTTAAGGTCTTGATAAGGCCATGCAAACACATCTTTATAAGATTGAAATAATTTCAAATATTTCTCCTTATATTCTTCTGGAACTTTCTTAGATAATTTCACAATTTTAGGATCTGCATTAGTTCCCAGATTTAGATCTTCCACCTGATCTTCTTCTACTACTTTATTACTCTGCAATGGGACATAATTTTTATCAAATAATCTTTCTAGAGGCACCAGCCCTATGACATTTCCTTTGAGCTGCAATACTTTATTACCTGCTATTTTCTCCTCCCATTTGTTTTCTACAACATTTTCAGCCTCATCTTTTTCACATTCATCAATATCCATACTAGAGAATTCTCCTAATGTCTCCAGAAATCTCTTCATTTGTTCATCATCTTCAAATACCTGCCAGTGCTTAATATTATATGGGATTGATGGTCTGTAACGTACCTCAATTTCATACCTCAAGAGTGGGTTCTGGGGAGGACGAAACATACTGGCAGCTACAGCAAGATAATATGCCATTCTATTCTGCTCCCGGGGCATGAACTGGATATTGAATGCTGAGAAGAAGTTTTCCACCATGTCCAAAACTTCATTTTTGTAAGCTCTCCGCCGAGGATTCTTAGTTTGGCATTGATTTCTGATTTTTCTGACCACCAGTTCAGAGTCTCCTAGGACTTTTAAATTCTTTATATTCATATTCTTGGCTGTTTGCAATCCTAACATCAGTGCTTCATATTCAGCCACATTATTAGTATCCTCATATTCTAATTTGAAAGATAGGGGAATCCATTTTCCTGTAGGAGAAATTAGTAATACCCCAGCTCCATTACCTTCTCTTGAATTTGCTCCATCAAAATGTAAAGTCCAGATCCCTGCTTCATAATATTCTGAAGCCTGCTTAGTCTTGACCTGGCAGAAGGAGGGTTCATGAGCATAATATTTATCTTCTTCCAGCATTAAGCATGAAAAATCTCCTTCTTGACTATAGATTGGTGAATTTGCTGAGTTGTCAGCCTTGGTCACCATCTTGACAAACCTGGTTTCTCTATATAACCTTCTCTCCTGGCCACCAAAAACTGGGACAGTGGCATATGTTAAGTCCATTTTGAGTGACCCACCAATTTTTGTACCCCAGGACCTTGACAGCAGCATGCCAAAGAGAGCTGGGATATCAGCTACCACAATGTCCATGACCACACTCTTTGCTGGAATTTGGGCCAAATTGACCACTAAATCTTTAATCATCCCCAAGCATTTAACTATTTTAGAATCAAATGAATATAAATCTTTATATGGACGTGTGATTTGTAAACCTAGTTGTTCCATGACAGACAGAGGCATAAGATTATGGGATGCCCCAAAATCTAACATACAATTGTGTAGCAGCAGGTCATGAATCACTAGAGACACATAAAAAGGAGGAGTAGAAGGATCTATCTCCTCAACATGAGGGCTAAATACTACCATGGGTCTTTCTTCTTGAAGGTTTAGACTATCTGGAATAATGGGTATTTCAGGAGGAAGCATAAAGGAGGTAACTTGAGATTGATATGCAGGTTGTTTTAACAGCTCGGTCAAGGGGACTGGAATTTTAATTTTCTCAAGCTCTTTTTGCAAACTAAAAGTAGGAAGGGGCTTTTCTGACACAACTTCTTTTGAATCTTTATTCTCTGCTGAAGGCTTTATTTCTTTGGACATAGAATCAGCGTTAGAAGGACTGGCTACTCTTGAGGAAGAAGGAATTTGATCATTAGACTGTAGAGGAGTATTTAGAATACTCTTACCTTTATCTGCAGCTTTATGTATTATCATATCTTTTTGAGAAGGTGCTTCTTTCTGAGGTGGCTCTTCTTCTTGATCTTGAGTCCGGGCCCTCTTCCGTGAAGATCTGAGATCATATTTTCTATTGAATTGTGCCAACATGAAGTCCTCAAACTTTTTACAACAATGATCAATCTCTGCTTCTTCCGTGTATTCAAATTCTTCATCTTCTTGCAACGGACACTCTACCTCATAGGCAGCGTTTTCAGTAGAGTCATCTTCTGGACCATCCAAATACATAGGATGTGGTACTTGATCTTGTTGTTCTTTTGGATCTCTTGGAAATATCTGCAGGGGTGGCTTTCTATATTGAGGATTGTAACCTCTGTTTGGAGCATTATAAAAATTCTTGGGAACTGGGTTCTTTGCCTCTAATTCAATCTTGACCATCTTCCTAATCATTTTTCTTATTTCCTCCATTTTATCTGTATCCTTATCTTGATTGGAAGTAGATACTTCCTCCTTACCCCTTCTTCTGATATCTTGTTCAGTTTTCATTTTTAACTTTCCAGTGGAGGAAAATTTTGCTTCCAACTCAAGAGCGTCGGACTGAGCAAAATCCAGGGTCGCTGGCTTTCTTTCCCTGAGAGAGAAACCAAAATCAGAGTCGAAGGCAGCTATGAAAACAACTTTGGCAGCATTTTGATGAGGCTTCATGTTTGCAGGGAGGTTTAGATATAACTTGTTAAATCTTTTGATAAATTCTGACACCCCTTCGTTTTGTTTTTTCTTGAGGGTATTAAACTCAGTAAGACACTGTCCATGGTCTTTATTTTCTCCCCATTTCCTGAGAAAGGTATTTTCCATATCATCCCAAGCAATTACAGAACGATTTCCTAATGTCTTGAACCATTTTCTGGCTTCACCATCCAAAGATTGCACAAATAGTCTTAAGACTACGTCCAGGTGTTCAACATTAAAGTTCTCTGCAAAAGAGCATAAATTCTCAAGATGTTTCTGAGCATCAGTTTCATTTTCTCCAGTGAATCTGGGCAGTACCTTCAAATAATCCCGGGGCATATCATTAAGCACTTGTGGTAATGCCAGGGGAGCATATTTATTCAACAAAAAGGTGGGAACATTAGCCATTGGAGGAGGTTGGGGTTGTGCAACAATCTGGTGTGTAAATGAAGGAAGAGGAGTAGGAGGAAGTGGAGTATGAATAACAATGGGAATATATTGTACAGCAGCCTGAGGCGTAGATGGAAACAATTCAAGATTTACAGGGGCTACTTCTGTAACTTCTTTAACTTCTTCGGCTTCAGGGGTAGGACAAAAGTTCTCTTTGGTTCTAGCACTTCCCCTGAGTGGGCTATCTGAATAGTATTCAGGATTTTCCTCAGTGGAGTTAGGACATCCTACTGGGATTCCTTGAGAAGAGGAAGGTGGAAAATCTTCTTCAAAAAACTCATGGATTTCAGCACGGACTGACTTCCTCTCTCTCCAACTTCTTCTATGTATAATCTTCTCTAGGTCAGACACAGAGGGTATCTTCGACTTGGATGTATCTGATCTTAAACGGGGCTTTCGAGGAGCCAGGACTACCAATATATTTATCAATTAAACAATAGTGTGGAGTCGCCAAGGTGAGAGATATGCAACTCTTCAACTCTCTGTGCTCACCTGATTAGAGAGTGAAAACAATTTGTCGAGGCCCAGGGAAACTGATATTCTTGAATTTTCTCCCCGGCAACGGTGCCATAAAGATGCTGTCGACAATTATTGTCACCCCTAGAGACAGTCTAGAGTTGCCATAGACCAGTGCCTAGGACATCTTATCATAGCAGTGAGTGTATAATGTAACTTGGGTTTTCAATCAAAAACTCTCCTGTTATCTCTTGTAAAACAAGGAAAATGATTTTGAATGGAACCAAACTCTCTCAGAAGTTGATACAGGGATAAGAATAGTGTAGGAACAACATGTAAAACTCCAACATAGAGGATCAACAATTAAGAGACAACTTACTGTAAAGAGGGCCGATTCAAGTAATATACCACAGAAATCAAATATCAGAAAGTGTATGCAATGAAAGAAGTATAAGAATATATTAATTAACTTTGGACTGATACCCAGATACACAACAGAACCATCCATGGGCTTACCAATCTAAGAATCCATACATGACAATGGTGTTTTAAAAGCACCCTCCCAAAGAAACTAACATAGAAGAAAGATGGATGAAATGAACATGGGACAGTATGTCATGCCTGAGCCATATTTAAGGCGCTTGACTGATCTAAATATGGGCATCAACTAGGATGAATCCTTACCAAACCAGTGAGCCACCCACATTCCAATAACATGACACGAGAAGATAAATGAAATGAAATGAAATGTTATATTAACACATAAGAGAAAATTACATACTGTGGGATACCAAAGACCAGAATCCTCATTACAATTATAACTCCTCCTCACTAAGACCCTACAGGCTCTGAGCCTTCATACAGAAGTTTTACAATATGTATACAAGAGCTTCTCACTACATATTTTGCTGATAGAAATCCGGAACCCTTACAATGTCTTTTTTCTGGGTTTTTATAGAAGAGATAGAAAACTCTAGAGAATGAGGTAGTTGAAACATTAAATTTTCCTAATTTGAACAAAATGGTGGAAAACTTTGCGCCCATACTACTGAATGACTTGATAATATTATATGTACTCAATAGCCTGCTGCAAAAATTAATGCACTAGGAAGGAGATTTCTTTAGGAGTACGGAACAGGGATATATCTTCATGAACATTCTGCACATTTTTAAAGGAACAACCTGTTGAAACAAAACCTGGAGGATGTGATTTTAATACATTCGTACTCCTTGCCTTCTAAACTCTATATTAAAATTTAAAATCTTCGATGTTGGAGGTTGAAACCCTTGATCTTCAACTGGTACTCCTTACCGCGACATCAATATCTTCACCTGTGGAAATCTGCCTTTTGAATTTTTCTGAGGGGGATTGACAGATTTACCTCCTGCTTCATTAATGAAAGCCATGTCACAGCAAATACCCAGGGCTTTTCTTCATAAATTCTGCCTTCACAAGCTGATCCCTCGGTACGTCTTTGATTTCTGTAGTGGAGGCGATAATTAACTGGCGATTTTTTATCGCTGCAAACCTGTGAAACACACAAAGATGTGAAGCAACAAATACATGGGGGAATGGCAATGCAACGAAAGTGACTGTGTAACAGAGTGGCGTGATGAAGTGGAGGAGACATGCAGGGTGGCGGAAAACTATAGTGAAACGATGGAGGATAGACTGATGAGACCTCCGGACGTGGAATGTTAAAAATGACAAATGAATGAAATTTATGAATGGTGGAGGAGAAACGTGGCATACACGTGGGTTATTGGTGGGTGAACGTATGATAGATGGCGTGGAATGGGTGACGTGGAGGAACGGGGGCAATGGCAGAATAGTCAACCGCGGGGCAAAACGAATTTGGGCCACACGATCCTTTAGACGAGATCCATGGTTAAAACTTAGTCAGAAGGCGATGGAATGGCGAGCCCGGGGTGCCATATATTTAAATTAAAACTCGCGGAGCTTGGGAGATTGGCAGCCGTTGGATGGAGCGCTCGAGATCGGACGACTCACGTAGATTTCGCTGCCCGTCTTGAGTCGGACGTTAACGCGTGAAATGGAGGTGGTATTGGAACAGTGACTGAGCCACGCGTCACGCGATCAATGGAATCGCTGGGTTTTGAGGAAAACCGCTTGCCCGGCAAAGGTGGTGCGAAATATACTGCCCGGTTTTGGAGGTAAGGCGCAGGTGCGGGGTCCACCGTGGCGAGAATATTATGGACCGTCGATCTATGTTTGATCAGGCGGCTGAAATTACGCCCGATAGATTTGTACGATAAACGCCTCTCCGTTTTAGTGCATGATCTGATGCCCGGGTTATATGGAAAACGAGATAGAGGGGGCTGGGGCCAGAAGTGCTTAAACCATGAATACTCTCGGGCACGACCTTTCAGATCTGCGAAGCGTAATTTGAAGGCCCAAAACAATGACAGCAGGCAGAAAACGAACTTCTCAGGTTCCGATAGGAGATTTGAAAAGGCTCACGAGGGACGGGAAGCCAAAAAATTGAATGAAGGGGCTAACATGTACAATAGTACCTGTGCCTTTCTGTCGAAGCTACTGAGAAATGTCCACACATGTCTATGTGAATTCTCTCAAGGATCGTCGTGGCGTGACTGTCCTTATCGTGAAAGGTGGCTTTCACAAATTTTCCCAAGGTACATCCCTTGCACTGATTTGACTGTGCAAGAGTACCCTTAGGAAGCCCAGTAGAAATCTGCTGCAGTATCTTCAAAGCTCCATGGTGAAGGTGGCCCAATCTCCGATGCCAAAACTCGCCATCATCTTGGCTCACCACTCCTTCTGCCTTGCCTGCCATTGCTACACATCCATCTACCTGCAATTGATAAAGGTTCTTAACTTGAACCCCTATCCTCCGGGTCTCACCAGTTGCCTTACTGCGCAGGAAAGCCTTTCCCTCGCTAAAGACAACATCATATCCCTTGTCTTCTAACATCGCCACATAGATAAGATTCTTCTTCAATCCTGGAACATGCATCACTTCCTTCAATACGAAGGGTTTACCAGACTCCCTCTCAAAGGAAATGGTACCGATACTGGTCGCACTGTATCTACCATCATCGCCCATCTCGATGTGCACTCCAAGATCTTTCTCATCCAAATCAATAAACAAATCTCGATCTCCTGTCATGTGAAAAGACGCACCACTGTCAAGAAACCACACTGAACCCATCACACTTGAGACCAAGCATGCGATCAGCGAAAAATCCAACTCAAACTATGAGGCTAAGGCCTCTCTAGCTATAGATCTAGCAGCCTGCTTATTTTTCTTCTTCTGTGGACAACTACTGGCGTAATGTCCGTGTTGGTGACAGTGAAAGCACTTCACCTTAGACATGTCCTTCTTCTTTCCTTTAGCACCGAATTGAGAAGCATGCTTCTTGCTCTTCCCCTTCTTTGCTTTGGCATCCAAAGCACAATTTTCTTCACCGGATTTCTTTGATGAAGATTCGTCCCTGGTACTTCGCCTTATCTCCTCTTGCACAAGATCCGACCAAAGTCGCTCCCATCCTGGCAATTTCTCCCGACCATTGACAGAGTCCTGATAGGAATGCCAACTCTTTGAAAGCCCAAGGAGAGCCAAGCCCACCAATTCCTCGTCATCAACAGTAACCCCCACACTTCCCATCTCATCCCTACATTGGATGAACTTTGTGAGGTACTTGGGCATACTATCGCCTTTCTCCATTTTTATGTTTCTGAGTCTATCCTTGAGCGCCAACTTCCTCTGATCGCTCTTGCTTTGGAATAAATCTGTCAAGGCTTTCCACATCAAGAATGGAGAAGCCTTACCATGAAGGCTGGATACTATGTGATCCTTCACACCTTCCAATAGAATCCTTCGACACTTTGCTGTCTTCTTTTGCCATGCATCAATTACGGCAGCATCACTGGAAGTAGGTTTTGGAATTTCTGCATCTATGAACTCCTTCAACCCATTGTCATCCAGCACCACCTCCATCCTTTCCTTCCATGCAATATAATTCGAGCTGACCTCAAGGGCATACTCCAATCACAATCCGTTGAAATACATCTCAACTTCGACACCAAGAAAACACTACTGCAAATTCGAATTCGACCAGCTCAAAACTCAACCGCTTCAATGTTTTGCAATTGCTCCAATGATCAATATCGCTTTGATACCATGTATAAATTTGAATAACTGATATATTATTCACTGAGATTCTCTTGATCACACACTATTTTATCTTCATGCACAATACATAATATCTTCTACCATTGATCATTAATTGCGAAAATAAAAATAATCGAATGCGCACATTAAAACCATAAACAATCACACATATGAACGCAGTATTTCATGGGAAAGCTTAAAGCTGAAAACCCCAACTATCTGTATATTATATGTCATATATATCATGTAAAAATCATTGTACAAAGCTCCTCACAAGCTCTCAGCACAACCTGTGATTGCTACACACTAATCAAGCTAGATCTAGCAAAACACATGCTCCAATCTCTGCCACCTGATAGCCAGCCTCTATTGCGTAATCAATGTTGTAGAATGGCTCATAAATAACTTCAAACCACCTGCTTGTACTGCGCAATCCTCATTGGCTTCTCCACTCACTGGTTGTTGCAAATCATGCAACTGTATAGTCACAACTGATAGTCACACTACTCTTTCACCTATCTCTTCACTGGTCTCCACTGAAACTGTCCATGCACTGAAGTTAACTGATGTATTCTTTAGTTGATTAATGAGTTTATAATTAGTGAATTAATTAATAATTAATTCACACCACTCTCACTAGTGTATCAATCAGTTAGACTAGATACAACTAGCTCAATTATGTTTAGATTAGTTAAACTGAACACAACTCCATTAACTTCCTCAATAAACTCCACCAAACTCTCTCACATGAGTTCTAACTGAAGTATCCATGCAATAGCTCCACTTAACCCTTAGGAATAGCGTAATTCCTTCTGTCAGCTCCTGTGCCACATCTGTGCACTTAACCGAAGTGCTCCAAGAGAATAAGATAATGTTTATAGTCCAAATATTATTAAGAGCTAATAATATTCGACATATCTATTTTTAGACTGGCAATCTAAAAATAGATTCTGCCCAATATGTCTAAAAATATAAGTCCATATATTTTTCCAACTTGAACAACCCTCCACAAATAGCATCCTGCAACTCATAGAATCATGATCGACATGTCTAAAAATAGACTTTGCGCCAAAAATAGCCTGTAGGCCCACTAAGTGAAGGTGACTTCTTTCCACTAAGCTCATCATCTTGTTGTAATCTCAACAATTCTAACACCAATTTTAGGTGTTTGAGGTGCCTGTTGATGTTGTGTTGGTTGTTGTTCTTGTGGCTCTTGATTATTATTATTTTTAGGCACCTTTACTTTTTTTGTGATCTCATCAAGAACTATGTATTCTTTGTTTTCTTTTTCCTATTTCTTTTCCTGCAACTGATTCTTATACAATACCTTTTCACTGAATATTACATCTCTGCTCCTAATTATTTTGTGATTTTCATAATTATATAAGCGATAACCAAAATCATTAACGTCGTATCTAATAAAGGTACATTTCTTTGATTTTGACTCAAGGTTTGCTATATTTTCTTTATTAATATGGACAAAGGCCTCATAGCCAAAAGGCTTTAAAAAAGATTAGTTATTAGGTCCCTATATTACTAGTATAGTCCCTTATTGTTGTTAATGTAACCCCCTTATTGTTAATATTATACCCTTATAACCCCTTATTGTTATTATTGTGCCCTTAAATTATTATTGTTAGGTCGGCTAGGATTACATTGTGGCCCCATGGACTCCTATATATATAAAAAAGGTTTTGTAATTTGAATCATCCAAGAATTGTTCATTCATGTAATGTATTAAAGGTTGCCCCCTCAAAGTGACTTATTTCTAAGGCGTTGATATCTCTGTTCTTCTCTTTTTGGAGCTGGTTTCACTTCATTTGGTATCAGAGGTTTGAGATTTTAGGGTTTTGCTGCTCCAAACAAGTCATCGTGGAATTTTCGCTATAATTTGTTTTCTACAAAGGTTCAGAATCTGAAATGTTTAGAGTGCGAATCCAAAATCCTGAGGAACATTGTCACAAAATTTCAAATCTTGGTTCGCAATATTTTCGGAGATATGATCTGTGCAAGTTAGGTCATTTTGAAGGCTCCTGAATTTAGCCTAAACAGGTCATCATGGTATTTTCGTAATAAATTTTTTTCTACGAAGGTTCAGAAGATGAAATTTTTAAAGTGCGAAGCTGCAATCCTGAGGAACATGATCGCAAAATTTCAGATGTTGGTTCACAATATTTTTGGAGATATGATCTGTGGAAGTAAGGGCTTTTTGAGGCTTCTGAATTTCATCTCAAAGAGGTGATCGTGGGAAGATTTTCATAGCTCTCTCTCTGAGCATCAGATTGGAATGTCGTAAAAAATAGTTGTAAGTGCGTGGATTTTAGTTTTCAGTCTATCAATTTCAAAGCCGAAGGAGGAAACAGTGAGACATGGCAAGTCGTACAAGTTCACTCTACTGAACCAGTCCAAAATTGGGTCATTGTGGGAGATTGGACATAACTTTTCCTTGAAGAATCCAAATCAGATCAGACCTATGGCATTTGAAAGAAGCTTCAGCAGGATACTACAGGGATGAATTTTAGATATTGAGGATTAGCAATTATAGATATAATTCAATTTCAATATCGAGCTCCTACAAAGCAAGTAAAAGGTGTGTATTTTTTTTTTCCGAATTGCATAAGTCTTGTTTGAAGAATCAAGTTAAATTATTGGATGAATTACATGGAGAAATTTATTTTACCAAATTGGATCTTCGTTCAGAGTATCATCAAATTAGAATGAAGACTAAAGATATTCTGAAAGCAGTATTTCGAACTCATGAGGGTCATTATGAATTTTTGGTCATGCCTTTTGGCCTTACCAATGCACCTTCTACATTTCAAGGGTTGATGAATTCCATTTTCAATCCCTTCCTTAGAAAATTTTTGCTAGTATTTTTTGATGATATACTAATCTACAGCAGGTCTTGGAAGGATCATGTTGAACATGTTGACAGGGTGCTCAAACTATTGCAGAAGAAACAATTATATGCAAAAACATCCAAATGTTTCTTTGGAGTACAAGAGGTGGAATATCTGGGTCATATTGTATCTCACGAGGGTGTTAAGGCAGACCCTAACAAAATTAAAGCCATTAAGGAATGGAAAGTCCCCACAACCATAAAGCAGTTGCGAGGATTTCTTGGGTTAACAGGGTATTATCGCAAGTTTGTTAAGAATTATGGGAGAATAGCAGCACCTCTAACAACATTATTAAAGAAAGATGCATTTTCATGGACTCCTGAAGCAACTAAGGCCTTTGAACATCTTAAAGAGGCAATGTGCCTAGCACCGGTCTTAGCTACGCCAGACTTCACAAAAACCTTTATTGTGGAATGTGATGCCTCAGGAAATGGAATTGGTGTCGTTTTAATGCAGGAAGGAAGACCCATTGCTTTTGAAAGTCGTCCAATCAAAGGAAAGTATTTACAGAAACCTATTTATGAGAAGGAAATGTTAGCAATACCGCATGCACTAAAGAAATGGTGAACTTACCTAATGGGAAGACACTTCAAGGTAAAAACTGATCATGATAGTCTTAAACACTTTTTGGAACAAAGACTATCTTCAGAAGAGCAGCAAAAATGGGTCACAAAGATGTTGGGTTATGACTTTGAAATAATATGCAAAAAAGGAAAGCTTAATGTTGTTGCAGATGCACTCTCAAGAAAGAATGAAGAGGTGGAAGCATTGCTTTGTGCCATTTCTATTATCCAACCAGATTGGATAACTGAAGCAAGAGATGAATGGAAGAAGGAGAAATATGTATGGACACTCATTCAAAAGTTGCAGCAAGATCCTAGTACATTTGATACATTTAGTTGGAAAAATGATTCCTTATGGTACAAAGATCGCTTATATCTTTGTAAGAATTCCCAACTAAAACAAAATATTCTTTTCGAATTGCACACTTCTCCTTTAGGAGGACACTCAGGATTTTTAAAAACTTACCACAGGGTGAAGAAAGAATTTTTTTGGGATGGCCTTAAATCTGATATTCAAAATTTTGTGGCGGAATGTTTGGTTTTCCAGCATAATAAAGTTGAGACAATTAAGACCCCAGGTCTTCTACAACCTTTATCCATTCCAAGTCAACGTTGGGAGGAGATTTCAATGGATTTTATCATAGGTTTACCTAAGTCCGAAGGAAAGAGTGTCATCATGGTGGTAGTTGATAGACTTACCAAGCATGCACACTTTTGTGCATTATCTCATCCATTTAAAGCAAGTACAGTTGCTACTACATTTATGGACAGAATTCAAAAGCTACATGGAAGCCCAAGGGTTATTGTGAGCGACAGAGATCCCATTTTTACTGGAAATTTTTGGACGAAGTTATTTTCTTGTTTGGGTACTCAATTAGCTCATAGCTCATCTTATCATCCTCAATCTAATGATCAAACTGAAATAGTAAATAAATGGTTGGAAGGATATCTTCGTTGTTTTGTATATGATAAGCAAACACAATGGTTCAAGTGGTTACCTCTAGCTGAATGGTGGTATAACACTTCCTTCCATACTACAACAAAAATGACCCCATTTATGGCACTTTATGGATATCATCCACCATCCATCACATCATATTTAAGAGAAAATTCGATGGTTCAAGCAATGGAAGATCACATTGAGCATCAAGAAGAAGTTCTCAAACTCTTAAGGGACAACCTAAATTTGGCACAAAATCGAATGTAACAACAGGCAGATCAACATCGCAGCGAGAGAAGTTTTGATGTAGGAGACTGGGTATTTTTACGACTACAACCATACAAACAAATGTCTCTCAAGCAAGCTAAGAAGGATAATAAATTATCGCCAAAGTACTATGGTCCTTAAAAGGTGTTGCAAAATATTAGTACTATGGCATACAAATTGGAGCTTCCTAATTCTTCACGAGTGCATCCAATTTTCCATGTTTCATGCTTAAAGAAGGTTATAGGTGAAAATATTCTAGTTCAAACAATATTACTAGAACTTGGTGAGGAAGGAAAAATCATATTGGAACCTGAAGCGATCACGGAAACAATAACTCGACAGCTAAGGAATCGATCAATTTCAAAGTATCTCATTAAGTGGAAGAACTTACCCATTGAAGATTCTATATGGGAGGATGAGAATTTTATACAGAAGCACCCAGAGCTACTCAAGTGTTGAGGACAACACTTTTTTGAAGGAGAGGGGCATGTTAGCTCCCTATATTACTAATATAGTCCCTTATTTTTGTTAGTGTAACCCCCTTATTGTTATTATTGTACCCTTGTAACCCCCATATTGTTATTATTATGCCCTTAAATTATTATTGTTAGGTTGGCTAGGATTACATTATGGCCCCACTAGGATTACATAGTGGCCCCATGGACTCCTATATATAGAAAGGAGGTTTTGTAATTTGAATAATCCAATATTTTTTCATTCATGTAATGTATTAGAGGTTTCCCCCTCTAAGTGGCTTATTTCTAAGGCGTTGATATCTCTTTTCTTCTATTTTTGGAGATGGTTTCACAACAGTAGTTTACCTTTTTACCTGTCCATGCTTCCTCTGGAATACCACCATCCAAGGAACTTGAAGGCCCTCTATTTATTAGATAAACAACAGTATCTACAACATCTGCCCAAAATTGTAAAGTTAATCCTGCATGCAATCTCATGCACCTTGCACGCTCCATGATTGTTTTGTTCATCCTTTCTGACACACCATTTTCTTGTGGTGTTCTTGGAATTGCTTTCTCTCTGCGAATTCCATGATCTGAACAGTACCTATCAAATTCTTTGTTGTAATATTCACCTCCATTCTCTGATCTAAGACACTTCAACTTCTTTCCTATCTCAATCTCAACCAAATATTTCCATTTCTTGAAAATGTCAAATACATTAGATTTATTCTGAATATAATAAATCCAAGTTTTTCTAGTTGCATCATCAATAAAAGTAACATAACAACAAGAGACACCAAGAGATGATACATGAGCATGTCCCCATACATATGTATGCACAAGCTCTAATTTTTCACTCTTATTTTCTTTCCCAACTCTGAGATCTCTGACTCTCTTCTATTTTCCATAAATACAATTCTCACAGAAATCCAAATCAACATTCTTCAAACCCAGAAACAAATTTCTTGAGTGAAGAATCTTCATCCCCTTCTCACTCATGTGTCTAAGCCTATGATGCCATAATGCTGCATCTTCTCCTTTAGAAGTTAAAGCATTAACAGAGTTATAAATACCATTGCATAAATACAATGTACCAACCTTTTCGCATTTTTCTATTACCAGCGCTCCTTTGGTGACCTTCCAAGTTTTATCTGTGAAAGTTGTCACACAACCTTCACTGCCTAACTGCCCTGTTGAAATCAGATTTTTCTTTAGATCTAGAACATGCCTTACCTCCTTTAGTAGCCATTGGTTTCCATTCTGTTGTTTTACAAGAACTTTACCCATTCCAACAATTTTACAGGGTTTATCATCACCCAAACGAACTTGTCCAAAATCTCCTTGAACATAGTCATGAACATATTTCTTATCAGGTGTGGCATGGAATGAAGCCCCTGAATCTACAACCCAAGAATCAGTAACATTTTCGAAAGAAAGAATCAAAGCATCTTGTAACACATCAACTGTCACATTTGCTTCATGATTGTTTTCTTGCTGTGTGTCTCCTTCTTTTCCCTTCCGAGATCTACAGTCTTTCTTTAGGTGTCCTTTCTTTCCGCAATTCCAGCACACTATCCCTGATCTAGACTTGGATCTTCCTTTCCTTGATTTACTGCGATATCCCGAGCTCTTTCCTCTTTCCATTCTTCTTCCCCTAGACTCTGCACTCAAAGCATTACCCGATGTCTCACCGGAGCTTTTCCGTCGCATTTCCTTGCTAAGGATAGCACCAACAACATCATCAAACTTTAAAGTACTAGATCCAGAGACAGAGTTACTAATGGCCATAACTAAACCATTCCAGCTTTCTGGTAATGAGCACAAGAATAACAAAGCTCTAACTTCATCATCAAAGTTTACCCCTACAGAACTTAACTGACTGGTAACTGTATTAAATTCATTTAAATGGTCTGCAACAGATCCACCTTCCGACATCTTCATATTAAATAGTCGTTTCATAAGAAATACCTTATTTGAGGCCGAGGGCTTTTCATACAGTTTCGCCAACGTCTGCATCAAACCCTCTGTTGTTGTTTCCTTCGAAATATTGAAGGCGACTGACGCCGCAAGACACAACCGTACTGTTCCGAGTGCCTTTCTATCGAGAATGTTCCATTCCGCATCTGTCATGGTCGCCGACTTCTTTGTTTTTCCGCTCAACGGTAGGTACAGATCTTTCTGATACAGATAATCTTCCATCTGCATCTTCCACAGCGCAAAGTTTTGGCCATTAAATTTCTGGACCCTAAACTTACCATCGTCCGCCATTGCTCCCACTCGAACCAGGAACCCTTCTTTCCTGCGAGTTTATCAGCCAAATAGACCTTCGGCTCCGATACCAGTTGTTAGAAAATTAAATATTACAGAGCAATGAAACACATAAAATATGCGGAAAATACAAGCACACAAAACACATAAAACCAGAGAGACACAGATATACGTGGTTCACCCAGTTTGGGCTACGTCCACCCCGAACGGCCAATCCTTCCTTTCTATTATCCAGCAAAAAATGAAGAGACAAAACCTACAGCAGATCCGATGTAATATCCTCTGTTCTCTCTCACAGTCTCCCTCTCTGTTTCTCGCTCCGAGAATAAACATATCATACACAGCCGTAATACAATACCCTCATATATACAAGGGGGTTGCCTTCTAGGGAAAAAAACCCTAATCTAAACATAACTTCTACCATCAGATCATTTGCCTAATGAACGGCCCAGATTGACTAGAAATTACTATACTTTTACAAGGAAATTTTACATTTGTTTTTAGCGGGCGCTACCCCAGAAATCCCCTCGCGAGGGAGGCTCCATAAAGTCATGGTGACCCCCTGGACCCCAGGATAGAGAATTTAATTTTGGGCGATGTTGCCGCCCATTAAGGTACAGGGGTCCAACGTTGTGATACAAAATAAACAATATAATCAGGCTCCACACCCAACACTCTACCCACTTGGTGAAATAATCGATAGCCACTATGATATATTTATGGTTTCCTGATGATGCAGGGTTGAAAATCATGAAGTTAATTCCCCATTTACAAAGGGTGTCAGTAATGATGATAGGGTGCAAAGGAGCAAGGGGGGTCTCTTGCTTTATGAACGAAGCGCTGGTATCGCTCGCATCTCTTGACTGCTACAATGCAGTCGCGAAATAGGGAGGGCCAAAAATATCCTTCTCGTAGGAATTTTTGGGTGGTGGCCATTTCGGAAAGGTGGTCGTTGCACGCACCTATGTGGTAGTCATTGAGGGCTTGTTCTACTTGGTCGTGAGTGAGGCATTGACATAAAATGGTGTCGATGCCTCGTCGGTACAAGACATCTCCCATGAGGAGATATCGGGGGGCCTATTGGCGTATGTGCCGACTGTCGTTTCGAGTGAGATGAGGTCTGAACTTTTGAGTTTGTAAGAAAAGGAGAATGTCTCCATACCAAGGGTCATCAGTTGCTACGAAGAAGAGATGTTCATCTAGTAGCGAATCATTCACTAGTGATCCCTTGGTATCTCTTGGGAGGTCCGTAATGAACTCTGCTAAGGTAAGCGCCTTTTTACTTTTAGGGGAGCGAAACTGTAAGTAATATTCTTGGAGAATGACTATCCAGCGGGCGTACTTATGGTTCATCAGGCAACGTGTGAGAAGGTATTTGATGGGATTAATATCTGCGATAATCGTAGTGCTTTTTAAGATGATGTAGTGGCGAAGTTTATGGACTACATGTATTTATGCTAGGGCAGACTTTTCTTTAGGCTCACATCTTAATGATGGGCCTGATAAGGTTTTTCTAACGTAATAGATTATGTGCTCCTTCCCATTTGGGCCTTCCTGGATCAAAACTCCGACCAATGTTGAAGCAAAAGCTGATAGATACAGGATATAATCTTTTTCATAGTCTAGGGGACTGATTAGTGGTGCTGAAGATAAATTTTATTTTAGGGCATCGAATGCATATTGGTCATGATCATCCCATTTGAATGGGATTTCTTAGCAAAGGAGGCACATGAACCCTTGAGTGCAAGTGGCATAATCTAGGACGAAGCGTCTCATAAAATTGGCCTTCCCCTGCAAGCTTTGAAGTTGCCTAAGGGTTCAAGGTGGAGGTACCTATTTGATGGCTTGTACCTTGAGGGGGTCCACACAAATCCCTTGCTAGGACACGCTAAAACCTAAGAGTCTTCCTGCGCTGAAACAAAAGACACACTTGAGGGGGTTCAAGTGTAGGTTGTATTGACGAAATTGTTGGAATATCAATCGCAGATCCTCAAGATGGTATGAGTGCTCTTGGAGTAGATGGTCAAGTCATCCAAGTAGGCAAGGATAAGGTGTTCCAAGTCATGAAATATGTATTTCATGGCCCTTTGGAAGGTGTCTCCAGCAATTTTTAGGACAAATGGAATTACCTTGTATGCAAATGTGCCCAGGGGGTGGTGAACGCGGTTTTGTACCGGTCTGTGTAGCGGATTTGAATTTGGTTGTACCCAGAGAACCCATCCATGAAAGATAGAGCCTCATGTCCTACACAAGAATCAATGACCTGGTCGATGAATGGAGTGGGATAGTTGTCTTTGGGGAAATCTTTGTTCAAATCCCGAAAATCGATACAAACACTTATGGTGCCCCGTTTTTTCATAACGTGAACAGGGTTAGAAACCTAAGATGTGTAAGTGATGGGTTAGATAAACCCATATTTGTGAAGCTTATCAATTTCTCGTTTTATTGCTTCTGCCTTTGATGGGTGCAGTTGACGTTGTTTCTGGCGTACTGGATGTACGTCAGGATAAGTGTCAATATGGTGCTCTATGATGGTGGGACTAAGCCCATGCATTTCTAAGTAGTCCCACGTGAATATATCTCGATACTCTTGTAGCAATTGGGTATAAGAGGCTATTTATTCTGGAGAGCATGCTACCCCCAGTGACATTTCTTCGACCTTTGCAGGATTTTGGGATATGGTCACCTTGACGGTAGGTGAGATGTTTGACATATTTCCTTCCTCGTAGGCGTCGGGCGCTAGGATGGGATTTTTGAACCAATCAACTTTTCCTAATGGGAGGAAATCTTTTGATTTGATTGCATAGATCTCTTTTTCTTTTGTCTTGTCAGGACTGAACGTATGCTTGGGGAGAAAAAGCGAACGGTGATACATTGCATCCCATGGATAATCTCGCTCTGTCATTACTTCTAGGATGTCCTCATCTGAATGAAATAGGGACCCTGAGGGGGATTGATCCTGTGCAAGGTTATGATGAATAGGTTCAATCCACATGGAGCTAGCTGAGAGACACGAGAAGGATTCTATAGTCAATTTCATGGAACCAAATGCGGTCGACAGAGTGTAGATAGATTGAGTTTGCACTGTCATAGGAAGAGTTATTCTTGTAGTTGTCGTTGACTCGACACCTATGGTAGATGAGAAAACAACTCGAGTCATAGTTTTGATACATTATGATATGAATCATATATGGTGTATTGTGTCGTCAGCATTTGGTGCGGGAAGAATCTCCATGATGGGAGTTTGTGTAAGCGCAAGGTTGGGTTCCCCGCTAGGATGGTCAATTTCATGTGGGTGGAAATTGTGCCTAGTGTAGAGGTGACTGAATGTTTCCGTTAGCGGGCATACCTCTGGCTCGTGGTTTTGGCCAGTGAAAATGGTGCATGGTACCACTGTGCCAACTGAGTATATTGTATGGGAATCAACACTACTTGTCGTCCCAGATGTGGATGCTTGGAAAGGATTTGTTGTAGAAGAGGAGGTCTTATGCTTCCATTTCTGTTTTGTTGGCTTGGGTGTGTCTAAAACTTTGGGGGAGTGTAGACTTAATGCTTCTCTTGCCGCTCTTAGCTTGGGAAGATGCTCACATTTAATTTATGATGAAATTGTGAACAAATTCAGCAATAAGTATGCGTGATCTTCTCTTGGTTAGAGATAATTCTCTATGGCCGAGAAGAGACTGTGCAAAAAATATTTGCGATAGGCTTCAGTTATTTGCATTGATTGACCTGGTGGTCAATTCGGTTGCATAGTTTGCATGTTATCCTAGGTTTGGCCTGGGTCATGCCTGGTTGGTGTGTCGTCCTAGTTTGCCCATCATGCCCGTGTGGGTGTGGGGTCACTGGTCTATGAGTGATGTAATTTCTATATCTTTTGAGGTCATTGTCTTGTTTCTTCTCTATTGTATGAATCATATCAATGAGAGGATGAACTCGCAAGATATACGTACAACATTGTCCATAGTGATTTCCCCGACATACTGGGAAAAATAGCCTAGATATAGGGGTGTCATCGTGCTAGGTTTGTGGTCTAGAAAGGTACCAACGTCATAACACTACTAATTTAGGGCAAATAGAGACCACGTGGTTGGGCGTTTTGCATAACGTGCATGTTGGTCTTCTCTCTAGAGAGCGGTTGGGGGTAACTAGGGGTTCCCTGATTGGTCGCTTTTCAACTGACAAGAATAGGATGGATCTGCTCATCACATCTTCTTGGGTTGTCGAGCTATTCATGGATTATGAATCCATGCCATCTTCTTGGGAGAGGAAAACTATGGTTGATTCAATATAGGCTAGTGCTACACAGAATATAGGTATGTAGTGACAACGACGCACCAAGTGGTTGTCACCACTTATCTGACATGAATACTAGATGTTCATGTTGTCACAATATACTATAGGAACTGGATACCATTGCTGGAACATTTCCAAAGTTGGAAAATCAATGATGAAATTATCCATCTCATCACAAAGTACACAGCTCTTGATGCGAGTAGGGGGCATGACTGGGAGTCTTTCTAGTTCCCGTCATTCCTCCTGTAGGTACAAGATGGTACGAGGTTCATCTCTAGATGACTGGGTGGAGGGATCCTATTGATAGGATCACTCGATGGCATGCAAGGCATCCCTATATCATGGGATTTTTGGGCAATGATGGGTATAGTTCCAATAATTGCTGCACATAGCGCATGCGTGATTGGAAAGCAATGCTTTGCCTTTACCTTTGGTGGCAGGTTCCTTTTTATGGGAACGTGGCATCATGATGCCTGCCTCAGAGCCGAGGAGTGGTTTTACTTCATCTAGCTCTGGGCAGATATGGGTAGGGTGTCCTATTATGTCGCATATGGCATAAACTAGTGATTCCTGTTGTGTGGCGAGGGTTTCCAGCGTCTTTCCTCTTCTCTCAGTTTTCATAGTCGTAATCATCGATTTTTCAATGGGAATTTCCTTTGCAGGGATGTTTTCAACCATTGCATGAATGGGTGGGGCCTCTTTGGGACTAAGGGGTTTTAATCCTATGGTAGTAATGTGTGTGGCTCCTCTCCCAGTAGGGGGAAGGAGATACCAAACTGGTATTGCAAACGATATGTTTGGTAACACCATTGTTGCCAAAACCTGTTAGGATACGAAATCAGCTGGGGGGTAGAGGAAAGGGGTTTGGGAAGTGGCATAGGCTAGAGAGGCTATCATGGCAGAGGACTCGATGTCATTACTGCTTGTCTCTATGTCTTGACTAGCTTCGGTGCTTGATGTGGACATCATGCACACCGAAGCTCCTGTGACATCAGGTGATGACTCAGGTATTATGGGGGGATCTCCTAAGAATGATCCCAGAATGGACGATGGTTTGAACTGGCCGAGGCTAAATTCTTGGTACCATGGAAGAACATCTATGGATGTATCTACATAGGATAGAATTACATCGATGTTTTTAGGGGTCGTTTTTCGCTATGGGTCAATTGGTCGATAGCAACAATGTAGTCCTCATGGTGGAAAATCATAGTGCGGAAGATGGAGGAGGTTGTGGCTGGCATGGATTACATATAACTCCATCCAAGGAGTATATTATAGTCCAAGTGAGCATCCAAGACATCAATGTCTATAAGGACCATATTTCCAGTTAAGCAGACCGGGACATTTTGGTAGAGACCAACGGGGGTTGAAGGGCAACCATCGTATGCTCTAAGCGTGATGACTGATGGTTTTAGTTCGGGGGACCCTAACTTCTGCCAAAAATTCTTTAACATTTTGCATGTGGATGCACCCTCGTCAATGACACATCGGTGAATGGTGATATTTTGGACCGATACTAGTATCTGAAAGGCAGCCATATAAGGAAGCCTAGGCATGGCTTTGTCTAAATAAAATGTCATTAGGCGCCTATCGGTAGGGTCGATAGCACCTAGTGTGGAAATCAAGGCTTTTTGTTGTTTTGGGCATGACTACAATACTTCCAAAGTTGACATAGCAGTGGGAGATTGAGCTAGATTGTCCACAATGCTATAATTATGGGTTGCTTTGGAATAGTTTCATGCTCGCCTAGTTGGCCCCTTAGCCTTCTTTGGCAAAGGTTCAATAGGCATCTTTGATATGGTCAAAGGTGTTGTTGGTGCACTGATACTAGCCTTTGACATGTTGGTGTCTGGTGGGGTATCATAATTTCGATTTCGTGTTTGAAAAAACATCTCTTCACCAGTCATGTAGGATTCGTGGTTGTTTTATTCTGGAGTTGTCGGGATTTTTTTGCTGAGTGCTAACTATCCCTTGATGGGGGAAGGTCCTGCATCACTATTTTCTGCTGGGAAGATCCCCCTTGTCCTCGGTTACTCTATAGCTTCTTTAGCTCAAGGAGGTCAGGATAGTGGTGAGTGTAATGGCTGTACTAACCAAAAATCGAACAAGAGTGGTTTGTTCGAAGAGGTGGCCTTTTGTTCTGTCATTGGGAATTTCTTGGCTCTGAGTTTTGATTTCGGTTGGATTTACCTCCAACCAGAGATCATGGAAGGTGTTCTTGGTTGTTTCCCCCTTATCCATAATTTCCTTTAGGATTTTTTTTTCATTTTTTCTTAACCACGTTAGGAGGGTATATCTCTTGTTTATATGGTTGGCGCGGTTGGTTTTGGGAAGGCTGCACAAATTTCACCTATTTATTATTCTGCATAGGCGGGTCTTGTGTTGGGGACTGAGCATAATGTGGTCTTTGTTTCGCAACTGGTTGTTTTGGGGGAGCTCTTCCATTAGTATTTCTATCTACGTACTAGGTCCCTTGAGCTAGAGTATAGGATCCTCCGTGTTGATGGTGATATGACGACACCCTACTAGTCAAATTTTGTGGAGGCATGTGATGACTTTGGTAGCCAATTTGTGGTACGTTTTGGATAGAATCATACGTGTAACTAGGTTTTTAAATGTTGCTGCTTGGGTAACTTTGGGTCAATGACCCAATTAAACCATCTTCATATTTTGACGTGCCTGCAAATTCTTTGTAAGTTTGCAGGCGCGGGGCGTTCGGCAGGATATTGTAAATATACACTGACTTCATATAGATCAGCTCAAGTTGTTGGGCCTTACTGATGGCGTCCTCTTCGGATATGGGCCTTTGTTGCACTACATTGTTCGAAATATCTGCAGTGATATTTTTTAGGAACAGGTCTAACATAACTCGATCATCGATTTTGGCTTTACACAAACTATGACGCTGCCGCCATTCGTGGAGATGGTCCGAGATGTGGACGGTGGGAGTTTTCCTAAAGTGTGTCAGTAATTCCATTCCTGAATCATGGTGGATGGGTAACTAAAAATAGGTTAGGAACGCAGTGGCTAGGGCGCTAAAGGTTCCATGTGTAGTATAGGGTTGCGTCACATACCATTTCACTATTATTCCCGTTAGAGTGTGTTGAAACAGTCTTAGTCGAATAGTATCATCGATGATGTTGTTCGATGAGCACCACAGGTTGAAAGTCATAACATTATTTCCTTGGTCTTCTGCTTGCTTTCCTTCGAACTTTGGAATGTCCGAAGGGAGCTTCGTGGGCATGGGAGGCCATATGGGGTTGTGTGAAATGGGATCGTTCGTCAACTTGCTTAAATCTGATAGATTCAATGAAGCTATAAAAGGTGACTGTGAGGTTGTAGCCATTGCGAATTGTGAAAAAAAATGTTCTTGTTAGGAAGAGGGTTTATCTGCGACGTACCCTATTATGTATTTGACTGGATTCCTGAATGGGTAGCACTCCTCTGCCCTTTAGGGATTGTGGGAGGAGTGGTGTGCGGTGTGGCATTGCGAGACCGAAAATGGTTCACAACTAAAGATGCCCTAATAAAGGATGAACCAATAATGGTGGCAGTATTCCGTCTTTGACGCCTAAATGGTGAAAGACCCGGAACCCCTCCCTGTGATGGGGGGAGGTCCAAAAGATGTCTAGATCAACAAGGTCCCATTGGGTCCGTTCTGGCGTCGAATAGGTATGGCTTTAAAAATATTTGAGAGGATGGAGATTATAATCAAAGAAAAATTCTGATTTCATACATAAAACAAAGCAAAATAAAATAAATTTTCCCCTTAAATTAATTCTATGTGTTCAGTCAATCAAAAAAATTGGTTTTTGTTTATTTGTGTATGATACTAAAATCCTAGAAGACCTAATCATCCTCACACACTAAAATGTAACTGGGCCTTGAGAAGATATCTTGCGAGTGTTGACACAATGTCCCATGAGATTTGGCGACGCCCCCGGTCAACCGAAGAAAATCCACCAAGGTGAGGGTGGAGGATCTAGTGTTTGCCTACACCGTCACCTATAGGAAAAGGATGCCCTAATTTTGGCCACTAATTACCACCATCCCACATGAGAATTCGAGTCTTGGGCTTCTTGGTAGTTCAGCTAATAGTACCGAGTAACAACTGGGTCAGGTAGCCCCAACTGATACCGCACGCACTGTGCCTAAGCCTAACCCCCTCTGAATCGAGTCTCTGTCGTGCTCGAGTTTTATTTTCCATGGGCTGATAGGTGGATTTGAAAGCTCCCTAAAAAACCAACTTATATTCTTCAAGATGAATAATGATCAATGTGGCTTATTGGATGCCTACCCCCTTGATCCTAACTTAGACTATAATTTCTTTTGTGGCTCCTGTGGGGAGAATTTAGTGAGTTTTGTTAAGTTAGTTTTAGGTGTATTTTCTTTGCTTAGTGTGTGGATGTGTGTGAGAAATAAGTGAACAAGCACATAGTTTGAACGTGTAGATATGTGATGAACATTTTCAAAATCTCCTATTAAACTATTTTCTATTGTTCCTTGCTCAAAAGAAAAACATGTGCAGATATGGGCCGCTTTCAATTTTTCCTAGTTAATCTATGTGATCAACTATAGGGAGATGGTGAGTTGTGAATAGAGAGCATTCATATGCTTACCTAAGATCACCAAAGGGTGTAGAGATTACTTGCTCTTCTATCGAAAATTCAATCCTGGTCCCAAAATCCTAATGCAAAAATTGAACTAAATTAATGAATTTTACACTAGAAAAAAGGAAATAGCTAAGCATGCGTGGAATTGGGCCACTTACTTTGGCTAATTATCTATGTGTTTTGGTACCTAAATTTGCAAAACATAAAAAAAATTCAGAATGCAAGTTAATTTTCTACCCTACTTAAACTATGTGTGAACTTTGCACAAATAAAATTGAAATAAAATTAACACCAATCCTACCAAAATCAGCTAAGAGTGAGCTTTAGCAAGTTGTGGGGCACCTCAACCAGTGCTGGAAGATGTATTCTAGGATGCCAGGCACTTTTACAAGCAGGAAAAGATGGAAATATTGGAGAAATTTTTCATTCTGTTTTTTGCGCAAAACGTTGAAACAAGCACGATGTCTGCGCACAGGTCAGCTCTGAACGCGTGCCTTGGGCATGTCTGTCTGTGGGAAATGCGCACAAATTCCTACAATGTAGTTTTTTTAAGCTCGTATTCTTTATTCTATCACTTGGGATGAATCAGAGAATGAAGGAGAGGAAGGGGGAAATTCTAGCCCAACTCCACATCACAGATGGAGGTCTCTGCAAAAAGGCACAATGACATAAACTTGGAAATAAAATCTAGTGGAGTCGTCAATCCTGTGTTAGTATGTTTGGTGCACATATTTATGAAATCACACCAACTTAATGGGTTCAGTTTTCCTTCTTAATTTATTGGTCATACGCATAAAATATATGGAATCAAGCAAGTTAGTGGAACATGCTAGAACATAAACATACTAGATATAGAAATAGCATGCATATTCAAACATAAAAATTAAACTAAAACTAAAAAAAATAACACAAAATCTCTAAATAGAGTCAAACAACTTCAATAATCCAAACATCGGCACTTACGTCCCCTCTTATTGAGTGTTGGTAGGAAATGAGGATGAAACTTTAACCCACTTGCCAAGGGGCCCTTAAAACTTGGGGTTCTAAGTCCCGATGCAAGGATGTCTTTACTTCCGAGCTACCTTGGTGCAAAGTATCCCTCTCTCTACTATGGTAGGTTGGAATTGTTGGATGGCCAACAACTGATTCCCCTCTATCTCTGCTCCGGATCACACACTGTTAATATTGCTTGGGGAAATTTTGGCCAGCATAACAATGTTCTCTCTAGTTGTTCATTTCTTGGTGGCCTTTTATAGGAGAATTCAAATCCTCCTTCCCTCTCTTGGTACATTGTGGATGGTGACCCAAGAGAAGAGGGTGATTCCATTATGTGCCACATTTATTTCATTGTGTGCTCCATTGATGTCCTAAGGAGGCTTAGGTGGTTGTCCTTAGGCGGCTTCAAGTGTGTAATAAATGTCCTGAAGTGTGCTTTTTGGGTCAAAAGGTGTGCAAGGGCACGCTTATCGAAGGATTTTGCATGTAAAAGCATTTTTGACTAGTTAAAATTTGATTTTTCCTCAGACCTTAGAAAATTTTTAAATACTTTCAGATTCTATAATGTCTCTTAGCCCTGTAAATCCTTCTGCCTGACATTAAATAATGTCGTCTTTGCTTGTACGATTATCTAGTGTTAACACTGGGGAAAATGAAAACTTGCAACAAGACAAATTATAACCCCCAACTGTAATCAATCCATAAACGGTGATCAACACAGAAATAAAATAGGGAGAAGACACAGTTGAACAAGAAGATCCTGGAAAACTTATCAATACTTCTCCCCTGTTCCCTGAAATATTAGTGATACCTAAACCAATCGTCTATCCAGATTTTGATATTCTAGGGGAACTTTAAAATATTTGTATTAAAATTACTCTCCTCAAAGCCATTCAAGATATCCCTATCTATGCTAAGACAATTAAATAACTATGCACGAAGAAGTCTGTGAGGAAAACAAAAACTTCACCAACTATCCATGTCGTAGGGACCCTGTCTAATTTTTTGTTGGGCAGAGAAACACTGGTAAAATATGAAGATCCAGGGAGTCCCATAGTTACAGTCCAAATATATGGCCGCACTTTTCCAAACACATTAGTCTACTTGGGCGCAACCATTAATATTTTGACTGTAGAAACCTGTGAAACCTTTGGTATCACAGCTTTGGAACCACCCACCACTTTGCTAGAACTTGCTAACCGATCGGTTGTTAAACCATAAGGAACTTTACAGGATATCATGGTTTCCGTTGACTCATGGGAATACCCGGTGGATTTTCTAGTCATTAATTTGAAAAGCAAACTAAATGGATATCCCTTAATTCTGGGTCGAATTTAGTTGGCAACAATCGACGCTTACATAGGTTGTCGTACAGGCAGCATGACCATCGCTAAGGAAGATGTTGTAAAAAACCTTTTTCTATATCCCCCTGCCAAACCAAGTCTTCCCATTGTAAAAATTCATAAAAATCCACCCGCATACCTGTAAGAAAATATCTGTTCACCAATCATAGTAGCAGAAGCGCTTGAATTCAAAAATTAGACTAAATATGATATAATCAATAATTTTATTAATCAACCATCTATTGCAAAAAATGAAAAAATCCAAATGTTAAGAGAAAATCTTGACAATGAGGCCCAGGAAGATCCTTTAAAAGATAATGATCACTAGCACATACCCAATACTATCATTCATAATAGCAGACCTATTGAAATCAAACCAGGAAAAATTTTAAACATCAATGACAATCTGGATAGTTACCAACAGTAGAATCTCATTAAAATTTTACAAAAACATAAAGGGGCCTTTTCTTGGGACTATCCAGACATGAAGGGCATAGATTCCCAACTGTGTACACATCATATTTAAACCAAAAAATATGCTCATCCCATTAGGAAAACTCAATGGAGATTGAACCCACACCTTAAAGACATTGTAAAAGAATAATTACAGAAGTTGTTGGATGTAAATTTTATTTATCCTATTTTGGATAGTAAATGGTTCTCTTTGCTGGTAGTTGTCCCTAAGAAGAACAGTAAGTGGTGAATCTGTGTGGATTAGAGGGAATTGAAGAAAGCCACAGAGAAAGACCAGTTCCCTCTTCCGTTTATCAATCAAGTCCTTGATACATTGGCAGGAAAGCGATTATTTTCCTTTCTTGGCAGCTTCAACGGTTATAATCAGATCCAAATTGCCCCTCAAGACCAAGACAAAACTACCTTCACCTACCCATGGGGTACGTTTTCTTACAGAGTATTACCTTTCATCTTATGTAGCGTCCCAACTACATTTCATAGGGCCATACTCAGCATTTTCTCTGATCTGATAAACGAAGGACTTGGAGTTTATATGGACGACTTCAACCCATATGGGGACAATTTTGAACAAGCACTGCAAACATTGGAAAAAGTGTTGGAACGATGTATCAACACCAGGTTATGTTTGAGTAACCAAAAGTGTCACATCATGATGACAAAAGGCATAATCCTAGGAAACTACATTTATGTGGCTAGAATACAGGTAGATCCGGCGAAGATAGAGGTAATTCTCTTACTATCTACACCTTGTACACAGACGGAGGTATGTAGCTTCCTCTGATACTTAAGATATTGTCGCAGGTTCATAAAAAAAGAATAAAAAATTGTTGCGCCTTTGTATTTTTTAATTGGAAATGTTGAATTTAAATGGTCTAATAAATGTGACACTGCTTTTATAGATTTAAAGAAATTAGTTTCGACTGCACCAGTATTGCGTGCTGCCACCTGAGAACTACCATTTCATATTTCTTCAGACACATCATATACATCAATAGACATTGTTCTCGATCAAGAATAAGACAAAAATCCCTACGCTATTTACTATATCAGCAAAAATCTCACCGCCACTGAACTAAATTATACAGTAACAGAAAAGGAATTCTTAGAAATTATGTATTCCATAAACTAATTTAGACATTACATAACTGACTATCAAGTATTTATGTATACTGATCATTTTGTCATTAGGTACTTGGCTAATAAACCAATTACAAATGGGAGAGTAACTTGTTGGATGTTACTTTTGCAGGAGTTTGACATCACTATTAAAGACCGTCCAGGAAAGGAGAACCCAGTCGAAGATCTTCTATCTCGGGTTCCAAAGATAAATGATCTGCTAACAGTAGATGACCATTTTCCTGATGAACATCTGTTTTTCGTACCAGTTTCCTGATGAAAATCTGTTTGTCGTAGCATTGAAAGCGCCATTGTATGCATATGTAGAAAATTATCTTGCAGTAGGAAAACTGCCCAGGAATTTAACAGTAAAAGAAAGGACGTTGATTGTCCAGCGCAACGTCCGTTTTTCTTGGATTGTTGGATATCTCTTCCACATAGGGTCTGATATGCACATACGCATATGCATTCGAGAAGATGAAATTTACAACATCTTGAAGGCCTGCCATGATGAACCTTGTGGTGGACACTTCGCACACCATAGAACAAGGCACAAAGTATTACAAATGGGCTATTATTGGCCCACTATTTTTAAATATGCTAAGAAATATGTGCAGGCTTCTGATAGCAACCAAAGGTTGGGCTGCCCCGATCAATCTAACGAAATGTCGTTACAACCACAATTGGTAATAGAACCTTTTAAACGATGGGCATTGGATTTTGTTAGCCCATTCAATCTGCCATCAAACCAGAAAGCCTATATACTGGTTGCTATAGACTATGTAACAAAGTTGGTTGAAACAATAGCTTTTCCAAGAGCTACAGAAGAAACTATTATTAATTTTCTTTTTGAGATATTTGTGCGGTATGTTTTACCCAGGGAAGTGATAACAGACAGAGGGGCGTAATTCGTAGGACATAATATTACAACCACTCTACCAAACCACCACATCACACATAGAATCACTTCTCTATATCACCTGCAGGTGAACAGGGGGGTCGAAAGTTCCAATAAGGTCATTGAAGCAATTCTGACCAAGACAGTTTTGACACGTCAGCAGGACTGGGCTACTAGAATGCCAGAGGCCTTGTGAGATTATCACACAACTTGGTGAAATACTACTGGATATTATCTGTACCAACTTGTATTTGGAAAGGAACCTATTTTTCCTATCAAATTTGAAATAAATACTCTTAGAACAACTCAATAAGTGGGGCTAGACTTGACGAAGGCTCAAAATAAAAGACTTCAATAGATAAAAGAATTAGACGAAGCCTGGTTACTTGCTCTACAATGTACCGCAATCATTCAGAAACAACGGGCTAAGTGGCATGACAAACTTATTAAGAAGAAGACATTTTAGAAAGGAGACTGGGCATTCCTCTATGATTCCAGATTTCAAGACTTCCCAAGTAAATTACAAACGAGATGGCTTGGCCCATATGAAATTCAAGAAGTATATAACAATGGCACTCTCACTTTGACCACCATAGATGGGTCTAGCTCTTCCTTCTGAGTAAATGGAAATAGGGTACATCTTTATCATAAACCACTCACAAAGGAATCTTTTTTCCAACAGGTACGTGACAACCCTGCTATGCAAATTTTAGTTGTGGGGAGTAATGACCCAGCAGCTTTACTTTCATGAGAATATTTTCCTTTTAGTTTGTAAATAATGTCTATAATTTCTTGCATTTGAATGCAATTTTCTGTTTTTAGGCATCCCTGTACAAATGAAAAAATCCCCTTGTTTTCCTTTATTTCCTTCTTTTGTTTTGGCGTGTTTTTGTTGTTCAATCAATTGAACAGTTGTTGTTCGACCAAATGAAGAGCCACTTTTTCTTTTGCATTTTTTTTTTGTTCAGTCAATTAAACAACTGTTGTTCAGTCAATTGAACAGTTGTTGTTCGATCAAATGAAAATTCGTGTTTCTTTTTTCATGTTTTTGTTTTTCAATCAATTGAACAACTTTTGTTCGATCAAATGAATAGTCTCTTTTCTTTTCGTGTGTTTTTGTTGTTAAATCAATTGAATAGATGCCATTTTATCAAACGAACAACCAATTTTTATTTTGTGTGTTTTTTTTGTTCAATCAATTAAGCAACTGTTGTTCGATCAAACAAAAAACTGATTTTTCTTTTGTGTGCTTTTGTTGTTCAATCAATTGAATAATTGTTGTTTGATCAAATGAATAGCCGATTTTTATTTTATGTGTTTTTCTGTTCAATCAATTTAACAACTTTTGTTTGATCAAACGAACAACCGATTTTTCTTTTGTGTGTTTTTGTTGTTCAATCAATTGAACAGCTACCGTTCGATCAAATGAACAACTGATTTTTCTTTTTGCATGTTTTTGTTGTTCAATCCATTGAACAACTGATGTTCAATCGATTGAACAACTGTTGTTTGGTCAAATGAACATCCAATTTTTCTTTTGTGTTTTTTTATGTCGATCAATTAAACAGTTGTTGTTCGATAAAATGAACAACGAATTTTTCTTTTGTGTGTTTTTGTTGTTCAATCAATTGAACAACTGCTATTCGATCAAATGAATAGTTGTTGTTCAATCAAATGAACAACCGCGTTTTTTTTTAATAAATAGTTGTCGAATAAAATGAACTTTTTCCATTTTTATTTCCATTTAATCATTCTCTTCATGCATTTTGTCATGAAAATCATCTTGTTGGATGGAGAAGGTGTACTAATAACATTATGATTTTTACTACCTTTGATGGATATCTTTATTTTCAGACATTGATATGGTTTATATATATAATGGCTTGTTGGATATCTCCTCTTCAGACATATTATAAAAGATTCATTATCTTAATACCATGTTGGTTTATCTTTTTTACACTATCAATGGATGATCCTCTTTGGCGTGATGACTTAGAAATAAGGACATAACTATTATTGGCATTCTTTTTACTTCTCACACCATCCCTAACTCTTAAGGAGTTAATGAGCCTCCCTTCATTTAGGATGAAAAATAAGAAAAAAAATATACAAATATTCTTAGAGAGGATAGGGGGTCTCATCATGAGCCAGCCTGCCATGATCATAAGGAGGTAACAAGTGACATTCCCCTAATCGCCACCACACCAGGGCAATGACCTTCTAGACAGGTAAGAATTGCCTGAAGGACAGGAGGTCTCACCACGAGTCGGGCTGGTCACTTTGTTAAACCCTTATGAATGAAACTATGACTATTTGGTTACCATGCTAGCACAGTGGTATCTCTATAAGAATAAACAAATTATCTAAGTCTTAAACAGAGGATTCTGGCTCATTTTTGGGTTAAAACGAAACCCTGTCGAGGCTATGGATGCCTATTGGTAGCAATGGCTCTGCTTGTGGTATTTGAGTTTCATGATAATAGCCAATAATTCTATATTCACTTATTTCCTAATAAATCATTCCCAAATATTAATTTACCATTTGAACAACGTTATATTTATATTAACCAATATGTGTGGTAAACTACACTTTCATATGAATTAAATTAATTATGCTTGATCACTTGATACCAGCAGTTGTTATCATTCCTTACCTATCATGCTTATGTCTTTCCATAAAAGAAAAAATATTTCTCATAATAATTATTTCTCCATTTTTCTCCTTTCTGGTAACTTCCTCACTATTCTTACGATTTGTGCAGATTTGATTGATTTCTGCCACAATGTACATTGCTTTCATTATTATTCTGTTGCATTGATGATTCTCAATGTCTTATCTCTTTTTCTATGCTCTGAGGGCATGGACTCCCTTCTCTAACTAGAGGGGGAAAGGTGTACATTATGAGAAAGCATGCGATCTAATTATCAAAATCCGCCGAAACCTGCTGATGCAAAAAATATATATAATTGCATTTATATTTTTTTAAAACAATTTCAAAGTATTGCATGCAATATTTTCATTTTTCCAAATTAACGAAGCCATAAGAAGTGCATGCAGAAGTGTGAATTTGATTTCTGAAGCACAAAAACTATGGGTGGGATATTTGTCTGCAACAAACCCACATGATCCGGATTTATGCAGGAACGCAACAGAATACAGAAATAACCATAAACATAGAGATGCAGCGAAAATAATGCGTCATTTCATTAATATCAAATACGGAAATTTGCTTACAGACATAATGGAAATACAATAGCTAGGGTGTTGGTAGCGAATCTCTGAGAAGATATGTGGTGGCTACAGACCTCTAAACTGTGTTACAATGAGGCTCGAGGGCCTATTTATTATTGAGAAACAATGGAAAACTCTAAACATCCAAAAATCAAACCCTAGGAGATGAAGCGCCAAAACTATGGGCCCCATTTGGGTAAGTTGGTGGTTCAACTTCCTAGGGACGTAACTTTGGCATACGATCTCCGTTTGATGCGCTCAATAGCTCGTTAGAAATATCTATCCGAGGACTACAAATTTTGGCATGAATATCATTCTAAAACAAAATGATATTCGCTGGAGGCGTGATGCCCAAAAAATGTCGTTTAGGGCCTCAAAACGGCTCCGGAAGTTCAGGACCCGAAAAACTGCTAAAAATAGTAAATTTTGTTGCAACTTGAAAACTGAAAGAACTGATGATGGGAGTTAAAATGGAATAGGTGGGTGGCCACCAATATCCACCTGGATCATTAAGCCCCCAAAACGGCTCCGAGAGTGGAGGACCCGAAAACCTACTAAAAATAGTAAGTTGTGCTGAATGTGAAAAGCTGCAAGAATTGATGGTGTTGGTCCAAATGGAATATGTGGGTGGCCACCGATATCCACCTAGATCATTCCTCCTTCCTTAGGAAGCAATGGTCCCCATTGCGTTGAGATCCTCCATGAGATGAGGCAAATTCTATTGAGCTGAGTATTAGATGTGTTGAAGATGTCATGGACCTGCGGGTGGACATGCTGGATGCGTTTAGTAAATTCGGTTTCTTTATCAGTCTCAGACAGTACATGTTTGGATTCTGTATGTGTAGTTGCAGGATGTATGGCAACATCAGGCAGTGGTGCTTTGGAAGTCAGATTAATGGAGTGCTTGTCCTGACAGTGTAGAGGAACCTCTGGGAGTGAGGAGAAAATGTCCTCGTATTCCTCCATGAATTTGTCCATTTGCTGCAGCCGTATAGGGGAGCCCTGTTTCGAGGTTGTGGCCCCAATATTCTTCTTTCCCTATGAGCGAGTTGTAAGGAAAATGAATTTCCTCGTTTGGGAAACAATCTTACTGCATTGTTTTGCAGTAGTCAAAGAGATGACAGGAGGCAGTACTACCTCTGGTATCCTGTACAAGTTATTTCCCAAAGTAATAATAACAGCACGAGGCCTAGACTCATATACATCATGCCACCTCAACAAGTATGGTTGGCCCAATAATACATCAGCTACATCAAGAGGAGCAACATCACATAATACCTCATTCATGAATGGCTTGATATTGTACGGAAGATGACACTACTGGCGGATGCGGAGATCTCTCCCTGGGTGGAGCCACCCGATGGTATATGGTTGCAAGTGTGCTATGGTCAGTAGGCCGAGCTGCTTCACGACCTCTGCTGAAATGAGGTTCTTTTGGCTTCCGCTATCGACGAGAAATTGCAGCGGAGAACCCTTTACCCACATCTACGACTGGAAGAGGCGCTCCCCCTCCTTTGGATCCTCTGTACCCTCCTTCTGGATCTTGGTGGTGGCAACAATGGCACTGGGATCCACATCAATGATCTGCTTCCCTTTGTCATTTCCTTTGTCTGGTTCTAACTCAGGATCAGAAAATGCATCTGATTCGGGTGCCTTTAGTTCGGCCACCAAAGACTGTTTGGCCCGACACTCGTTTGTGCTGTGAGTGGGGTTGTTATGAAATTCACACCACTTCCCTGTGTCTTTATTTGGATTTGTGGTGTTGTTCTGAGTCGCATTGTTTTGGCCTTGCCCCTTGTTCTTCGGTTCGGGGGCACCTTTCGGATTTTCAGATCCAAAGTCTCGTTTCTTCTGCTTAAATTTCTGCTCAATCTTGGCGGCATAGCGATATGCCGTGCCAAGCGATGTAATGTCGAGGAACTCCATTTCCTCCTAAATGTGTTTGTGCAGACAGCCACGATACTTGAGCACCAAATGTCTCTCTGAATCTTTAATACCCAACTTTGTGAGCAGGGTATGGAACAGATTCGTCAGTTCGTGCACATCTTGATCCTTTTGTTACTTGCTTGGCGTGTAATTGATGGATGTGTTTGTATATCGCTCTTGCAGTGTTAACCATTCTGCTGTTACTAAGACTCGAGTCCAGGTCAGGTGTGTGCCGCTTAAGTCTCGATGACACCCACCTATTGTTGGACTGTGGTCTTAGCTTTTCACATTCGGCTGACTTACTATTTTTCGCGGAGTTTCGGGTCCTCCACTCTCGGAGCCGTTTTGGGGGCTTAATGATCCAGGTGGATATTGGTGGCCACCCACCTATTCCATTTTAACGCCCATCATTAGTTCTTTCAGTTTTCAAGTTGCAACAAAACTTACTATTTTTAGCAGTTTTTCGGGTCCTGAACTTCCGGAGCCGTTTTGAGGCCCTAAATGACATTTTTTGGGCATCCCACCTCCAGCAAATATCATTCCGTTCCAGATTTACATTCATGCCGAAAGCTGTATTCCTCGGATAGATCTTTCTAACGAGATATTGAGCGCATCAAACGGAGATCGTATTCCAAAGTTACATCCCTAGGAAGTTGAACCACCAACTTACCCAAACGGGGCCCATAGTTTTGGCGCTTCATCTCCTAGGGTTTGGTTTTTGGACGTTTAGAGTTTTCCATTGTTTCTCAATAATAAATAGGCCCTCGAGCCTCATTGTAACACAGTTCAGAGGTCTGTAGCCACCACATCTCTTCTCAGAGATTCGCTACCAGCACCCTAGCTATTGTATTTCCATTATGTCTGTAAGCAAATTTCCGTATTTGATATTAATGAAATGACGCATTATTTCCGCTGCATCTCTATTTTTATGGTTATTTCTGTATTCTGTTGCGTTCCTGCATAAATCCGGATCAGTGGTATCAGAGCGGGTCTGCTCTTTCTTTTTTTTTCTTTGCATGTCCCCAACACGGTCAGGGTATAAGGAGTTAGGGCTCGATCTGGTTGAACCTTTGCAAGATCGGCCTCGCAAACCCCGACGACCTCCCATGGCAGAAGAAAAGAAAGACGAGGGAGCAGGAGATCCTATCAAAATACTGCTCGAGGAGGCCCTCGAGAAACAAAATAATTGATGATGGGGGTTCAAATGGAATAGGTGGGTGGCCATCAATATCCACCTGGATCATTAAGCCCCCAAAACAGCTCCGAGAGTGGAGGACCCGAAAACCTGCTAAAAATAGTAAGCTGTCCTGAATGTGAAAAGCTGCAAGAATTGATGGTGCTGGTCTAAATGGAATAGGTGGGTGGCCACCGATATCCACCTGGATCACCACAGTACTCAATATCACAGATCAAGCTCCCGCTATTCTTCAACACGCTGGCTAGCTTTCATATCTGGAAAAATTACATGGATTTCACACTGAGATAGCACTAGAATTCCTGAAGAACCTATAGGATTGACACACAATTATGAAGTGAAAAGATATAGCAGTATCGAAAGCTATAATAGCTGAGGTATCTGGACTCCTGGCAGCAGGAAAAAGGTGGATTGATAAGCACGTCCTCTTACACGAAGCAATTGTTGTGTTTCAGGACCCACATGAGAAATAGGTACGCAAAGGAAAAGGGATTCACCCTGCATCTTTGAGGGAACCTTGGCAAGAATTAGCAATCATTATTCAGAAGTATATCACGTGTGATGAATGTCAAGACATGGTAAAACCCCAACAACTCAAACTTCTAGCCATACTCAAACAGAAAATTTCAGTTAATTTTCCATTATTTTTGAATTCCTTGTTGCATGACATCTCTAGTCAGGTTAGGAGGGCTAGGAATCCACATACAGTTATCAACCATCATGGTCTGATAAATCTGATTTTCATTCAAGAATTTACCAAGCATCGGTCAACTTGGGAAAACTTTGTAAACCTTGTCCTAACCCCACCAGAAGAAGACTCTGATAACAGAGAAATTTAGCAACCGAGAATAGAGATATCAATTCCAAAGAAAGTAAGAAAAAAGAGGACTTATCCCTCGTCCTCATGACCAATAAAACGAATATGCTCTGAAGGGTTAAGTTCACGACAAGACACCTCCACCTTGGCTGATGAGGCAGGGTCATCCCATACACCTCCCCTAAGCATGCAAGATGAGTTCCTATAGGAATATGAGGAAGAAATGGCCCGAGTGATAGAAAGTATGAGTGCATTCTGTGAAGAAAGAAATCCCTCGAGAATTCTAAGGAACAGAGTTACCCCCTAGACCAGTTTGCCTCTGCTGGCATTTCTTGCCACACTGAGATGTTACCTTCTGATGAAGAATTGTAGGATTCAAGGGATTCAGCTCCCTTTGGTAATGAATATTTGGAAGAAGAAACCCATACAGAAAGAGCTCCTAGATCTAAAAACCAGTTGAGAGATACTATCCCATTGGACCAAGATACCGATATAGGCACAACCCCTCTGGTGCCTGAAGAAAACACTGTTCCATTATATCAAGATACCAATATAGGCATAACCCCTCTGGTGCTTGAAGAAAACAATTCCCCACTAGATCATGGCCTATAAATTCGCACAACTCCACTTGTTCCTAAAAAAGATATTGTGCCCTCTTCCACTGAAAACCCTATAAAGAAGAATAAGTCAGTTAGGACTAAGTTGAGAAATTTGCGCAAGAAATAAAATAAATTGAAGAAAACAGTCAAGCAATTAAGGGAATGGTTAAAGGAGGAAAATAAGGCTTGGAAACCTAAAATAGAAACAGACACTGTTGAAACCCAAACAAAATTGGAAACACAGACAGTTGAAACACCTTGTTATATTCATCTAATAAAATAAGCTATTATTTCAAGGCTTCAAAATTAATTGACACAAACCCAGCAGGAGTTGGCCAACTATAAGAAGGAAGTGGTGCCCTTACAAGTACATATTGAGTTGCTGGAGAAACTTAACAAGATTGCTTCAACCGAAGATTAAAATTTCGCCAACCTCAGAGGTGAGCAGGAAAAGGTAAAGAAAGCACAAGCTCAACTTGAGGAAGCCATGAAGCAAACAAATACTATTTTCTCTCTTTACTCGGATGTCTTACCTTGTAGATAAAATGCTACTAATTATGCCTTGTTTTTATTAGAGATATCTGTTGTTAAAAGTGAAAGCCATTAGAGCAGGGAAGCCCACTGAATTAAGACCACTACAGAATTTATTCAGTGTTGTGGGGAATAGAATGAGAAGGTTCAATGCCTCCTATGTGAATTGTTTTTACATAATTTCTTTTTGGAATATGAATGAGATAGTAACCCTAGTCCCTTCATTAGGGACATCGAATATCAAGCCTTCCTTTCTTTTGTTGATAATCAGATTAAATGGGCTAAGGCCTATAAAAATTTTCAGAAAAGGGAACATGCCTTAGATCTTTGGGTTAGAGGATAACCCACAAAACCCCTGCATCTCTTCACCAAACATAAGATATTCATGAAACAGGAAGGGGTTGTAGCTAAATTGGGGCCATTCCACGAAGACATTGTACAGACAGAGAGAGAGTACTTTCAAGATATTAGGGAAGATGATTTGTTGGCAGCTAAGAAAAGATGGTAGGATTCCACTAACAATGTCAAAAATCGGGAGACATTTAATTACAAGAACTTTAAAGCTGTTGTTGTTCATTTTAACACATACAACAACATAATTTTATGCATGGGTCCTACATGGATAGGGTGCAACTACATATGTCCTATTATATGGTACCCTCTTGAAGGTTATCACCATGAATATGATCTCCCAGAGGGTCATGTAAACCAAGATTTTGAAAAGATCAAACAAAAACATGGTTTTAGATTATATAAGGAGGAAGTCTATCCAACTTATTCCTTTACACTATTACACCTCAACCATCTAATTGCATGAGGACATGCAACAAGGTAAGAAGGGGAGTATGTTGGGCCATGAAAAAAGGTATGTTTTACCCTCATAATTAGCTCGATTTATTACTAACTTTTATATATTTACCTTCACTTTGGAAATAAATCTAGAAGAATTGATTGTAAATAAAGGGTAAAATTAAGTATCAACCAACTATGTGATTATTGGCATAAAAGCTAAATTTTGATGTCTTTATGTGAAGGAAATATGAACCAAATAACTGATGTTCAAACGATTGAACAACATCGGCCAAGAAAAAGAAAAGATTGTATTATGTTCATATGAACCAGCGAAAGATGAGGAGAATCACTCCTATTTCAGAATGCAATCTGTTGGACAACTACGAAATCCTCAGGATCTTTTGATCCTGAGGATTCGATATTATCCATTTTGTTTTTCCATAGGTTATAAGAGACCGATAGGTGAAATAGAATAGGAGAATATTTACCCATATGTTGTAATTTTATATTATTCACATTCCTTCATAACAGATTTTTCACTCTCAATGATTTTATACCTTTACTATTGAATTTAATGAAAGAGATAGTGGTTCCTTCGTAATCGTATCCTGAATATCTTTTGGCAGAGACTTTAGGAGGCTTTGGGCCCGGTCACTAGGAGCTCTACTACTTTTATTTGTTATACTATTATTTTCCCTTTCTACAATTAATCATTTCTGTGTTTCATAGAATTGCAATTGATTTCATTATCATCAGCATTGAGTGGTTTGTGTTTCCATTGATTTGAAGTCTTAATCGCTTTTACTTTCTGGATGAATGTTATTCTTTCATTTATCAGAGTTATTCAAGAATTTTGATTGTTGTTCATTATGAGAGATGTTAATTGGCTAATCAGTCATTGAGAATTTCAATTGCAGAGCATGAATAACTTACTCACTGTTCAATTGTTGCAGTATTCCCTTTCTGATTAAATAGATTGCCATAGATGTTGATTAGTGATTATGGTTAAGTGTGAATTCCTTAATTCCTACATTTCTGTTTTCTTTCTACATAGAATAAGTTAGAATTAAGTTAAGTTTATTGATTAAAGTTATTTCACGATTTCTTTCAGAATTTGCTTGATTTAACTTCGAGAATTATATTTTACTTCTTGCAATGATTTAGAATCGTTAACCTCTAATTTCACTTACATAAAATTTGCTTAACACTCTTGAAATAAACAGACTTACCTTGGGTTGATAATTAATGTAGGTATTAGGATTTATTTTAAATAGTCATCTTAATGCACCAACAGTTGGTGTCCAACAACTTGATCTGGGATCAAGTCCGGTTGAGGTTTTTACCTCTAGACTGACTTCGGGTCAGTGGAGAGTAGCAAGGTCTTATGAATCACTCTCGATCAAATATTCTTCATTATTTCTTCATGGTTCATTATACCAGAGTACATGGATGGAAATATGACACATAATGGTACACGGTGACCAGATTTCACAGGTTTCCATATGGATTGACGGGTGGAGTTCTCCCTAGTTTAGAGGAGGTGTTAAAATTGGAAACTACGACCAAAATCCACTTTGGATAGCTCATATGATGGAGATGATATTTTTGTTGGATTCATCTTTCCGAGAGGTTCAATATTAATCTAAATATCATCTTTTTTAGATGAGCAGATTTTGGATTTTGAATTTATTTTCTCACAAATGTGAAAATTGTCAAGGTTGACCAGAAATGTAATATAGACTCACAAGCACCAATAGATGTGTCTCCACCCCTCATTGAAGGATATAAATAGGAGAGAGTCACTCCTCATTTTGGGCATCAATAATCACATTATATCTCTTTCTCATTGGTTCGTACAGCAACTTGGAGTACCTCTCTCTACCTCGCACATGTGAAAGGACGATTGTTTTCTAGGCTGCAATTTTTGGACTTTTTTGGACAGAAGTAAAGGGAATTGACTAGCGTTGACTGTGGGTCAAACCTCCTCCTATTTTTGTGTTCTCTTGGCAGCAAATTCAATATTTTTAGGCCACACTCCTCGGCACAATAATCGAGAATTTCATTTCAATTTGAACAGCGTTGACCACAACACTTTGACCGCAACATTGACTTCGAGTTGACTGAGTTTGACTGGATTTTTAAAATCTATTTTAGGTTGAATTTGACTACTGTTGGAGGTTGCATTGACTAAGCTCGACTGAGTTGTTTTTGTGAAGTATTCTTATTCGTTTTACCAACGTTGACTTTCTGATTAAGGCATCATGTTGACTGTTGTTTTACAGAATTTTTAGGCAAGTCAATTTTGTATATTGGAGTCTCTCTCTCTACTGAAATTTTGAAGAATAATAAGAAGATTTAATCAAAGGGTTTTCCCTACATTGGGGATTTTTCCCTAATATCTGCCAAATTTTGTGTCCTCTCATCTTGGCTTGTCTTCTAGTTATTTTTTTATGTTCTATAATCATTTACAGTCAATGTTAATATGATTGCTAATCTGGAAATTGAAATTGAGCTTATAAGAAAATATTGAAGTAAATTTCTCTAAGCATAGAACATACCATTTTTGTCTAAAATTAACACTCTAGAATTCATGAAACTGAAAGTAATTCGAGCATACATGAATTTTCGCAATGGTGTGGTGAATTTTTTCTTCTTATGATCTTCCGTATGCAAAAAAAATTGGTTGAAACCAGATAACCCATCAATCATAGACAGTCTTGATGATCCCACAACCTTTTTCAAGATATAGTCCATTTTGGGCAAGGGGTTATTATCCTTCAGGGAGGCCCTATTTAGATTTCTGAAATCCACACACAATCTGATCTTTCCATTCTTCTTTCTGATAGGAACCAAATTGGCGACCCAGTCTGAATATCTCAAAGGTACAATAATTTTAGCTTGGAGCATTTTCTTGATTTCCTTGTCAATAAAGGGGAGGAGCATAGGATTGATCTGCCTCAGATTCTGCTTATGGTTTTTTATTTCATACTTCAAAGGAATCTTATGTTGAATAATACTAATATCATAAGTTTTAAAATCATCATAAGGCCGGAAAAAAAATATCAGCATACATTCTCAAAAGGTCAAGGTACCTCTGCTTGTTGATGGGCCTCCAAATTAGAGATAAATGAAGGCCAATCTAACCTTTTTTAGGCTAATAAAGGTTATATTAAATCTCTCCTTATACATTCAAAATAATGTTTTTTAAGCTTTAATATGTTCTTAGGAAGGTATAGAGATAACTGCATATTTGTGCCAATATTATTTATTTTTGAAGGATATTGTGAGAATATTGGGCATATTATGAAGATTTGGAGAAGGAGATAATTCAGGGACTTGATACCTACTATAGAGGATCAATATTGGAGAATAAATGAATAAAATATCATAAACTTATTGAAATATTATGGAACTGTGGTGATTGAGAAAATCTAGAAATGTGTTCCCTGACATTTAATGCAAACTCCTAGTGTTGGGAACCAGATCCACTATTTGAGGGATTTTGGAGGGGAAAGCTCACTTCTTTCAAGGATAATTCTTCCTCATCATTTTGTATAAGTTTTATCACCAAAATTTTGTCATCTAACCATTTACAATTAGATGGATCGAAGTACACCATGTAAGACCTATTTTACCATAGTAAAATTGTTTTCACTATAAGAAATAATTTAATAAACCATATTTTATTAACTTATTTCTGGTTCAAACAAGGAACCCCATGAGGAATAATTATATAAATCCTTATTTATTTGATTTTCCTCTACGAAGAATTAATTAAACCACTTTTTAAATAATATTCATGGTTATATTTAACCCAATTATGAGAAATAATTAGATAAATCATTATTTATCATATTTTTCTCTTAAAAGAATTAATTAAATCATTATTTAGTTATTATTCCTTGTTAAATTTGACTAAAACACCTAGGAATAATTAAACAAATCATTATTTGTTTATTATTCTTTAACCACATTCTATAAGTCATGTGTATTAAAATTTAATATACCAAAAAAAAAAAAAATATATATATATATATATATATATATATATATATATATATATATATATATATATATATATATATATATATATATATATATAACATTTCTATATTTTTATATAATGTTATAAAATTTCCTAAATTTACTTGACTATCCAATTATTTCAATCAATTCCTTAAATCTTAAGGTTCAACTAAAAATCTCAAATAAGATTAAAATAATTTATATTCAATTTTAAAAGATGTCAAGATGTAGATACAAATAAGTTTTATTATGTGTGTGTATTAGGTTATCTACAAGAGTTTATTCATAACATGATAAAACCCATTATAATGTACATATCTATAAATTTATTCCATGCTCAACATGAATACTATAAATGACATTTAAAAAAGTTTAATTTCAAATATTTTAATTAAATCTAAATTTAAATCAATATAGTTGGTGGTTGGGAATGGCTCGATCAAGCTACAGGCTCAGTCAAATCGTTGATTAACTACATAAATGAATCGAATGAGGTTTTCTTTAACCCTCAATTGAGCTATTTGAATTATATATTTCTAGCGATCGATTGAGTGCTTTGAGCACCCTAGGTCTTTAAAAACACATATTTAGCACATTTTATGCAGATTTTTCTATAGCACCATTTTGTACCTTGGTAGACTCAAGGTAGAATTTCCCTTAAGTGGCAAAGTTGATCATGTTGGATTCGTGAAGGAATCTTTTATCCAATGGCATATGAGTTTGAAATTTTTGAATTCATGTGATATTTTTCATCTAATTTCTTTTAAAAAAAATATTTGAATTTTTTTGGACAATTTCAAAGGAGCTGAATAAAAAATTAATAACATAAAATATACAAAACGAAAAAAATTCAAAAAATATCAGCCTCTTCATTTACGAGTCCAAAAGGGTACTCTTGGTTTTTGAATTTGTTTAAATAGTAGAAAAATACTTAAGTGAACATAGGTATTTGAAAAATACAATTGAAATTTTAATTCGCCAACTTCGAAAAACAATAAGAAATATAATTTTGCATAGAAAAATAAATTTTTAATATTCATACCGTAGTTCTATCCATGTATACCATGCTCATATATATATTTTCTAAAAATTACACGTTTTAGACTAAGTTATGTTATGTGAACACACACATACGTGTTAATATGTGTGAAAATTTGCAAGGACAAACATTTCATTTAATGGAAAATTGACAGATTATAAGATACTAAATTTATTTGCAAAAAATATCATTAGGATAACAACATAATTATCCACAAATTTATTTTTACTCTGAATCAAAATTCATAAAATTCACAACACTTATATGAATTTTGAGAGCTTCAATTCTATAAAAGAGTGAAATTTTGAAATTTGATCGTCGCATTTGACCCAAAAGTGTTACCCATCTTCACACATTCATCTTTGAACCACATAGCTGAGGAAACAAATTGTTCATCAAACAACTTGAGCTAAGTTCCTTTAACAATTCAAATAATTTTATTTTTTTGGCTAGGTTATGTGAGTCCTGGGATGAATGGCACACTTAACCTGTGGCTTAAGTAGCCATGACCGAGAGGTGTCTAGGCCATCAAAATCACCCAGACATCACACACATCTTGGGCCACACTAGCCCATAGCATAACTTAATTTTTTCTCATGAAATTTTGAACCAATAAATTTTACACCAAAGAATGCCTTAACAAAACACCTTGTCACTATCTACTCTATGCCCATAAACAAATAAAATAAATTATTTTTAAAATTATATATATATATATATATATATATATATATATATATATATATATATAATTTGTCCATCTCTCTTTATACCAAAATGTTAATTTAAAGTTCACCTTTGATTACGTACACTTAGCTCCTTACACCCCAATTTCACCTTTGAATGGCAATTGGCACAAAAAAAAAAAAAAAATGGCATTTGACTTTAAAATTTAAAACATACAAATATATGAAACTTGGATTTACTTAGTTTGAGGGTTAAGACAACTCTTTATTAGTATTGAACATGTTTGTTTTGTTTGGTTTTCTGGTTTATTATATATATTTAAAACTTGGATTTACTTAGTTTCAGAGTTAAGAAAACTCTTTAGTAGTATTGAACATGTTTGTTTTGTTTGGTTTCCTGGTTTAGTATATATATTTATATATATTTATTATTGAGCATTTTTTTTGGTTTTATTGTTAGCTATATATTTATTATGGAGTATGTGTTTTTTTAATTGTTGTTATGTATATATTTATTATTGAAAATCATTTCATAATTATTAGAAACATGTTGCCTTGCAACATTCTATTAAAAAACATAAAATATTATTTACTTTAAAAATATAAAAAATAAAAATAATAATAATCTTTTAGTATTGGTCATAAATAAAATATTTTATTGTCTATTGTAAATAACATAATTTTATATTAATTTTATATATTTAAAATAGAGAATACAAAAAAAATCTAATTTACTTTATTCTTTTAACATGAGGGAGAAGTGTAATTATTTCACTATTCAATATAGAGCTTACATATGACATCTAAAATAATATTGATATTACATCCTCCTATGAAGATGTGATACTAATTCTCTTCTCAACATATAATTGGCATTTGGTATTTCAAAAATAAATATGAATTTAAAATATATTTAATTCCTTGATATTTCAATGCATGACTTGAATAAAATATTTGAATATCCATATTAACTAATATTTCAATATAAAATTTATATTTGTATTGAGATTAAAACATATATATTTTTTTAATCATATAAATCTTATATTTATAGACAAAAGAAAAAAAAAAGTGTTGATTATAAATAAAATATTTCAACACCCATTTTATAAAATAATTATATAACTTGTAAAGAGAGAAAATAATTGAAATTAATAAAAAAATCAATTACTTCTCCGTATGATTCACATTAATATTTCAACATGCACATTAAATAAACTAGTCTAAATTCATCTCAACTCTAGATCTACCTGTTGAGAAATCTAGGGGTACCAAGATGAGTGATTTCTCTTTGATGATAATTGTTTGTGATTACTTTTTACTTCTTTTAGTTAGATTATTTTCAACTTGATTATTATTTTGTTTTTTCATCAAACAATTACCAAAATATAAAGGACAATGAGACAAGATGACACAATATATAGACGATCAGTTAGGGCCAAAATATCTCCAATCTGAGAGGAAAACTAACAAGAATTATTCTTCTTATATAGTGTTCAATTGAATAATTCCAAGACCTAGACCCTTGACCAATGACCCCTACAAGACCACGTCACAACACTTATTCTATAAATTCAATGGTGGTCAAATTGATGATACTGCTACAGACTTCGACTCTTCTTCACTTTTTCGACACCTATCATAGGTTTGTGATTTCAGTCTACTTGTGATCTCTAAATTACTTCACGTGGACTGAATATGACATATTTACTAGGATTCACTTCTTCTTTGCGGGAGATATTATTTCCTTAACAACTCAACTTCATTACCATACCTTGACACCTCAATTTCTCAGCTTTTTGAGATGAATGTAACTTCAAATTTCACTGCCACAGGAAGTAACCATAACTAGACTTGTACGAATGAGATTAATAACCCAAAATACAATCCTTCCAATCTTTTTTCATTTCCTTATTTGCTTGGTTTACACGAGCTTATTTATTATAAAAAATGAATTGAATTGATACCACAAAAATGAAGTCGATCTTTCAATATATAGCCTTTATGACATTGCTTGTGGGTCGACCTGTCAAGGTCCATGGGTTTACTTGTCACAATTTGGTAGGTCGACTTGATGCTTGATTTTAGACATGGTCTTGAAGGGTTCCTTTACTCCTTTTGACTCAAATAAATTTTTGTTTACCATATGTAACTTGCCCAAAATGGGTCTCTCATACATGAAAATGACTATAATGACTAATGACTCAATAAAAAACCCTAAGATCTCACAATGGGAGACTGACCTAAAAATAAATTCTCTTGAGCATGAAACCCATACCTCAATAACAAAAATAAATTTATTTGTCTCATTACATCAAATACATAAAATCATGATTACATATGTCATTATGAATACTGAACCTAGTTACATATTTCATCACTCCCTCTTAACTAGGGAGGTATTCATAATTCATACAAGGTGCTTGGACATTCGTAATCTGAATAATTATCATAAGAAGGGTCAGATTGGTAACCCATCTTTATAACATCTTATCATCCAACATTTTCACATAGAAAGGCCTTGAATAACATCTCTATCTCTCCATAATATCAGAGCACAATGTTGGCGAGACCAATGATTTATAGACACCTTCATCATTGTCTCTCTAGGAGCATACCCCACCCAAGTGTTCACACGGTATGTCCTTCGAGGACTATTATTATCTTGGATTCCTAATCCTCAAATAATATCGGTCCTCTATGACTACTCTTATCTTTTACGCCCTACCACATCCTTAAAGAGTATCGGATGCCATATGCCTACCCAATCCTCCATTATTTCTTCCCAAGTGAAGACAAGAATGATGTGTATATCTCTCCCTCTCAACTGGGGAGGATATAACCATTCCAATGAAAGAATGTAACCATTCCTATAAAAGGAATGTACCCAAGATCCCTATTATACTAGGACTTTTCCAAGCTCCCTCTTAGCTAGGGAATTTCTTCGAAGTATCTTCTTAATTATAAAACTTGCTTCCAGGCTCCCTCTTAATTAGAGACTTGTTTCCAGCAGCAGCTCTTTCTTCACTAGTGGAGATCATGGGACCTTCAGCTACTTGTAGTGCTCCCCCATTCAATGTCATTAATTTCATTTTTAACATTATGGAGCCTTCATATTTGGTACTTCTATGTAGGGCATCAACCATACATCACTTTCCTTCTCAAATCAGGGTAGTAATGTCTTTCCTCCTTTTATCAAAGAGTCATCCATTAGATCATATATGGATTTTCCTCATACAAGTACCTTTTCCAAATCATGTATCATTCAAGATATTTCATCCCATGACATGAGTACCATTTTTATATGACATCAAAATATTTCTTTTGGTAGCCCTATATTATCCCATCCAGATATTTTTCAAAAATAATAAATGAACATCAAATAAAAAATTACCTCTGTGATGGCCCTTCATCATGAAATTTGCTTCCTACAACATCAATGATCCTGCATTCATATGGACACATCTCCAAGATATTTATTTTTAAAGGGTCTTTATTTTCATACTTTTCCATGGTCTTCATCTTTCCCATGGAGGTGTCATAATTAATTCATCTAGTCATAGGATGTTGATTTCATTCTCCATAGTTTCATTTTTCATGATCTTTTCCTTTTATCTTTTTCACATATTACTTCCCAGCAACTCCCAATCATAGTTCCTTCATTTTTTCAACCACCACATATTCCATATGAGGACATATTATGTTGATTTCATCTAGTTAATATGTGAGCCATGCCTTTATGCATACTTTTAATGAAAGAGATATTTTACCTTGATCATGCACGTGAGGTAAAGCATGCATCCTTACTATCTACAACTATATAATGAAATGACTTGAATCATATATGCATAGATACATCCTTTCTTCTTTGGTCATCTAGGATTCCTTCAACCACTTCATGCCCTCGACTGAGAGTGCTTCAATCATATTTGACCTTTTGCATTCCTTTGCCTTCATACCAGATTATTCTAAACAATAAATCCCATCCCAAGTGGAATTCTTAGTGATGCATATTTCAAGAGATTAACCTTCTAAATAAGATTCCAGTAGAGGATTTGATTATCCTCATCTTGCAGATGCTCCTTCCTAATAATGTATGATGAGCTTCCTACTATATTATTCTCATTTTACCCATAATTTCTCCTTATGCCTCTAATGAGGTTACCAAGATCTACTTATTTCTAATGATGACTATCATAGAATTCTACTTCGGCTATCTTTCGAACTTCTTATATTGATGTTATGAGATCTAGCTTCAATGGTATGTAATAATGATGCCACCTCCTAAACGATGCATCCTAACAAAATGATTTTTCTTCTTGATTGTTATGGTGGAGGCCTTTTTCATCCTTCACTCCAAGTTGCTGAGATCAAGTCATCCATGGATTTACAAATTCCTTCTTCCATCATGTTTCTTAGAAAAAAAGGCTTAGCCCATCCTTTTTTACTTCATGTACTTGCAATATTTATTTACGAGCATACCAAGAAAATTATATGATACCAAAACATGATTCCTAGATTTCTAGAGTTTACATACAATCAAGAGGTCACCCTAAGGCTTCTAAATTTCAAACCCTATATCGGATTTTATTCCCTCTTTATGTCATGCTAGGGTTTATGCCCTCCATAGATTTATAACAAACCCTAGAATCATATTTTCAATCCTATAGCATAAAATATACCATACATGCCTATTGATTACTTATCTTTGTTGTGATGACTTGCAATTCTGGATGCCATATTCATTGGTGTGATACATTCTTCATTGCACTTCATTTATTCCTTCATTCAAGTATATGATTGCGATAGTGCCCTTGATTACTTGACCTTGGATCAATGTTTTTACATATTTACAAGTCTCACTCAAAACTGATAAGTGTAATAATGTATCTAGTACAGTTCAACATTTTCTTGATAACTTGGACAACTTTAGGTCTACTTCCATAGTCCTTTCAAACTTCAGAGAATATATATGAGGTTGGTGATTGCACCTTTTGTGCCACATGAACTCGATCACCACAATATTTGAATTTGTAAGTAGAATAGAGTAATGATGTCACAAGGACACATATTGAAGATGATATCTATGTTATCACAAAATAGAGAGGTCTCATAATCCTGGATCTGTATTTTTTACTGTAGGTTTTTGTTGGAGCAGGGTCACCGAAGGCACAAGTTCCACTTATCTTTTTTGTATGTTTATATGTTCACATTGCACAGATGTAGTCAAAAGGTTTCTACCCCAAATTTGGACATAATTGAGCTTAAATGTAAACTATGGGCCTCAAACCATGGTTTGAGACAATAGTATCTGTGTGCTAGGCATATTATAAATAGATAGAGTTTGTCTGAATCAATTAGTTTGAGTGAGAAGTGATATGTGACATTGATATTCTGATATTTGCATCTGTAAGGGTTTTTGGTTGGGTAAAAGGCTCCTGCTAGCTATGTGGGCAGAGACCTAGCCCTGGCTATGTGTGGACTCCATTGGCTATATGCACGGAAGGGATTGTAAGGGTTTTTTAAGGGTTTTGAAGGAAAGATGATGTATTGACAGATCTGAAGGATTAATATAAGGAAGATTTTTGGCAAATTCTCGATGTTATGTGTATAATTTATGTTTATGCTTAACGTTCATGCTTTGATGAGATCGCAATATCTATTTTCTTATTGATGAATGTGAAAATTTAATTGATATGTTTATGCATGAGTATTGACATATGTTAAGTATTACATTGATTAGATCAATATCTAGGTCTGATTTATTATCAGCGATAAGTAAGACAAATATTTTTGTGTATTATGTTAATAATTGTGCAAATATATTCAATTATGTTATAAATTCACTACACACATATGTGGAAGATCAATTAGGTTTTTGTCGAGGACCGCTTCATTAAATTATCTCTCAGGGTGCGGAAACCTGGTACCAGCACCCCCTCATACTACTTCAGGTGAGACTTTGGTCTGTGCAATCAGATCATTTACGAAAGGGCCAGTAGTTGGAGGGTTTGTTATTTTATCCATAAACTCTGAACCTGGGTCATGACTCCTCAAGCCAAAAAATGGTTCTGTTTTCGGTACCAGGATCATCATTTTCAGGTAGATTTGATGTTTTGGCATCCATCGTGCAACGAATTACAAGACTGGTTGGATAGAAAGATCCTTGAATTTGCATTGCGAGAGAACAAAATATCTAAATTGTTTGACGAACAGTGGGTACAGAAGTATATTTATACCGAAGTGCATGAAATTTTCTTTTGTTCCTTTGCGCATGAACTTTAGGAGTGTTTGTCGCGATTGGCTAAGTTCCATCACTGCATAAAAGACAACGTATTCACTAAGTGGACTCTTGAATTGATCCAGCAAGTAGAGAAATTTGATAATAAGATCACTCGTGCAGTAGATCATTGAATTGATCGCCTTCTGGGTAGATTTGTGAAAGAATTTCCTATTGACCAATTTGTGTCATATTCTGAAGTTGAAAGGAGGTTTTTTAAAGGTCGTGTGAAAAGGGTTGTCTATGCAAACATACTACTTTAATGCATCAAAGAGGTTTAGTTATACGCAGTGGAAGAATTATTGAGAAGACTCTGAAAAAGTCCTTTATAGCCCTCTGAAGCCTATATCTAATAGTGAGCCTGAACCAGAAACTGACTCTGAAGAAGAAATATTTTCACCTCAGAAGCCCTTGAGTCTATTTACCACTCCATCCACTCCACTTTTGAGCTAGCATCATAGATCACCTACCCCACTGCACAGTCCATCTCCACCTCCACCTCCACCCCCTCCTGAAGTAGATATGGTTGCATCCATGAAGTTACCTAATTTCAAAGGTATTGGAAATGAGGACACTGATCACTTCTGGTTTTTAACTGAGGCTGTATGGCAGGCTCAGCAAGTAAACAATATTGATATTAGAAAATCACATCTGGATACTGCATTTCAAGATTGTGCATTAGAATGGTACATTAGGTATACGCAATAAAACCCTAATGCTACTTTGGAAGAAATCAAAGAATCCTTGAAAGAGCAGTTTAAGAAACCTAAATCATATGCACAGTTGGTGACATAGAAGAAGGATATCCTTCAAGAACCTAACGAATCTGCATGGGAGGTTGATCAAAGATTGAAGTGCACCATCAAAGATGATGGATTTGTGATTGATGATACTCAACATAAATAATGGTTCATTTCTATGTTTCTCTTGTGCCTGTGCAAGCCATTAGGTCAGCAAAAGATTGCTACACAAGTTGAGGATGTAGAAGTTGAAATGAAACTAGAAGCTACCCCAACACCTATGGTGTTGGGAACTCAATGTATTTAGATTCAGCTGGAAGCTATTCATCTAGAAATTCAAAGTATTTTCCAATAAAATTCAAGGAGGTCTTCCCAGAAGTTTGGTGTATAAAGTGTAAATATTTTTGGAATCGTAAAGACCAGTGTCTTGTTTTCAACAATTGTCTGAATGCTGGAGGTCCTAGTCCATTGAAGAGACATGTATGGTGTACTATATATCATATTTTTGGACTACATGATATAGATTCTTGCTCAAGGATTGGAAAATATCACCCTGTCTTACAGCGTCCATTTTTCAAGTTTTGTTCGTCATTAGGGCATGATGAGAAGCATTGTCAGACTTATGATATGATGTTGGATAAAGCTGATATCTATAGAATGTAGGTTGAGCCTACATCACTAGCATCCCTTTTTGGGCGCAGAGGATTCCAAGGCAGAGGAAGAGGCCGAGGAGGTGGATCAACTAGTTGAGGAAGAGGAAAAGTGATTTCCTATAATTGTGGTGATGATGGTCATTATGTGCACGATTGTCTGAACCCAGCACGATGGTCTTGTAGGTGTTGTATACAATTTTATCATGTTATAGAATATTTTCCTGTCTTGATTGCTAAATTGTAGGAAAAGCAGACTCCAATGCACAACCTTCAGATGGTTCGTGCAAAGGTTCGTGAGGAAGATCCCTGTGTGAAGGTAGTTACCAGGAGTGGTGTAGATACTAATGAAGATAAAGGGAAGAAACCTGCCACTGATGTATGGATCCAAAAAGAACCCAAAACTAAAGAATGCCTTAATATTCAACGCACATAAGAAACCTTTATTGAAGCAAGAAAATAATTTATGGAAGGAGTTACTTCAACACGCAGTAGAACAACGAAGGGAGATGGAGGGGAATAAGAGATTAAGCCACTTTTACAAGCATGTATAAATTTTTTGTGCAACAAAGATGTTGTTGAAAATTTATAGGCATTGATAGAATATTGCGTAGAAAAAGACCAACCTATGGTAGAAGAACGCGTAGTCAAAAAAATACATAAGAACAAGAAGAGAACGGGTAGAGAGATGCATCTGACTGCACAAATCGATGCTTATGAAATGGACCAGGATGTTCTAGATTTGGGATCATATGCTAATGTTCTACCTAAACAAACCTGGCAACGCATGGGAGAATCGAAACTCGAATATTCCACTATCGAACTGCACATGGCTAACCAACATAATATCATTCTCTTGGGGAGATTGTCAAAAGTTGTCATTAATATAGAAGGTGTTAAGGTGTTGACAGATTTTGAAGTCATACAGATTGTAGATGATACCGATCCCCATCCTACACTGCTAGGATTGGATTGGGCCATTGACATGGATGGTGTTATCAATCTGAAGAAAAGGAAAATCGAATTTGAGGACAATGGAGTGAGGGTCATCATCCCTCTGGACCCTGCAGAAGGTCAAAGTTATACTGAGCCCGTGCGCACTTAGGACGAGATTGATAAACTATATAAGATAACTTTGTGCGAAGAAGACTGGATTAATTCGACAACAAATGGGAATCTTAAATGGGAGAAGGATAGTTCTTATTTTTCAAACTCTGATGACGAACTAGAGAATTGGAAGAACTGATTGCATGATGTGTCTGCACTGTGCGGTAATCGTGTGACCCGTGATCTGCATTGCATAACATCTAAGGTAAGTAATTTATCACATTATGATGGCTCAAATAATGTAAGCACATTCCTAGGAGAACTGGAAAGGTATGTGTCAGCCGACCAGAGGTTCCATGCTTTGGATATTGGCTTGCACACTACTCCAGAAAGATGGTGGGAAACACATAAGGAGAATATGGGATATTGGAAGGAATGTGCACAAATGATATTGATGCGATTTGAACGCCTAATCATTAAAGAAGAAGAATTATACTCTAGAAAGGAGGAACTGCACAGACATCTGGCCAAGTAGAATTAGGTATGGGGTGTAGAACTAAGGCCTGAATGTGTTCATATTTTTATTCATACATTAGGAAAGTTGCCAACTGAATGGTACTTGGAAACAAAGTTTCGCAGAGACACTAGTGACTGGTCTATGCTAGTAGATAGTTTTATTCTTACCTTTAGCATTGAATGTGGATTTGATAGCATTGGTGAAGCTTTGATCATTAATGCACCAATCAGGGAGATAGTGCATTGTCGACACTTGGCACTAGTAGAAGTTAGGGAACCGTAGGCGCTCACAAGACCCTCCATCCACTTGAACTTTAGACAAATGCGCTCCATGCTGAGCCTTATGGGATATTATAGAAAGCACATTACCCAGTATGAATTAATAACTGCGCCCATGACCATATTACTCAGAATAGGTGTAACATTCCATTGGGATGATGAGTGTCAGAGAAGTTTGCAATGACTAAGGATATGACAAATACTACGTGATATGCTTTGAACTACCTGGTCAACAAGCCTGTATTTGGGGGGATTATTTGTAGATGGTTATCCTTAGCTATGGATTATATGCACCGTAAGGTGTGGCACGCACACGGTATCTGCGCCAAGGGATTGACTGGTGCGCAGAGGTGTCAAAAACTAGTCGTTGGAATAGTAAAACTGGATAAGACATAATTATTACCGATTTTAGGAGAATCCAAGATACATTTAATGAGGGGATTTTTCCATATTTGGGACCATTTTGTCAGTAATGGAACCTCATTAATGCCCAAGGAGACGTTGCAAATGCACCACAAGTATAAATATGACTCAGGGGATCGCAATAGCTCCCTTTGCGTTCTAAGCAATTTTTATGCTCTGAGCTATCTATTTGTCTTTGCCTTTGTTGCATCTATGTCAGGATTGGATCCCGTGTTTGAGGAATCATCGTGCCAAGCTGGTTTTGGATACATAATTCAAAGAATAATGACAGCCACTAGACCCGGAGAATAACCTGCTGCGTAGGACGTGCTTGTGGTAGAGACCCCTGTGCCATCTAAACAAAGAAGGGCCAAACATCTGGGACATGCAATTCCTCGAGAGAAAAGACCCTCAGACTGCGCCTGTCTGCCTCAGAAAATATGAATATACCTATGCCGGAACTCCCAGAGACTATTGAGGAAGGGGATGATGACGTAGTAGAGGTAGCCCCCTTGTCGGGACTGCCTAGTTATATTGTGTCGCGCAAACCTACCACCAAAGTGCCAAAGGACTTGGATAAGGTGCACGCAAGTATCCAAGTGCCCTTAATCCCAGAGAACGTTGAAATGGAGGGGGATATGCTTGCAAAAATCCCTCAGTTGTGATTTGATGACTGTAACATCGCAGACATGGAAAAGTTTCCAAAGCTCATGCCAGAGCTTTACCATGCTCCAGTTCCTTATGCAGGAGGTCTGGTGCGCCTCGAACTGAAGAGATAAATTATGGGTCTGCACAATGCAGGCCTCCTCAATCTGTTGCATACCCCTCATTTTGGGCGCAACCCCATTAATGAAATCTATGTCAGGCAGTTGTTGGCATTGATGCATGACGATGCGCTCTGGCTAGGAGAGCACATCCCAATTGATGTGGAACTTATCCACAGAATCACGGGATTGCCAAACAAGGTGGCCGACACTATGGCCAATTTCAGAGGGAAAGCACAGGAGAAAGTGTTGGCAAACAAAATGAAGAAAAATTTGTTACTCAAAAATCCGTGGGATTCATGGTAGAAGATATTAACGACATTGTCATCCGTTTTGGCATGATCCCCTTGGCTTGCAAGATGATGCGCAAGTTTTGGCTAAAGGAAGTTCCCACGCACGTGATTGCGCTAGCTGGTAGGTGTGAAAAAGGTGTTATATACAATTGGAGCGTGTATCTCTATAAGGAGTTTCTTGAAAACGTGCACGAAGTCTAGGAGGAGAGCAATAAATTTCAGTATTCTTGGCTCTTGTTATTAATCGCACTCATTGGTTGGAACACTCGAAGATACCTAGTTCCCTGAACTCACAGTGTTGATGTTTGAAGCTGCGTGCTACGCCACCCTCTAGAACTCCTCTGACCCAGTGCAAGAAAAAGACGACAAGATCTTTTGGTTCCAATGTGATGCAACACTATACCAAGCAATATAGTCGAAGTCGCAACTGTCTCCCACACTTTATGAGAAATACAAGATGGTAGTTGACTTTAAGGCTACCTTTCACAATATCCACATCCAAGAAAAGGGCATTGTGGAGGGTGTATGGTATGAGTTTCCTTACTCAATGATTGAAGGTGATTTGATCAGAGCCACAACAGACTGTTGAAGTTTGCAGCAAGAAATAGTGAAATTGGCATCCAGAAACAACATGAAAACATCTACACTAGTGTGGGAACATAATTCATGTAGTGATGGGTCCTAGTGATACATTAGTGTGAAATTCAATTTATTTAATAAATTGGATGTGTCAAATTTATTTATCCCTTAATTAAATTGGACAATAAATTGTAATCTTATCTCATGATCACTTGTAATAGTTAACTGAGTGTGATAAGCTTAGTTAGATCATGAATTTCGAGTTGAGGATAGTTGATGAGGCATGCAGAGTGATTATATGTGTTTTAGAGTTCAAGTTACAGTTAAGTGCATGAGTTTAATGCATGAGTAATCAGTTAACTCAGTTAGGTGAGTTAAAGTCATTTGAACTAGTTGTAACTGTTTCTTGCACTAGTGAGAGATCAAGTGAACTAAATCATATTTAATTCCCAATCAGTGATCTTCCATGCAACTGATGATTTAATATTAATAGTTGCATGCATGTCAGTTGTAGTGGAGACCCAGTTGAGACAAAGGTTAAAGGGAAGTTGACCATCAGTTTTATTATTAGCAGACTGCCCAGATGCAGTTAAAATACCACAGGATGCGTAGGATACTCAGCGTAGTTGAGGAAGGATGAAATTCCTAAAGAATAGGGATTTCATTCATTAGGAATTTCGTGAGCAAGGCAGGCTAAAGACAGGCTGAGAATTGGCTAAGTGTTGGCCCAATTTTGTCTAGATCAGTGTGAGACGATAGGTAGATTGCAGGAGACTCTTGTGAGAAGAGTGCATTGTAATTTTTTCATGATTCCTTGTGGAATATACAATATATGATAGAGGTGTTCTGAGCAGTAAGGTTTCCCCGATAAAATATCTGTGTTGTGGTTTGATTTGATTCTTTCTTTACTTGTTGTGATTGGCGATTGTGTTTATTTTCTGCAATTGATTTTTAGAAGGATTCAGTATATTTCTTTAGCAAATTGCATGATCATATTGAAGCCATTGATATACATATTTTTTGTATAGTTTCTACACATACTAGCCATCAGCTTAGTTGACTCCACCAATAAATTTGCGCACCCCAACATGTAAATCAACAGATAATTCCACTGAAAATTCGACTGAAATAGTACCACCCACTATTAGAGACAAACTTGGTGAGAAGGAACCTATGTCGACAACAACAGGAGAAACTGCTAATACCACCACAATGCTAGAAAATAATGGCTTTATGCCCAAAGAAACTGAAGCACCAATATAAAAAGGCACAAAGCGTGGTACGTAGGCCACGGTTGGGTCAAGAAAGAAGCAAAATGGTTCTAAGGAGAAAGGACGGGAGGTCCTGACACTTACAGAGGACGATCTCAATGAGATCACAAATACTATCACCTCAGCATAGGAAGATCAATGGACGGACATGGAGGTCCAATATAAATCCGCCTTGGAGATTGTACATGTTAACCTACAAGAATTGAAAATGCAAGCAAGCCAGATCCAGGTGAGCGTGATTCAAGTGAGACGGACCAGTGCGCTTGTTACCAATGCACAACCTTTGGACGTAGCCTTACCACGATCCAGGGAAGGACAATTTTCTCATATCCCCCTGCCAACAATCCAAATGGACGTGAGCCAGCGCGCTCAGTTTACTGGTATGGGTGATGTTCATGTTAACCTTGTCGTGTTGCCTATAGGAAAAATTCATCTACTACACTTAGTCATTGCTGATGAGCTCCAATACCAAGAATAAACCGCACATACATAAAAAAAGAATGCATAGAAATGGGTTGTACCAAGAAGAAACCACACATACACAAACAAAGAATGCATAGAAATGGGTTGTACCAAGAAGAAACCGCACATACACAAACAAAGAATGCATAGAAATGGGTTTTCCAAGTGCATGAACAACAACGACAAGTTGAATCAGCATATCAAGAAGCAGAGTCCCAGCGTGTTATGTTGGAAGCCAATATCAACCAAGTATGCTCAGATATTCTAGCGATCGCGGCCATAGCTGCACCCATAGAAAAATTGGATAAACTAGCTACTGTGATCAAAGCTACATGTGTGGAAGCGCACATCATTCGAGCCAAATATGAGCAGCAAATCGTGGACCTCTAAACCAAGTTGCAGCCAGAGACACCGCCTGAAGTTTGCACAAAGAGAGCAGCAGAGGTTAAGAAGGCCCAAGATAGTATCATTGCCGCAGCCACTTAGTGTGACCAGTCTCTGAATGAGGCCATGGACATTTGGGCCTCTGTCCAGAATTATCTGGTCGTGTAGGAGCTGTGCGACACACTCATCACTAAGGAGAAATAGTTTGAAGAAATCTGCATAGTAGTACCCACATTGATGATCACGCGGATACTTTCTCGTCTACAAGAAGGTCGCAAAATCTAGGTAGAAATTGAAGATTTGCATCGCAAGGAGTAGGTCCTCAAAGAATGTATGAAACCATGGGAAGAGGAAGCACTACAACTCTCTTAGAACCTAGACAACACACTCAAGATCATTTAGCAGACCCAGCGCACTGTGGAGATGGCCAATGAAGGGCCTACGATAGATAAGATGGTTCAGCAGGCGCAGGGTGTAGCAGCGCAAAGCCTTGAGTTAGTGTTCCCTCTCCATAATTCTATCAAGACACTCAGAGACAAAACCAAGGGGACAATAGTAGTGCCTCAGTGACTCGAGATGAGTCACATGTTTGTGTTGGGGGCCTGTTGGAGTAGAGTCCATTGAGGCACAAGTTCCAATGATATTTTTTGTATCTTTGTATGTGTGTGCTACGCAGATGTAGTCAAAGGGATTTTTCCCAAATTTTGAACATAATTAAGCTTAAATGTAAACTATGGACCTCAAATAATGGTTTGAGACCATAGTATCTGTGCGCTGGGCGTATTATAAATAGATAGATTTTGTCTAAGTCAAGTATTTAGAGTGAGAAGTGACATGTGACATTGATATTCTAATATTTGCGTCTGTAAGGGCTTTGGGTTGGGTAAAAGGCTCTTGCTAGCTGTGTGTATGGAAACCTAGTCCTGGCTGTGTGCGAATTCTGTTGGTTGCATGCGCGGAATGGATTGTAAGGGTTTTAAAGGAAAGTTGATATATTGATAGATCTGAAGGATTAATAGAAGGAACAGTTTTGGCGAATTCTCTGTGTTATGCGTATAATTATTGTTTATGCTTATTGTTCATTCTTTGATAAGATCACACTATATTTTTTCTTATTTATGAATGCACAGAGCTAACTGATATGTTTATGCATGAGTATTGACATCTATTAAGTATTACATTGATTAGATCGAGAGCTGGGTCTAATTTATTATATGTGATAAGTAAGACAAGTATTTATGTGTATTCAGTTAATTATTGCGCAAAGATCTATATTCTGTTATAAATTCACTACGCACATCTATGGAAGATAAATTAGGGTTTTTCCAAGGACCCCTTCATTAAATTGTTTCTTAGGGTGCGGAAACCTGGTTCAATGACTTACCAGCCCCAATACTACTTTGGGTGAGACTTTGGTCTTTGCAAGAAGATCATTGCCGAAAGGGCTTGTAGTTGGAGGGTTTTTTTTTTATCCATGAACTATGAACCTGGGTCAGGACCCCTCAGGCCAACAGTTTGACTTCATCGAGTGGTGAAAATAATTTAGAATTTTTCTTTTCAATGAATTATTCTTTCAAATGATCTTGATAGTTGTCTTCCTACAACTTTGACCTTCCCTCCATCATTTTGACTGATATTTTCGGCCCTTTCTGATGTTGTATGTGAAATAGGAATATGGTAAGGAATGACTCTAATTTTATTTTATTGGGAATAAAGTCTTCCTTTAATAACTTTGCTTGATTTTTAATGCTTCTCTTATCCCTTTTGTAGCTCCTTGATCTGGCTATTACTTAGTCTTGTTGTAGGTGAAGTGATGCTCTACATGTATACATGTTGTTATGGAATATAGTCGAGTCATTTTTTCTATCTTATAGTTAAAAAGGTCTTTGAAGGTTAACACTGCTACCGATCAAATAGGTAACCTGGCCTCAAAACGGGAACGCACTTGGTTTTTTTTTAACGTCAAATTTCAACATTTTATAAAATTATGGTAAAAACAAAATTGTTTCTTGAAAAAAGGATTGAAAAAACACCCCAAAAACAAAAAGTGTGTATTCTAGAACGCACTTCGTTTTTTTTTAAGGTCAAATTTCAACATTTTATAAAATTATGGTAAAAACAAAATTGTTTCTTGAAAAAAGGATTGAAAAAACACCCTCAAAACAAAACCAGTTGATGCTGGAATAACAAAAAAAAAAATTGTGTCATAATTTTGGCAATTTTAAAAATAGAAGTAACATTTTTAAATTTTTCAAATTCAAACATTAAAAAAAAACCTAAAATTTAAGAAAAAAAATAAATTAAAAAAATAAAAACATTTAAAAGCTTAAAATTTAAAAATATATGAAGATAAAAAAAATAAAAATAAAAACAAAGTAAAAATTTTAATTCAATCATTAAAAAAAACCTAAAATTTAAGGAAAATAAAAAATAAAAAATAAACAAAAAAAAATTAAGATTAAAATTTAAAAAAATATAGAAATTAAAAAATAAAAATAAAAACAAAATAAAAATATTAAATTAAAAAAAAAAAAAGTTAAAAAAAGAAGGAAATTATAAAAAATAAAATACAGAGATTAAATTTAAAAAAGAAAAAGAAAATGCTTATTAAATTTAAAAAAAGAAAAAAAAAATTAAAACAAATAATTAAATTTAAGGAAATATATTAAATTTTAATAAATTTAAAAATTCAAAATTAAAAAAAAAACACTATTCAAATTAAAAGGAAAAAAAAAAAGAAAAATTAATTAAAAATAAAATACAATGAAAATATCAAATTTAAAACAATATATATTAAAAAAACAAATAAACTATAAAAAATAAATTAAATTTAAATTATAAAAAATAAAATATATATATATGAACTTAAATTAAAATAGGTATATACATCAAATTTTATTAAATTAAAAAAAAAAGATGTTAATATTAAAATAACAAATTAAATTTAAAAACAAAAATATTAAATTTTAATAAATAAATGAATAAACAAATAAATTTTGAAAGAAAAAATAAATTTTAAATATAAAAGAAAAAAATATATATTGTTAAATGAAAAACTTTAAAAACTTTAAAAATCAATTAAAAATGGAAAATTGAAAAAAAAAGAAAAAAAATATTAAACAAAATTAAGTTTCATTAAAAAAAAAATCTAATTTTAAATACACAATTTTAATTGAAATAAAAAAATATAAAAATTTTATGTAATTAACAACAAAAAAAAAAGAGAGAAACATTTAAAAAAAATATTAAATCGAAATATATATATATATATATATATATATATATATATAATTTATTGAATTTTATAAAATTATATTAAAATACTAAACGTAAAAGTTAATAACAAAGAAAAATTATGAAATTAAAAAAAAAAAAAAAAATCAACTAAATAAAAAAAATGGGCAAAATTTAATAAAACTTATTAAAAATAATAATAATAATAATAATAAATTTAAAACAAAAAATAATAATAAAATTAAAAAAAAATTAAAACAAAACGAATTTTATTTTAAATAATTAAAAAAAAATTATATTTTGAAATTAAAAAAAATTAAAAATTAAAAAATTAAAAAAAAAAATTAAAAAAAATCAATTAAAAAAATATCAATTAAAAAAACATTTGTGGCGGTGGTGGGGCGCGGCCCGCCCGCTGGGCGGCGCCACGGGGGCGGCCCAGCCCGTGTCCCGGCCCCTGACGGGCGGAGGGCCGATTCTCGGCCTCCCGGCCCCCGGTGGGCGGAGGGCCGGGAGGCCGGCTGGGCTGCCCCCGTGGCACCGCCCGGCCGGCCACCGTCGCCCAGGGGATGCCCCACTACCACCACAAATGTTTTTTTAATTGATATTTTTTTATTTTATTTTTATTTTTTTTCAATTTCAAAAAAAAAAAATTTTTTTTCAAAAAATTAATTTTTTGTTTAATTTAATATTTTTATTTAAAATAAAATTCGTTTTTTTTTTAAATATATATGTACATCTATTTTTTATTTGATTATATTATTATTTTTTATTTTTTTTAATTTTTAATATTTTTATTTTAATTTGATTTTTTTTTTTAAATTTGAATTTCAAAAAATTTAAAATTATTTTTTTAATTCAATTTTTTTATTTTAAATTCAATTTGTTTAATTTTTTTTTATATTTAATATTATAGAATAATTATTTTTTAAAATTTAAAATTTAAAATTTATTTATTAAAATTTTTAAATTTTAATTTAATTTAATTGTTTTTCTTAAATTAAATTTTAATTTAATTTAATAGTTTTTCTTAATCTTGAACTCAACCCTTGAGTATCTCTTTTTGAGGGTTCAATGTTCTTCTCGTTGTCTTGTCCTCTCTTTGATTCTTATTACTTCGATCCTCGAGTTTGCTTTACTAAGTTTCCTTTCCTTTCCTTGACTTATTACCTTAGCTCTAATACCATGTTGAGAAATCTAGGGGAAACAAGATGATTGATTTCTCTTTGATGATAATTTCTTGTGATTACTTTTTATTTCTCTTGGTTAGATTATTCTTAAACTTGATTAATATTGTTCTCTTTTCATCAAACAATTACCAAACCATAAATGACAATGAGATAAGAGGATAGAAGATATAGGAGATCAGCCAGGGCCAAAACCTCTCCAATTTGAAAGGAAAAACCACAAGAATTCTTCTTCTTATAGATTCTTCAATTGACGAATTCCAAGACCTGTACCCTTGACCAAATGACTCCTCCAAGACCACGTCACAACACTTATTTCAATTAGCACTTCTTCCATAATTCAATGCTACGAGTGCAAATTTTCTAAAAACTCTACTCATCATTGTTAAAAACAAATTATTACACTTCTATTATATTATAATTGTTCATAAATATATAAACTTATATAATTTAAATGAAAGTCTAATATGGTATAAATAAAAAATTAACATACACCTAAATTTTATAACAAAATTTTAAAATTAAAATATTTTTTTAGTATACACATATTTCTTTTATATATTTATTTCGTATATTTTATTTAAATACTACACTTCCACTATAACTATTTAAAATATATATTTTTTTATAATTTAAGTGTGCATGATATAAATAAAAAATTAGCAAATTTTAAAATTTAAAATATTTTTTAATATACATTTTTTTTTAACTTTTATATATTATTGAAATATTTTACTTATATTGAGTGTACTACGCTCATTAACCATTTTAGATAAAACGAGTGCACAGAAGCAATGTTCAACCCTAATGTATGTAAGGAAGGAAGGGATGTGGTGTTATCCCTAACCTAACCAACTAACCTATCTTGGGTGTGAAGTGTATTATGCTCATTGACAATTTTAGATACATCGAGCGCACAGAAGCAACATTTGACCCTAATGCATGTAAGGAAGGAAGGGATGTGGTATCAACCCTAACCTAACTAATTAACCTATCATGGGTGGGAAAAAAGAGAGATTGATTGTCGCAAGATCGACCGATGTGAAACAATTCCTCCCTGCCAATACAGTACTTCCAAGAACAATTTATAAATATTTAAATTTATACAATTTAATTTTATATATTGTGTAGATAAAAAATTAACACATAAATATTGTCAGGCCATGAGGTAACACCAAAAAAACTGAATTTTTTGCATTAAAGTGTGCATACGAATATATACATGGAGGTGAGACTCTTGGGATTCATCTCCTAATGTCTCTTTAGCTTCCTTATTTTGTATTTACACTATTTTACAATTTCACCCAATCCCTAGGATCAGGTGTCAACATCCACCCCCACCCCCCACCCCACCTTAATCTAAAGGGATGTTGGTGAGTCCAAGCATCATTCTGAATTTTTCGAACTTTTCTCTTCCTAGCGCTTTGGTGAAGATGTCTGCAATATGGTCATTTTTGGAACAATGACGTAGAAGAATTGTCTTGGACTCAACATGATGTCGAATCAGATGGTATTTTGTATTTATGTGCTCCATTCGATCATGAAAATTTTGGTTATTGGCTAACTTTATTTCATAAGTGTTTTCAATCATGAGTGGAGTTGAATTCATTTGTTTCATCTGCAAATCCTCCAAAATTTTCCTGAGCCACACAATTTCCTTTGTTGCTTCAACTACTACCACATATTCTGCCTCATTTTTGGAATCTGTTGGAACTTATTGTTTGTGTGATCTCTAAGAGACAACTCCTGATCCAAGACTCATAGTATAACATGAAGTAGATACCCAAGTTTCTTTATCTTCATCAAAGTATGAATTAGAGTATCCAATCAATCTGAAGTCGCCCACTTGTGTATACTTGAGTCCAAATTCTTGAGTCCCTTTCAAGTACTTTAGAACTCTTTTTGAAGCAAACCATTGTCCCTCACAAGGCTTTTTCATAAATCTAGAGAGGATTCCAACAAAAAATGAGATGTTCGGTTTGGTAGTAGTGAGGTAGATGAGAATTCCTACAAGCTTTTTGTACTTTGTTGCATCCTCAAATTCTTTTCCTTCAATGGATGTGACCTTCGAGTTTTTTTCCATTAGAGTAGTCAAAGTATTTCACTTAGCCATGCCAAACTTATTCGATAGATCTCCAATGTACTTCTTCTGAGAGAGGAATATAAACTTAGGATGTTGAGTTACTTCAATACAAAGATAGTAGTGAACATAGCCCAAATCAATCATTTCAGAACATTTCCTCAATTCTTTCTTTATGGATGCAAGATAGCTCTCATTATTCCATGTCATCAAAATATCATCTACAAACACCACAAAATATAAAATTGTTTTGAAACTTTCATGACAAACAAAGATGCATCATCAAGATCATAATGTTTGAGGTTAAGTTTCAGAAGATGCTCAGTTAACTTCTCATACCAGGCTTGGGGTGCTTGCTTGAGGCCAAACAAGGATTTTACAAGCTTGCATACTTTTTGTTCTTGGCCCTTCACAAAAAATCTTTCTAGATGGGACATAAAAACATTCTCCTTAAAATATCCATTCAAGAAAGAAGTTTTCACATCCATCTGATGGACTTTCTAACCATTCTGAGCTACCAAGTCAAAGAGTGTCTAGATGGTAGCCCTTTTTTTGTGGGGGGGGGTGGGTAGAGTCTCCTCATAATCGACCCCTTATTTCTGTGCAAGACCTTTTTCCACAAGCCTGGCTTTGTGTTTGTCAAGTGAGCCATCAACTTTGTACTTGTTCTTGTAGACCCACTTGCAACCAATTTATTTTGCTCCAAATGGAGGATCAATTAGCTTCCAAGTTCCACTCTTTATCAAGGCATCATATTCCTTTTGCATCGCTTCATTCCATTCATCATGAGAAGCAGCTTATTTGAAGGAATTTGGTTCATGATCTATAGACAAATTCAATTCACAATTATAAGAAACATCCACATCAACAGGTGAATCAGAATCATCTACATCACCTCCATTTTGCCTAGTGGAACTTCTTGCTCCTGTCTTTCCAACCTCATCAGGACAAACATTTTCAAGTGTCTTTATCAGCCATTTTGGAGGGCCTTTCTGAGATGGTATAGGCTACTCATTTGACTAAGTTGGGGTTGAATCAAGATTCACTCTCCCAATTTTATCAATCACATCTCTCAAAGTGTTATCCATGGTTGGATATTCATGTGGAGGAGAGAGTGCTTCAAAAGACGATTCCATTGATTGATTCAGTATAGGAATTCCCCATTCAAGATGTGGAATCTAATTATCAAATTCTTGAAATGAATTTTCATGCTTGAATCTATCCAAGCGATCATGTTGCCACTCAACAACATTTTCAATCTTGGAAGATTCAAGAAATATGGCATCTCTAGAACTACATACTTCTTATTAACTTTATCATAGAGATGATATTATTTGGAGGTATTTGAATACCCCAAGTAGATACTCTTACGACTGCTTGCACCAAGTTTGCTTCTTTGTTCCTTAGGTAGCAAGGCATAACAGGTGGAACCAAAGGCCCTTGGATGATTTACCGAAGGAATGTGGCCATGTCACAATTCATAAGGAGTCTTGTTTCTAATTTCATTAGAAAGACACCTATTATTTATTACATAGCGCATTGAACTGCACCAACCCAAGACATCAGTTTTGCATTCTTGAAAAACATCATGGAACGTACCATATTTAAAATTTTCATGTTCATTCTTTCAACTACATCGTTTTGTTGGGGATCCCATGTTGGTGAAGATATTTTTAAAATTAATTTGAAGTGTATTATTTTACATTATCAATGTGAATAGATCCAACATGAGTTTTTGCATCATTTTCAATCCCTGCGTGAAAGTTCTTGAATGTTTGAAAAGCATCAAATTTTTTCTTCAATAAGTAAACCCAACACATTATGGTGTAGTCATCAATAAATGTCATCATATATTTATTTCCATTTGTAGAAGGAACATGCATGTGTAGAAAGTATATAACTAATATGTTATATATCCAAGATTCTCCTGATCACACACTATTTTAACTTCATGCACAATACAGAATCTATTCCACCATTGATCATCACATGCGGAAATTAAATCAATTGCAAAGCACACATGAAACCATAAAAATTCACACACATTAACACAGTTGTTTTAACCAGAAATCCTGAAGCTGAAAACCCCAAATATCTGTATATAATATATGTCATAGAGATCATGTAACAATCCTCATACAAAGCTGATCATATCAAGCTCTCAGTACAATACAATCGCTACACATTAATCAGGCCCGATCTAGCAAATCCATGCACTGATCTCTGCCACCTGCTAGCCTACCTCTACTGTGAAAGCCCTGCTGAAGAATGGCTCTGAATGAACTCAAATCCACCTAGCTTGCACTGCGCAATCCTCATTGGCATCTCTACTGAGTGTTGGATGCAATCAATGCATCACTATAGTCACAATTGATAGTCATCTTTCCCTTTCACATGTCTCTCCACTAGTCTCTACTGAGACTATCCATGCACTGTAGTTAACTGATGTATTTTTCAGTTGATTAATGATTTAATATTTAGTGAATTAATTATTAATTAATTCACACCACTCTCACTATTGTATCAATCAGTTAGACTAGATACAACTAGCTCAACTGTGTCTAACTAAGTTAAACTGAACACAACTCCACCAACTACTTCTATAACTCCACCAAACTCTGTCACATGAGTTCTAACTGAAGTCCTCATGCATTAGCTCCAGTAAACCCTCAGGAATAGCGTAATTCCTTCTGTCAGCTGCTGTGCCACATCTGTGCACTTAAATAAAGTGCTCCAAGAGAATAAGATAATGTTTAGAGTCCAAATATTATTAAGAGAGCTAATAATATTCGACATATCTATTTTTAGACTGGAAATCTAAAAATAGATTCCACCCAATATGTCTAAAAATAGAAGTCCATCTATTTTTCCAACTTGACCAACCATCCACAAATAGCATCCTGAAACTCATAGAATATGATCAACATGTCTAAAAATAGACTTTGCGCCAAAAATAGCCTGCGGGCCCACTTAGTGAAGGTGACTCTTTCACTAAGCTCATAATCTTGTTTAATATCAACACTCCCTCTCAACAAGATAGGGATTATCTTCCACCACTATCCTGTCTCTATGGTATTCAAATTTTCTCCTGGTGAGTGCCTTCGTCAGAATATATGTATCCTGATCCTCCGTAGGAATGTAAGAAAGCAACATGATCTTCCGTTGTACACAATCTCTGATATGATGATACCATATGTCAATATGTTTAGATCTATCATGAAATGTTGGATTAACTGAGAGTTTAATGCAACTCTGATTATCACAATATATCACAGTAGGATCTAAGTGTGAACCGAACAACCTGACCAGGATCTTCCTCATCCATATAGCCTCGCATGTAGCCAAACTTGCTACCATTTACTCGGCCTCCGTTGAAATGAGTGCCACGGATCTTTGTTTCATGCTGTACCAAGAAACTGTTGTAGACCCGATACTGAAAATCCCTCCAGATGTGCTCTTTCTATCCGTTGGGCTCCCTGCCCAATCTGCATCCGTGAAGCCATGCAGCTTCACCTCATCCAATTGTCTGTACCACAATCCATATCCCGATGTGCCTCTGAGATACCTCAGAACATGATTGCCTGCCCTCCAAAAGAGCTTGGTAGGCTTAACCATAGCTTGTGAAAGTTGGTTAACAGCGTAGCATATGTCTGATCATGTATTGACTAGATACTTGAGCGAACCAACCAACTGTCGATAAACAGTGGCATCCACTACCTCTGCTGATGTAGCATCCTCTTTCCTCCAACCACCAGGAAGAGGAGTGTCGATAGGCTTGCATCCTTGCATGTTGAACTTCTCCAGTATCTCCCGGGCATACTTGCCTTGAGACACAAATAGTCCACCCTTCCGCTACCAAATTTCCAATCCCAAGAAATAATGAAGGAGGCCCAAGTCCTTAATCTTAAACGCCTTTACAATATATGCCTTGCATGAGTGTATCAACAGTTCATCACCTATTGGTATCAAATCATCTACATAAATTACAGTGATCAGCAACTTACCCTCCACCACAATCTGGTATAGGTTCGGATCCACCTCACTCTTGGTGAATCCAAGTCTGGTGAAATAACTATCTATCCGTGTGTACCAAGAACGAGGTGCTTGCTTCAACCCATACAGTGCTCTTTTGAGCCTGCACACATGCAACTCGCTGCTGAATATTTTGAAACCTTTAGGCTACTCTATGTACACCTCCTCCTCAATGACCTCGTTGAGGAACGCAGTCTTCACATCCATCTGATGAATGTGCCAACCCATCTACGTTGAGAGAGCAAGGATGGTCTGTATGGAAGAATACCTTGCGACAGGTGCAAAGGTTTCTTCATAGTCGATCCCCTCAATATGTGAGAAGCCCCGGCAACAAATCTTGCCTTGTACTTCTCAATGCTCCTGTCAGCAGCTTTCTTCAATTTGTAGATCCATCTCGAACCTACCACTGATTTCCCTTCCAACCTTGGGACAATCTCCCATGCACTATTTCTCACAATCGAATCATACTCTTCCACCATGGCATCTACCCATGCAGGGTCCTCCACAGCTTCCTCGAAAGAGGATGGCTCCATCACGATACACTTGCTCATCAGATCCATGTATCCAGTAAATCGTTCAGGTGACTATCTCGGTCTGCGTTGTGATGTAGGGGCTCCTACATTCTACGTTGCATCAAGATTCAGTCGCTCAGCTTTTGTAGTGCGCTTCCGCCCTCTGATGTTTGGCACTGCATGAGTGGTTTCTTCCACTCCATGAACCTCCTCTTGTGGTTGATCCACATCCTGAGGCTCATCCTTAGGAACTAATAGCTCCTCATCTGCATGCAAGTGTAGCTCCCTCTCAAGCGACAACTTCATGGCTTTATCCTCATGAAATTTGATATCCCGTCACACAACAGTCTTCTGACTGTTTGGAAAATACAAATGATAATTGTGGGGTGTTTCTGTGTACCCCACAAATATCCCAACCTCTGCAATCAACTCCAGCTTCTTCCTGGCATCCTTCGTCACATGAATGTAAACATGTGAGCCAAAAATCTTCAAATGAGAAATATCAGGCTTCTTACCAGAAAACGCCTCTTTGGGTGTACTCATGCCAAGTACTCTATGAGGACAATAGTTTTTCACATAAATCGCAGTGTTGCATGCTTCAGCCAACAAGTGTATAGGAAGGACCTGTTGGCCACCTATAAAATTTGTTCTATTAAAAGGTGGCCAAAATATTGTTGGAGCCTTCAAGAAACAGTTTTTATGCACAAATGTTATCTCTTGAAGCCTCTTGAAGACATCATCTCCTCTGTTTCAAATTTTTTCATTACTGTTCCCATTTCAGAGCCCAGAAAATTCTGCTGATTTCAAAGAGAAAGACTGCTGCAAAAAATCCATTTTCCTTTTCCCTCCATCTCAGAACTAACCTTCATTTTGCTTCCTCTTTCTGCATAAAATTCCTCATCTTTCCTTTGTTCCATTTCCTCCTTTACAAAAATCCACTTGCATATTTTAAAAATCCTTTGTAAACTATGTCGAAACTCTCAAAACCCTTGAAAAACATTGAAAACTTCATAAAAAAATACATATTTTGGTGTAAAGGTTTAAGCCCCCTTGGGCTAAGTCTTTAGTTGTTTTTGCTCCATACGCCTTGGTGCTAAAACCAAGCGCTAGCCTTTTAAGTGCTTATCGCATTGCCTGATTGTGATTAGCCCCTCCTCTTTAACCCCTGGTCACATGACTCTCCATATAACCCAAGGCCCCGCAGTCGGGCGCCAAGCCGCATTGTAAGTTAATATTTTAAACCTTCATCTATATAAATTTGTCAGTTTTTATTATATTATAAACTTTCTGCTAGTGCAATTTTTCATTCAATCTCCATCGTCGATCTGATCCATAGATTGAGGGTGCGCAATCCATCGCCCGGTGGTCCCTGCCATCCACTCACCGTTGCAAAAACACACAGTATCCATCGCACCGCTTTTGAGAGCGGGCTATTTTTTTCAATTTTGCAGCGATTCCATACACCACCTGACGCGTAGCCTTGCCACTGTTCACAAAACCATCGTTCATCACGCATTAAAGTTTGGATGTGGAGTGGGCGTGATATTGATGTGCGTCGTCCGATCTGAGGCCGCTCATCGGACGGTGATCACTCGCCAAAGAAGCCCGAGAGTTAACCAAGATACGACGCGGTCATTAAAGCATCTCTTCCATCGATCTGATCTGTAGATTGATGACCCACAATTCATCACCCTGATTCCTTCGTTTTGACTTTCCGCCCTTGCTCCCGACCGTCGATCTTTGCGTGATCGACAGCTCAGATTTAAATTCTTCTTCCACCTCCCCTTTTAATTCCTCTGATCAATCTCGACCGTTGTATGATGCCATCCAACGGCCATGCTCCCTCCACGTGCCTCCTGAAGCAGTAAACCTACACATGTAGGATTTTATAACATTTGTTTGTATTTTTGCAGGGTTTAATGGTTTTTCCGCCATGCTGAAGAAAATTCACAGGCTGAGGGTGACGATCCTCCCGCCTTCGATTCACCAGAGAAATCATTCGCAGGGTTTGAAATTCATGTTTTATCAATGATTCATGAGGCATTGATGCCATTCGATCCCTGTACATCCCTGCGCACCAAAAAACACAGTTAATCGAGCACAGTCAGAGAGTATCAGTATCGAAGATAGAACGAACCAGAACAGGAGATTGAAGACCTAAAACACAGATCTCAAGTAAATTAAAGGTGTTTTAGGAGAAGACAAAGACATCTGTCGAGCCAAGAAAGCCTCCACCACCACAAGCAGAGGCCAATCAAACTCTCTCCAACTCCTATGGACACCTGCAGTTTCACAGGAATCAAAGAAGTTTTAGTCACTACCAGAACAAGAGGTGTTGTCTAAAGACAATTGAACAATTAATGCAAATCAAAGATCTTATCTCTAAATTGTCAGCAAATCTATTTTTAAAGATTAAGAACAGGCCAGAAGTGGATATTTTTCAATCATTAGGCCTCAAAAGGCAGAAATAGAGTTATGAAGGAGAATTAGAAATGATTATATTCCCGCATTATGCCTTGCTTGATCCCAAAGGCCAGGAATTTCATTGATTACATAATTAATGATACTTGACCCCTGGGAAATCCTCTCAGCCCCTCATTCTTCTATAAATACTTCTGTAGAAGATGATCAAATGTTGGTCTCTGGACATTTGATTGCATGTAATAGTTTTTCTGAAACTACTGATGCCCTGTGTGCAATTTGAAGATACATAAGATGATATGAGAAGTTTGAAATTGTAGAGACCCACCACGCTTGCTAATTGTAACTGGTTTGAACATCAAATACAAGCTACTGATTCATGGGATCCTGATTTGTGTTAATGGTGATGTGTTCCTCACTGTCAATTTTTATTTTCTTTAATGTTTTCTCTCTGTTCACTTTCTCTGACAAGGAGCAGCAAACATAGAGCTAGGACTTACTCTCAATAGTACCCTACTCTTACTGAAAGCTTTATTTTCTATGTTTTCTTCATTTGAAAGTTCTCTTGAAAGAGTATATTAAAGCAGGTTGGTTTCAAAGCACTTTCCTGATCTAGATTGCTCTTTGTGATGATTATTTGTGTTTTCCTTTAGAATATGCTGAAAGAAGGTTGGTTTCGAAGCACTCATCTGATCTTAAGCTATTACAATTGTTTTAAAAATGTTTCTAACTGAAATTACTTCAATGCAGGGTAGTTTAAAATCACTTACCTGATCTCAGAATACTTTTATGTTTTGTTTCTCTAAGTACATGCCAACGCAATATAGTTTAAAAGCACTTACTTGATCTCAGGCTGTTAACTGTTCTTCATTTGTGTTCTCCATTTCCTGTCTGTTTCATTCCATAAAATCAACTTAAGAGACCCTTTGACATAAGTGACTTGCCCCATGGATCCTTCTTGGAACTTGTTGTCCAACTAAAATCCTCCTATGACTCCATAGCCCAATGATTTAAGCTGTTTTTTTTTTGCCCTTTCTGTCAACCGAATCATTCCTTCATTTGCACACATCTTCACCCTTTATTTTGAACTACCTTCACCTTCATCATGTCTTTGCCCAACCAAAACAAATAAATTAAACCCATGCTCTTCATAACTAGCCTAATATCACACTTCAGGCTTTAAATATCACATCTTTAAACTCATTCATAGAGAGATCCCTCTCTGGATTCAGGAGGGCTAGATCCTTGAATACCAAAGTGGTTTGATGTTGTCTTATCTTTTGGTTTTTTTCAATGGCCAAAAAATAGGAACCCCAACAGGACCTGATCATGCAACATCACCTGTGCAGCACCCATGATCGTTCTGTTCTTTCGCTCCGCTAACCCCATTCTGCTGTGGGTTATGAGGCGCTATGAGATCTCTTCGAATTCCTTTTGTGCTTCAAAAGTCTTTGAATTCGCCAGAGATGAATTCACCACCATTATCACTCCTAAGAGCTTTCACCTGCTTCCCCGACTCTTTCTCAACCAGTGCCTTGAACTCACATAAATTTCAGAATGTCTCGCTCTTCTTCTGCATGAAGAATATCCAGAACTTACGAGAAAATTCATCAACAAATATCACATAATACATGTGCTTTGCTGTCGAAGCTACTGAGAAAGGTCCACACACGTCTGTGTGAATTCTCTCAAGGATCGTAATGGCGCAACTATCGTTCTCATGAAAAGTGTTCTTCACAAATTTTCCCAAAGTACATCCCTTGCACTGATCTAACTGCGCAAGTGTACCCTTGGGAAGCCCGGTAGAAATATGCTGCAAAATTTTCAAAGCACCATGGTGAATATGGCCCAATCTCCTATGCCACAATTCGCCCCCATCCCATATCACCACTCCTTATACTTTTCCTGCCATTACTGCGCAGCCATCTACCTGCAATTGATAAAGGTTCTTAACTTGAACCCCTATCCTCTGAGTTTCACCAGTTGATTTACTATGCAGGAAAGCCTTTCCCTCACTAAAAACAACATCATAGCCCTTGTCTTCCAACATTGCCACAGAGATCATATTCTTCTTCAATCTTGGAACATGCGTGACATCCTTCAAGATGAAAGGTTTTCCAGACTCCCTCTCAAAGGAAGTGGTCCCGATACCAGTCTCACTGTATCTACCATCATTGCCCATCTTGATGTGCACTCCAAGATATTTCTCATCCAGATTAGTAAACAAATCTTTGTCTCCGGTCATATGGAAAGACGCGCCATTGTCAAGAAACCACACTGATCCTATCACACTTGAAACCAAGCATGTGATCAGCGAAAAATCCAGCTCAAACTGCAAGGCTAAGGCCTCTCCAGCTATAGATCCATCAGCCTGCTTATTTTTCTTCTTCTGTGGACAATTAGTGGCATAATGTTCGTGTTGGTGACAATGAAAGCACTTCACCTTGGAAAATTTTTCTTCTTGCCTTTCGCACCGGATTGAGAAGGATTTTTCTTTCCCTTCCCTTTGCTTGCTTTGGCAACCAAAGTGCAATTTTATTCATCTTCATTCTTCGATGAAGATCCATCCCTAGTACCCCACCTTATCACCTTATCTCCTCCTGCACAAGATCTGACCAAAGTCACTCCCATCCCAGCAGTTTCTCCTGACCATTGACAGAGTCCTCGTAGCTATGCCAACTCTTCGAAAGCCCAAGGAGAGCCAAGCTCACCAAGACCTCTTCATATATAGTAACCCCCACACTTCCGAGCTCATCCATGCACTAGACAAACTTCGTGAGGTACTTAGGTATACTTTCGCCTTTCTCCATTTTTATTTTTCTGAGCTTGTCTTTAAGCGCCAACTTCCTTTGGTCGCTTTTGCTTTGGAACAAGTCTGTCAAAGCTTTCCACATCAAGAATGGAGAAGCTTTACCGTGAAGGCTAGACACAATGTGATCCTTCACACCTTCCAACAGAATCCTTCTTTGTCTTCTTTTTCCATGTGTCAAGTGTGGCAGCATCGCTAGAAGCAGGTTTTGGAATTTCTGCATCTATGAACTCCTTCAACCCATTATCATCCAGCACTGCCTCCATCCTGTCCTTCCATGCAATATAATTCGAGCTGCCCTCAAGGGCATACTCCAATATCAATCCGTTGAAATACATTTCAATGAATGCTCAACTTCGACACCAAGAAAACACTGCAGCAAATTCGAATTCCACCAGCACAAAACTCAACCGCTTCAATAATTGCAATTGCTCTGATCAATATTGCTCTCATACCATGTAGAAATTATATAAATAATATGTTATATATCCAATATTCTCCTGATCACACACTATTTTAACTTCGTGCACAATACAGAATCTATTCCACCATTGATCATCACATGCGGAAATTAAATCAATTGCAAAGCACACATGAAACCATAAAAATTCACACACATTAACATAGTTGTTTTAACGGGAAAGCCTGAAGCTGAAAAACCCAAATATCTATATATAATATATGTCATAGATATCATGTAACAATCCTCATACAAAGCTGATCATATCAAGCTCTCAGTACAATACAATCTCTACACACTAATCAAGCCTGATCTAACAAATCCATGCACCGATCTCTACCACTTGCTAGCCTACCTCTACTGCACAATCCCTGCTGAAGAATGGCTTTGAATGAACTCGAATCCACCTGGATTGCACTGCGCAATCCTCATTGGCATCTCTACTGAGTGTTGGATGCAATCAATGCATCACTATAGTCACAATTGATAGTCATCTTTCCCTTTCACCTATCTCTCCACTGGTCTCTACTGAAATTGTCCATGCACTGTAGTTAACTGGTGTATTCTTCAGTTGATTAATGAGTTAATATTTAGTGAATTAATTATTAATTAATTCAAACCACTCTCACTAGTGTATCAATCAGTTAGAATAGATACAACTAGCTCAACTGTGTCTAACTGAGTTAAACTGAACACAACTCCACCAACTACTCCTATAACTCCACCAAACTCTGTCACATGAGTTCTAACTTAAGTCCTCCATGCAATAGCTCTAGTAAACCCTCAGGAATAGTGTAATTCCTTCTTCCGGCTCCTGTGCCACATCTATGCACTTAACTGAAGTGCTCCAAGAAAATAAGATAATGTTTAGAGTCCAAATATTATTAAGATCTAATAATATTCGACATAACTATTTTTAGACTGGCAATCTAAAAATAGATTCTGCCCAATATGTCTAAAAATAGAAGTCCATATATTTTTCCAACTTGACCAACGATCCACAAATATCATCCTGCAACTCATAGAATATGATCGACATGTCTAAAAATAGACATAGTCTAAAAATAGACTCTGCGCCAAAAATAGCCTGCGGGCCCACTTAGTGAAGGCGACTCTTTTCACTAAGCTCATCATCTTGTTGAATCTCAACAGCATGGGGCAACATAAACCTGAATGAATAACCTCTATTTTTCTATGTGCTCTGGAATGTGAATCATGAAAATAATGTTTTCTATGTTGTCCTAGAATACAAGCATCACATTGCTTAAGTTTCCTAGGAATTGTAAGCAAACCAGTAACGCCATTTTTCTTCAAAAATTGAAGGTTTTCATAGTTTAATTTTCCAAATCTAGCATGCCATGAAAGCCTTGATGGGAATGTACCTTCATCATAGTGAGAACTAAATGCAATTTTTTGTGCACGAGAAGAGGTACCTTGCAACTTTATAAGCCTTTCTTCTTCTATCCCCGTCATGAAAAGTGAGTGATCTAATGATTTTCTGACTTCAGCCTTGCCATAAAACATATGAATAGAGTGTCCTTGCTAGCGAATGTGGACCAAATTCATCAAGTTTCTCCTCAAATCTTGGAGGAATATAACCTCATGTAGAAGAAAGTCTGGAAGGCCGGGAAGTTTGAGCCTGATTGTGCCAAGCCTTGCTGGCTTGAGTTTTGATTTGTCTGTGAAGTATACTGCTCCATCAAACTTGTTAGTAAATTCTTCAAAACAATATTTTATAAAATTCATGTGAAATTTTTCTCCTGAATCAAGCAAACAATCATTTTCCCAAGAAGCAAGTGAAGCATTAAACAAGTCTTCAGTTACTCCAATATTACAATGTGCCAGAACATAATGAGTGGATTCAAGTTCCTTACCTTTGTCTTTTTCATGAGTTGTACCTTTGGTTTCATTTCTTTCCTGTTCAATTCTATCCTAAGGTAGCTTACATGTGAATGTATCATGTCCATCTCTATTGCAACATGTGCAATGAAGATTAGATTTTTCTCCTTGAAATTGTCTGCCCCCTGCCTCTGAAATTTCTTCTTCCTCTTCCTTTTTAGCCACCTATTCCTCTAGAATAATATTGAGCATGATTCTTCTCTCTATGGGAAAGACACATAGCTTCTTCAGAAGACAAAAGAGTTGTCATCTTCCCAAAATCCTTTTCTCTCTCTGCAAAATTCTGCTCAAGGGTGTCAAAGGTAATCCTCTTGAGATTTCCACTTGCTTGCAATGGCTCAAGATAATGTGAGTAAGTGGGATACAATTACTTGAAATAAGATATGATAGGTATGTCCATTTTAAAACTAATGTTTTTAATGTAATGCATGATAGATCTTACTTTTGATGCTAAAGCAAGAGGATACCCATTTTTCGTTTCAAGGCTTAATAGTTTAATCATCAATTGAAAAACTTCAAGTTCTGAAAGTGATTCATAGAGTTCTTTCAACTTCTTCAGGGGTTCATAAGCATTTGAGAATGGTGTAATATGGCGACTCACCTCTTCATTTACAGATGCAGCAATCAAGGCATAGGCCTTGTTGTTCTTGTTTTCCCAAATGGTGATCTCCTTGTCTAAGGTAGGTTTTGCAGGTGCATTTTCTCCGTCTCCTTAAAAAATTCCCTTCCAAAACTCATTAAAAATGAGAGTGTGCTTGATTTTCTAGTACCACTCGGGATAGTTCTCCTTTCCAGTGAGAACCACTGTCACAATAGATATGAGTGAATGCATTGTGAATGTGTAATAAAAAATATATATATATAGTTTGCTGCCAAAAAAATGCAATTTTGGTGCTAATTGTTTTTGTAAAAAAATCAATTCTGTGCAGAGGTATTACTTGGGGGAGGTTTTAATTGGGGGAGGGGGTAATTGGGAAGGTGATATCTGGGGAAGGTATTGCGTAATGGGAGGGGTTTAATAGTGAGCATGGACAACATGGAGGGGAGCCACGATGGAGGCATTCGAGGAGCAATATATCTTTCAGCACCAAGCTATATTGATAATGGGGTTTTTATAGTCAGTAGCCACAATGGGAGGGGATGTCCGATGTGGAGAGGCTACATATGGAAACTGTAGGTGTATGGAGGTTTCATATTGAGAGCGCGGGCGGAGAGGTCGCGTTTTGGGAGAGTGGTATGGATGGGGAGTGTTATAGTGTATGTCAACTGCATGGATGGGAGAGTAGAGACTGCCAAGCCACAGGAGCAGTGAAGTTGAGCACTGACAGAGAATATGAGGCCGAGCAGTAGTGGGTAGCACAGTTGGATATGAGTCCTCCTATGTTTTTCTGTATTATTTTTGTCTGTATGCCAACTGTGTGGATATGGTGGGAGGGGACTGGTGTTAAGCAATGTGGAGCGTTTTTTTGAAAAGGTCAATCACCATGAGCATGGAACATAAGGGAGGATTGGAGAAGGATCAACTTGTGGGAGGATGACCATTGTTATGGAATCGTGCAAGATTGGTTGTATAACGTAGATTCTATGGTGGTATAATGCAAATAGGACCAAATTTATATGGAGCTAATATTCTATATGAAAATAATGTAGGAGAAGAGAGGAGTCTGCATTTGGAAAAAATTATGACTATGCAGAGAATCAGAGCGTATGAATGGGAGATCGCATATGTTTCAATAATGATAGAGAATATGGCAGAGGAATTTTTTCATAAAGGAGGAGGGAGTTACAAGTGCAGGGAAGCCAAAACTAGAGTTGGCTTTGATACCATGTCAGGCCAGGAGGTAACTCCAACAACACTGAATTTGTTTTCATTAAAGTATGAATACGAATATATACATGGAGGTGAGACTCGTGGGATTCATCTCCTAATGTCTCTTTAGCTTCCTTATTTTTTATTTACACTATTTTACAATTTCACCCAATCCCTAGGATTAGGTGTCAACATATGTATTAAAAACTAATAAGTGACAATAAAATTTGAATATTTAAATATTTTTTAATATATATATATATATATATTGTTTCTTTTATATATTTAACTTTTATATTTTATTTTGTCCCAAGGAAAAATCGCAATTCTCATTAAAGAAGAAATGAAAGTTACATGTAGTAGATGCATTACATACATATATATCTATGCATAACCAGATGTAAATATGATTTCTATCATGATACAAAAAAAATAATAATGATTTTGTCACATAATTTCACATAGAGTCATATTGTCCAGATTATACATCAATACCAATAATTATACAAGAAGATAGATCGTCATAAAAGTCATGTTCAAGTTCCCTGTATCCACGAATAAGCATAAAAAAAAATGTGTTAATTTGCTGCCTGTGCCGAATAATATGAAAAATGACAATATTAGTACTGATATTAATCTACCCATTGTGCTCGTGGATCATCCATGAACCTGGAATCTGTTGTGCCCCTTCCTTGGATAACTGATTAGAAATGGGATTTCTCTCCCTCTAACTGTGTGAACATACAATATCATAAAATTGATATCTAACCATATGAGTCTCCTCTACAATATTATTTAGAGTGTGTGTGTGACAGTGGGTTGTCTAATTGAACCAGTCAATGACTAATTTTGAGTTTCCAAATACTTGCAATTTTTTACATCCCTTCTCAAGCACAAATAATAGGAGAAGTTTCAAGCTCATTAATTCAAATAAATTGTTGGAGCTTGACCCAAAACCAAAACTCATTTTGAAATAATGAGTTTCACTAATGTATATAATGGCACCTCCTCCACTGTTATTTGTAATGGCAGAACCATCGAAGTACACCTAGGGCTTTGAGTGGTCGATGACCTCAGTTGTGATTACTCGAGTTGAACCAAAGGGTGGATCATCAGGAATGAGCTCATATAGAGCGAGCAAATTGGCACCAATTTTTTCTGGAATGTGCACCTGCTCCTTGAAAATATTTTTGTTTCCTTGCTATCCATACTGCCCAACAGATGAGACTCTTCAGGTTCCACAACTTTATAGGTTTTGGCCACTACCGCCATTCCTGCCACACAACCTCAATCGATCCTACTTACCATCTGTATCTGATACCAAGATATTGAGTAACCAATTTCCAAATACATTTTGCTATCTGGCAAGAGATTAATAGATTTGCTACACATTCTTCAACATTTTGACATGGGGCGCACCATGAAGGTCCCTGAAGTGCTCTTTTCTTTAAATTTTATGTTGTGGAAATATTATTTGTAAGTATAAACCAGAATAATAGCCTGGTTTTGGGGGGGCTTTTTAATTTCCAAATATTGTTCCACCACCAACACTTTGTATCCATCTCCCTATACTTGTATGGAATAAGATAGTCTTCTTTGGGATTATATAAACCTCTTTCGGAATGAATCCAGATAAACTCATCATCCCTGTCAGTGAATAAAACATGTGAATTTGTTGATGTATTAATATATTCCTGCCAATTATGTTGTCAATGACCTAGTATGTTTAAGTTGAGTGTTGTCATCCATCCCTGTCCCCATATGGATGAAGCCTTCGGGTTTGAAATTTGATTAATTTTTGTATCCCCTTATTGTTTAAGAAATTGATGAGCGAGAATATATCTATTTTTTCTACCAGACAAAGGATCGATACCAATTACGATATTGATTCCTAGATATGATTCTTCATGCCACACGAGACTCAATAATATTGAATGACGCAAGTATCTCTTTGCATATGTTGGAGAATTTTGATTATATTTTTTTATCGAGGGGAATCCAATGAATGAGAGGGAGGGGATCATTGTATATACTTACTCTGATTTTTGTACAAAGACTATATTAAGTTTTATATTTTATTGAAATATTACAATTTTTCTATAATTGTTTATAAATATATAAATTTATATAATTTAATTTTATATGGTCTAGATAATAATAAAAATTAATAAAGTATAACAAAATTGTTTCTTTTTTATATATTCAACTTTTACATATTATTGAAATATCTTACTTTGTTTATAAATATATAAATTTATATAATTTAAGTTTATATAGGAAAAATAAAAAAGTTAACACAAAGATTAAAATATTTTTAAATATACATATGCTTCATTTATATATTTAACTTTTATCTTTTGTATTTTATTAATCTTATATTTACGTCGTAAGGCATTTTTATTTGAAAACAACTCTCCTAACTGTCACTCTATCCATCTCTACACCATTGGATCAAATGTTAGACGATTGAAATGTTTTAGGCCATTAGATCCATGTAACTACCTAACTAACTCACAAAGCCCTATTAATGTTTCTTCCACCTAACTATGAAATAAGATAATCTAAAAAAGGTTGTGTAACAGTTGTCATACTCGATACCGCCGGACCTCATTGAGGTGGCTCATTGACTCGGCATACCATTTCCCTAGTGTTTTGAGAGCCATTGTAGCTCTCGTTCAACATAAGGTGCTTTTTTCTACTGGTTTTTTACAATCTTGTTGCTTTTTGGTTCATTTTGAGCATTGGTGGCGGGATATGACAATGGCAGTGAACTCCAGGAGGTTTTTTCGTTTCTTGAAATAGATATTTGGAAGATTGCCCAAAATGTCATTCAATTTCAATGGTGTTTTGTGTTTTTCTGATTTTTTTTTTCCATGGAGTCGCTAGGCCTTAGGCTTGTAGTTGTATAACGTGTTCTTTTCTACTCTGAACTTTGAAAGTTCTAGAATTTCTATTTTCTTGTTGCAGTTCGACTTTTCTTGTGATCATTCTTTAAATTTAGTTATAAAATACTGGATTTTTTAAAAGAGTTTTAGTAAAGATGGAGAACTAAATTTTACTAAGAATTTGTTCAATATCACTGAAGAAAACTTAAATGGTGCCAAACACTTTAATAATGCAAATTTATTATCAAAGATCATATTCAACATGTGATATATGTGTATTTCCAATAATTACACTTTAATAATGTGAGTTTATTTATCATAGATCATGTTCAACGTGTGATATATGTGTATTTCCAATAATTACAGAGCTTCTACGTGATATTTTTCACACTATCTACAGGATTGGAAGTTAAACACAGTGAAAGTTTTTGAAAGATTGTCTAAACAAAATAATTTTTCCTTGAGTTTCTAATAAATAAAAAGCTTCCACGTGATATTTATCTACTTCATATCTTTATATTTGACTTATAATAAATTGTATTTTTCATTTTCATTTTGGTACAATGTATCAAATAGCAGATTTTGTGCATACCGTTGTTATTGAGGATTTGGAAAATGTTACTGGTAATAAGAAATACGCGGTAGTTTATCTTTTCATTTATTTATAGTTAACTTATAATAAATTATATTTTTCATTTTCATTTTGGTACAATGTATCAAATAACAGCTTTTGTGCATAACGTTATCGAGGACTTGGAAAATGTTACTGATAAATGTTACTAGTAATAAGAAAGACACTGTAGTTTATCTAATTCATTTCTTTATAGTTGACTTATAATAAATTATATTTTTCATTTTGGTATAATGTATCAAATAGCAGTTTTTTTTGCATAACGTTGGTGATAAAAAACTGAATATAAACTAAATGGCTCTCCAGGTGAGAACCTGGAGAGTGTAAAAACACTCACGAATCTGATACATTCAATCAAGAGAACAGCCTAGTACATATAGGTTGTCTCACCATCAGGTGGTTTGAACCACTCCCTGAATATTAGGACTTGAGATCTAATATTAGAATCTCATTCCTATCATCATCGTAACAATAATCTAAATATGAATTTCTCCATTAATTCTAACACTCCCCCTTAATGGAGAAAGGGTACCAAAAAAACATATGATAACATACGCCTGCTGGTCTAGTCTCATCTAGGTTTACAATGGTAAAAGACATAAAAAACTTGGTAACAGAGTTTTCATCTTGGTCTTTATGCTTCTGACTCCATACTTGTTCATTTGTGGATGAGGCTTCATCTTCACTTTCTTCGCCATGAGATAGTGATGTATCTTCACCTCGTTTCTTCCCCTGTGAAGGAAACGTTGAATTATTGTTCTCATCCTTCTCAGAATTATGGCAGGCTTAATAGGAGAATGTTCCTTCTTGCTATTTCCAGTGTCAATCATCTGAACATCAATGATGATATCTTCACCATTGATTACTGCAATTTCTATGTTAATTTCATAAAGACATGGTGTTTCAAGCCATGCTTCAAGAAACTTCAATTCTTCTTCAAAATTAATTGTTGTTTCTTGCCTACCAATATTTTCACAAAAACAATGTTAGATTTATAAAGATGACCACAATTACTTTCATCTTCCTGCTCCTTCAGGAGAGCTTTCATTTCACCATCTCTCCTTACTTCATCCTTTTCTGCTGACATAATTATGTCTTCATCCAGTTCTGTTGCTACAAGCATGTTCTACATTTGATTTGTATGTGAAGATAGGCCTTCCTTCTCACCAAACAGTAATTCATCAATAAGATGTTTTTTAATCATCAGATCGATCCACTCATCATGAGATATATAAGTCTCATCAAACTTGATTTCTGCATCAGGAAACCTTTCAGGTTCTACATCAGGAAAGCTTTCAAGTTCTATAATAATGGATGTGTTTTCATCATTAAAAGTTTCAATTACAGATACACATGCATCATCCATCATTGCATCTTCAGTTTCACAATGAAATATGGGATCATTATCAAGAGAAATATCTTCAGCATCATTTCCCTCATTCAAACAGTATTTCATCTCTAAAACATCCCGTAAAAACTTTGTACTAGAAATCTCTCGATATTCATATATTATGTTGAGTATGATGTTGTCATCTACTACAGATGTTATAAGACTTAATACTATTGTATCTCCACTATCATTAATAATATCTTTAACATAATCCAGTAGATTTAACTTCCATAGTTCTATTTTTATTTCATTTGCCCAGCTTTCATAATTCATACCTGAAAAAGATGGAAAATCTGGCATTAACCATTTAATAATCTCACCAAATTCCAAATTGGGACCTTGATCAACAGTTGGTCCATCACCGCCAACCTGAAACAAATCACAAAATTCTGCAACACAATATTTTTCACTTCTCCATTGATGCTTTCTCCTAAATTTTCTTCGAGACTCTTTCAATTTACTTTGACGACCCATTTTCTCCTTCTATTTTCTCCCTTGCAAGAACACTTCGACCTGTCAGCTCGCTATCTGGAAAGCACTTAATGTGCCACAAATGAAACCACAGATTTATCCTTATCCAACTACAATCCTCAAGCAACCAGATATTCTTGCAATGTATATCAACGACTATAAATGTAGCATTGCTTTGGCCCACCGATTAAAGAAAAAATGCACACAACCACACCTTTCTGTGTTGGCTTCACGGTGCCTCCACGCAACTCCACACAACTCGCGGCCTCCTCTCAGGCTCTCCCTCGAATCGCACCACCTTCACTTAGCATGCCCACTCCTTCTTCGGATTTGCTACCAATGAGTCTGATCCACTTGTTTACATACTCCAGGCCACTCCTCTATGGTTTTATCATAGGCACTACCACTCCACGGTCACCGCACCAGCGGACATAAAAAAAAAAAAAACTCGCCAATGAGAAGTGTACCTCTCCATGCCTCCTTCATGGCCCCTGCACATCACCATGATTAACAGTAGCATTGCTAATAAAACTCAGCCCTTTCAGAGATGGTAGGCCCTGATCAATTCCATGGTAGGCAGCGTACCTGCCAGCCCTGATTGATTTCTAATAAACCTCAGCCTCACACTGCGAGCCAACGCCGTCGTTCTGATCAACGAACTCAAGGCCACTGTAGAACACACTTCAATTCCATGCAGAACATGATCAATTCCATGGTAGGCAGTGTTCCTCAGATCCAACAAATCGACGCACTAAACCTGGTAACACGCAAGAATTTAGGATGCCAGGATATGGATGGCAGCCCTCTTCTACGGATTGTGTCCCTTCACCACTCCTCTATGGTCTCTTCAAATTGGCTTACGGTGCCTCGCAACTTCTCAATGGATCTAGTTCATAGTTCATGATATCACCCAGAAAGGTGCTTTAATAACAACCCTCGACTGGTTGATGACTCACGAATTCTTTAAACTGCAAATGCTTCTCACAATCCCTTGATGTCTGCTGACATTCGCTGCGGCTCTCTCAAGGATTTTTATCCTCAGAGAAATAATTGATGGACAGCAGCAACGATGTATGTCTTTACACACTAACTCTACCCTCTGTAATATCAGTTTACTGGGCTTATGCAGATACATTGTCTCTCAAATGTACTCACTGGCAGCAAATGACGCAGCCTGTTTTCCTATTAGGAAGCCAAGGGAAATGGCTGCAAGCCAAACTAGTGGTGATGCTGCAGTTGAATTGGATACGCAACAATTTAAAAAATGGAGAATATGTTGTCCAAAACATACAGCAAATAGCTCCTGAACGCAAGCTCGGCCACCAAACTTTGCCTTCACAACACCTGCAACACTAGCGGAATGGCAGAGTTAATTAACATAAAATTCAAGAGTGAAAGGTCACTTTCTAAAGTCGTTGGGCGGGCATGAAATGTGGGGACACCCCTCATCATATGGAAAATGAGTGTGTGGTTCCTCTGCAACACGAAAATATACAGCGAATACTTGCAGCAAGTTGTGGAGCATCGAATTGAAATAAAAGACCATGCCGTGTTGGATTGACTTTGATATTTATTTGCAACTTCTCGTTGCTATAAATGGATATATAATTGATTTTCCTTTATCAAGCTTCTCAATATTATCGGAATCATGAATTCTCAATGACTGGCATGGATATCACACAGAAAGGAACTCCAAGGTTCCAGGCCTTCTTCTTTGAAGATACGCAGAGACTCTCAGAAAATTCGAAAGTCTGGACCTGTGGTTCCAACTATTCAGCCAATGTCGTTGACCTACATTTCAGCTGACAAGGTTCCTCCACGCTCTCTCTGTGAACTTTCTTTGCCACACGCTCCCACAAACACGAACTCGACTCTCACGAAGACGAATTCAGCAACACACAGCCTCCTCTCAAACTTTATGCAAACTGCCACTCAGTCACAGGCACAAACTCATCCATCCGCAGTCTACGCAGCCACAGATCAGGCTCACGCATTCTAGGAGTAGCTAACAACAACGCTCCCCACATAGGCTCTCGGCCTCCAAAGACTTAGCCTCAACCACCGCGGAGATAGAGAAACACATGCCTTTGATCCTGTGCTCTGATACCATGATAAAAAATTGAATATAAACTAAATGGCTCTCTAGGTGAGAACCTGGAGAGTGTACAAACACTCATGAATCTGATACATTCAATCAAGAGAACAACCTAGTACATATAGGTGTCTCACCATCAGGTGGTTTAAACCACTCCCTGAATATTAGGACTTGAGATCTAAGATTAGAATCTCATTCCTATCATCATCATAACAATAATCTAATTATGACTTTCTCCATTAATTCTAGCAGTTGGTACTAGCAACCGAGTACTAGAGAGACAAATGTTACCGAGTAATAAAAATATACTCGATAGTGGTGAAATGTAATGTTGTTGAAATCGTCCGAGACTTGTGCACTCGCAAGACAAATGTTACTGAGTACTGGCGAGACAAATGTTACCAAGTAATAAAAATACTCGGTAGTGGTGAAATGTAATGTTTTTGAATAAATGTTACCGAGTAATAAATATACTCGATAACGGTGAAATGTAATGTTGCTGAAATCGTCCATGGTGAAATCTTCTTTGGGAGAGGACTTGGAAGTTAAAGTTAAAATTAGCATAGTTTAAACACTTTATAAATTAAATAATTGAGATTATAGCAAGATAATAATTGAGATTATGGCAAGATTGTGGTGAAATTTTTTTGGGAGAGGATATGGCAGTTAAAGTTAAAATTAGTGTTGAAATCATGTGTGGGAAGCTAAAGTTAAAATTAGCATAGTTTAAACACTATAAATTAGATAATTGAGATATGGCAAGATAATAATTGAGATTGTGGCAAGATTGTGGTGAAATTTTCTTTGGGAGAGGACATAGCAGTTAAAGTTAAAATTAGCATAGTTTAAACAAAATTAAATAATTAATATTATGGCAAGATTGTGGTGAAATCTTTTTTGGGAGTTCCACACTCTTAAACGACAACATTGCACATGCTAAATGATTTTAATATCTCACAATTAAATTTTATTTCCTTTAAAAAAATAAAGTGAAATTATAGTTTTTCCCAAATAAAAAATTTCATTTAAAAAAAATTAAAGTGAAATTATGATTTTTCAAAAAAAAAACAACACAAACATATATTAAAGCATTAATTGAAAAAAAAACATTAATTAAAATAATAGAAAAACAAAAATACATATATAAAAGCACTAATAAAAAATATCCAAAAAGATTTTAGCTAATATATCACTTTTCTATTAATTAAATAAATTAAAATAGCAAAAACAAAACATTTAGTTATTGAATATAAATAAAAAATATAACAAGTAGCTATTGGATGTAAATAAAAAATTTGCAATATAATAATTAACTTGTAGATCTAAATAGAAATATCAAGATTATAACACATTTCTTTTTTCAATTCCTCTATAATTCTCTAGAAATGCTACAACCCTACACTTCACATCTATATAAGATAACTATAACATTCTTGAGTGTGAAAAAGGAGTTTCACTTTCTCCTGATATCAATCAATTTGATCATTTACAATTTTCTCAAAACTAATCACCTTCATAGAAAGTGGTAAAAGACTATAAGATTTTGATAAAGAGAGATCGTTCAATACAATAGATTATGATAAAATTTCGCAGAAATTTTTGAAAATCTCAATTAAAAAAAAAATTATCACTTAATCTTCATCTTTATTTTTATTTTTATTTTTTTTCCACACTCTTAAACCACAACACTCCACATGCTAAATGATTTTAGCATCTCCAAATGAAATTTTATTTCCTTTAAAAAAAACTAAAGTGAAATTATAGTTTTTTTCAGATAAAATTTTTCATTTTAAAAAAAAATGAAATTATAGTTTTTCAAAAAAAAATAACAGAAACATATATTAATTTAAAAAAAAAACATTAATTAAAGAAATTTGAACAAAAGTATATAATATCCAATAAGATTATGGTTCTTTAAATAATAATAGAAAAACACAAAACAAAAACTTAACACAACAATGAAAAATAGCACTTTTGTAATTAAATACTTGCTATTGGAACTTGAAAGAGCATCTTTGAAAATTCTTAGGAAATCTAAGTTGGAAAGATTATAGAATCTGTAAATTTGACATCATAATGTAAGTGATTTCTCTTTCTATTCTAACTTTTCTCTTTATATTCTAACTTTTAATCACATTTTGTTTACTATTTTTTATTTTGAGTGATCTTATATATCTCACTATTGAATTTATGCCTTACAGTGTTTCCTTTGCAACATCTGGTGCAGTTGCTAGTTTATTATATGTGCAAGAATATATTGTTTTTAATTTGGTAAAAAAAATCTCACTTTAAGTTTTCTAATTTTAAAAAAATTCTCAATTTAATGTTTACTAGTTGCAAAGAAATTTCATAATATGTTAAAACTCTCACATAGTAAAATGTTAATAATTATAAATTTTGTATATTTCTATAATTTTAATAAAATTCATTCATTGGTCTATTGAATTCTAGTTAATAAAATTTTGAAAAGTGTTTTTAATACTTAGTTTCATTTCACTACTTTCAATCCCACTTCTTCACCCCTGTTAGCATCACCCGATGCAATGAGTGCTAAGTCGAATATTAAAAAAAAAAAAACATGAGAAATTAGTGCTAAGTGGACTATTCAAAAATCATGAGAAATTAGTTAGTTACGACTACCTCTCATGGAAATGGTCATAGATGAATGACTTACTTAACGCAGTTGAATCCCAAAAAAATGATATCTAAAATTATATGTGTGTGTGTGTGTGTGTGTGTGAGAGAGAGAATGAACTATGTAAATATTTAGATAAGCCATTGTATTTTCATATTCATGATAGATAAATTAATATGGAAAACTTTTTCTATCAATAGTCGATTACCTTTTATAGTCAGGTTGCATATTAGACTTGTTGAACTCAGTTGTTGAACTATATACAATTATTATTTTTTATAATGGATGACGATGATTAATGTTCAGTAACACTAACATGGTGTATTAAACCTTAAGAAAGTAATAGAGATTTTTTTTTCTATTAAACCTTAAGAAAGTAATAGAGATTATTTAACATTTTATTTCTATGATAAAAAAGAAGGGTGAGAATGGTACTTAATTGCTCACTTAACAAGTCAAGAAGGTCGCTAGTATGACAAAAATTTCGAAAATTAGAATGGATGTGAATAAGAGTTGGGCAATCCAAGAGAAAATGTTTTTCATTTTCAATACTCTTATAACAATGGTGACAAAATCCCGGTAATGTTCATTTTCTTTTTAGTGTTATTAGAGACAAGATCGGGTCATTACCTCTTTATAACCTTAGTTTCATTTTCCTCTAACTCCTCGTCTCGAGCTTAAATCCTTAAATTTGGAAGTAAAACTAGAAATTGCACTATACATTGCAAAGGAAAGTAAAACTAGAAATTGCCTTTATACATTGCAAAGGAAACACCAAGGAGATGTTGTAAGGCATAAATTTAAGAAGAATTGCGACATATAGAAGAGCACTAAATATAAAAATTAATAAACAAAATGTCTTTCAAAGCTAGAAGATAAAGAGAAATCACTTACATTATGTCAAATTTATAGATTCTATAACCTTTCCAACATAAATTGTCTCTCATCAAGTGAGACAAAAATCATTTACGAATATCTCTCATGGAAATTGTCATAATTGAATGACTTTCTTAAAGCAGTTGAATCCCAAAATAATGATATATATATATATGAATGAACTGTGCAAATATTTAGATAAACAACCATTGTATTTTCATGCTGAATAGAGAAATTAATATGGATAACTTTTTCTATCAATAGTCAATTACTTTTTACTTTTTTATATTTTTGCATAAAAGGCATCAGGCTGCATATTAGACTTGTTGGTCAAGAAGGTTGCTAGTATGACAAAGATTTTGAAAATTAGAATGAATGTGAATAAGAGTTGAGAAATCCAAGAGAAAATGTTTTTCATTTTCAATACTATGAGTATAACAATGGTGACAAACGAACTATATATAATTAATATTGGTTAGGAATTTAAATTTTATATATTAAAAAATATATTTTAAATTTTTAAAAGTAAAATTAATAAAAAATATATATATATAATGGATGATGATAATTAATGTTTAGTAAAACAAACATGGTCTATTAGACTTTAAGAAAGTAATAGAGATTTTTAACATTTTATTTCTATGATAAAAAAGAAGGGTGAGAAATGAACTTAGTTGCTCACTTAACAAGTCAAGAAGGTTGCTAGTATGACAAAGATTTTGAAAATTAGAATGAATGTGAATAAGAGTCGAGCAATCCAAGAGAAAATGTTTTTCATTTTCAATACTATGAGTATAACAATGTTGACAAACTCTTCTGGAAAGGTTCTTGGTAATGTTCATTTTCTTTTTAGTGTTATTCAAGACAAGATCGAGGTCCACCATACGTTGCAAAGGAAACATTATGTCAAATTTACAGATTCTATAACCTTTCCAATATAAATTGCCTCTCATTAAGTGAGACAATTCAAAGTTTCCAATTTACAATATCAAATTGTTGTCTTCCAATATAAATTGCCTCTCATTAAGTGAGACAATTCAAAGTTTCCAATTTACAATATCAAAATATCAAATTGTTGTCCAATAGTTTATGTTGTAGGTTGCCGCACCCACATGGCATGAGTTTCAAAGAGATGAGGGCCCTTTCCAACATAGATTGCCTCTCATCAAGTGAGACAATTCAATGTTTCCAATTTACAGTATCAAATTGTTGTCCAATAAAATTTTGTTTTTGTTGTAGGTTGCCGCACTCACATGGCACAAGTTTCAAAGAGATAAGGAAATTATTATATAACATTTACCTCTCAAACTTAGTGGCTACATGTTGGTGTTTTTAAAAGCACTTCCAACAACAGAAGAATAGAGCAATCCCTGCCCGAGAAACCCTCTTCTGGAGAATTGAGAGAGAAATAAATCTACTCCTCTTCTGGAGAATTGAGAAAGGAATAAGCCTACCCCACAAGAATCTGCCGGTAAGAGAAACCCTCTTCTAGAGAATTGAAAGAAGAATAAGCCTTAAAGTTTAGCCATTTTTGATATTTTGATATTATCCTTATTTTGAAGATTGTCTCTTCTTTTACCTCCAACGGTCAAACTAAGACTGCACATCCTTATCCCTGTGTTTTTGCGAAATTCAAATACTCCGAGTTTTCTAGATGTGAAATTCAGTTATGATTTGAAATTCATTCTTAATAACTGAAATTTACATTCTGGCAACGCGATTCCGTTACGGGCTAACCCTTGGCGACAATGTGAAACATCGTCCCGTTCGGTGTGATATTGCAAACGAAGGTAGAAGGTGGTTGGTTGTAACGAACAAACAGCAACCACAAACACAGTCGGAAAAACGGGAGGGTCCGGTCGGTCAAAACCTAAAAACTCCAGAAAAACAATGCATAAACTCTTACTTCTCTCCGTAAACGACGCACAAACTACAGCTATCGCACCTTCTAGTCTCGCAAGATCGTTGATTTTAATTGAAATGAAGGTAAATCCACCCTCCGTTACCACGACGTACGGCGGTTGGAAGGTGCCGTGTCGATCACCGCCGCTGAAATTAAGGTGAAACCCTAACTGCGGACACTGGTTCCGACGGAATCTCCAATTGTATGTACCTGATTTCTGCGTTTATCGTGAACAAATCAGATACATTGCATTTATAGAAACCGTTAACAGTGAAACGGTCAATTTTTAATTTTAATTATTTTGCAATGACCTTAATGTCTATTTGTCATGATTAATTTATATAAGTCATCTAATTTATATAATGGTCATGATTCTTGGATTTTAAACAAAATAGTCTAGATTATCTAATTAATATAAACTTTGTAGTAGATGTCTAATATTCTAATTATATAAGAAACTTGATAATTAATAGATTGCAAGTATATTGGAAACATCATCTGTGTGGTGACATTATCTTGATCATTATTTGTGATGCTTCATCAAATCAGTTCATTGTTCCTTTTCCTATTCTATCATTAATTGTTCCCCGCTGCATGAATTGAGTGCTATAGTACAAAGAATAAAGATAACTACTTTCTCAATTTCTAACATCAAACCTATTATCTCAACCAACCAAGTTGTAATTAATGTTCCAATTCTTGAATCTTTGAATCAAATTATAAACAATGGAGTGATTATAGAACATGTGTTTTTCATGACTTTGTAAAGACTAACTAATCTCTTTAAAATCCCATAAACCCATTAAACAATTAAAAAATATTTGTATGAGCAATGTATAAACTAGATACCAAACTTACATATATCCACCATACATTTAAATGTTTTTGCCTCTAAACCCAAACTACCCCAAACTACCTATTGATGTCACCCACCAAACCAACTAAGAAGTGCCTACGACTCTATGAATAGCACCAAGGGAGAGGTTCCCCTAGCAAATTTCTTATATAGGGAAAAATTATGACACTAAGCACACATTCCCTCGAAACTATATTATGAAGTAAAGAGAAATCGAAGGGACCAAACATATATTGATCATTATCCAATAGTGAATATGAAGAGAAAACAGTAAGGTTTAAAAGGCATAAAGGCATCCAATGGTAAAGGCGAGAGCATGTAATAGTTTAAACCCATCTCTTCATAGCAAAAATCACATAGGACGTAAATTTTGGTTGGTGTACCTTGTATCAAACTAAATCAATTGTAAGCCTAGCCTCGTGACTTGCCACGTGCCCTATTAAATTCTTACAATGAGTCATTGGATTATGGAATAGGTTGATGGTGCTAATACCACATTTACAATTAAATCCCCCATTTTTAATTGTGTTTCCCCATTGGCCAACAATTCACCTCTCCTTTGAGCTCCTACAAAACATGAAAATAGGAAATGGAGATGAGAAGAGCCGCTTATAATTTACTTTTAATCTGGATAGAGGCTGGAAAATAGTCCCCTAACTCCAAGTTATAAACTAAATATCTCTAACCATTTTGGAATCATCAATGAGGGAAAGAGAATTCATTCCCATTCCTTTGGCTATTTAAATCCTTAATCGTGGCATAAGCTTCTACTCTATTATTAATTGCATTGCAGGTTCTCCAAGTAAAATATGTTCTCAATGTTCCTTTACCATGCCTATCGTCCTACATGTTATAACATATAATATTAAATAACATATTAATATATCTAATATTTAAATGTGTTACACATATAATTATCTTTATCTCTCTTCACACATTTTAATATTGAGTAAATCAACTTAAAATTATATTATATAAATATAAATAGGGTAAAGAATATATATTATTTGAGATTTTTTTAAGGAATTTTTAATATCCAGTAAATTAATTTAAAATTATATTATATAAACAAGTTCGTATAATTAGCTTTTTTGTTGCTTAGTTTAATTATTGTACTTTGAAAAATATAAACTAATTGTCACGTTTGAACAAGGGCCACAATGTAGATACACCCACTAGTTTATGTATAGTTAAGTTAGAGTAAAAAGAATGAAGATGTACATGAATGGTTAAAGAAAGTGTTTTTCAGCAACCATATAGTACTCCTAATGACCTAGAACTCCTAATGACCTAGAACTCTCAGTATGTGGACTATGGAATCAAAATCCTAAAACCATACTTCCAAACCAAAAAATATGTTTTTACCTTATTAAGGTAAGAGAATATTGAAAAGTTGATAAAAAACTATTATTATCTTGCATTCAAAATCTACCAACAAGAACTTCAAATAAATACACACACACATATAACCTCTTATCAAATTCTATTTTTTCACAATATCACATATGCATTAATACATAAAGATAAAGATCACAAGCATATCTATGAAATTCTTATATATAATTTCATTTTTTTTTGTAAGGAGGGAAAAATTTAAAAAAAAAGGAAGTAGGAAAGAATTCTGAAACTAAAATTATGTAATGTTCATCCAAAATTAATAAAAAATTGGATGCCCACAACCAACAATTAAAAAAAATTCTTCAAATTATGTTTAAAAAACTTCAATATATTGAAAAACAATATATAAACATATAAGGTGTAGTAATTAATTACGACCAACAATTGAAAAAAATTCTTCAAATTATGTTTAACAAACTTCAATTATATTGAAAAAATATATATAAGGTGTAGTGATTAATTATAAATGGATTAAATTAATTTAATATTAACGAAAATTATTATTAATTCATAATTATAGTTTATAAAATGTAAATTATAACAATTATAAAATGAAATTTTAATTATCATTATCTAAAAATAAATAGAATCAAAGATTAATATCTTTATTGATTTTCTTTGCATACATTGAATTTATGAAATGAAATATAAAAGTGAGTAGGCAAGCAAAGATTAATGATGCTTCATTTTTAAGGTAAAGTTGTCCTGAACATCTTTTCCTTTAGTAATGGGACGGCCAAAGTGAACCAAATATTGCCACCTGGAAATCTTGTTCATTCATTCCTTTAGTAATGGGACGGCCAAAGTGAACCAAATATTGCCACCTGGAAATCTTGTTCATTCATTCCTTTAGTAATGGGACGGCCAAAGTGAACCAAATATTGCCACCTGGAAATCTTGTTCATTCATTTTTTTTTGCTAGGAGTATTGCGGGTTGAGTAACAGTGGGATATTTGGAATAAATTGGTGAACGAGATACATCCATATGTATAGATGTTTTACTATATGTATAGCTTTTTACTAATTCGAAAGAGAGTAGGGGGCAAGCTTTTACTAATTCTAATGAGAGTAGGTGGCAAACTAACGTGAACCGAATACTCACAAAGATCAATGGTATTGGTCTTTCATTTAATTGCAAATATTGTTGTTTGAACATCTTGTAGGTTGTGAGTAACTTGTTTAAAGTGTATGTTAGATGAAATATTTGAGAATGGAAAGAAAGTGAACTATCCAATTAAATGGTGTTTTATATATGCAAAGTGTGCTTTATAGATGAAAAGGATGAAGAGGTTCCTTTCCTTCAACTAAGTATAATTAATATTTATGAAATATAAATTATATTTAATTTATTATAGTTATTTAAAAAATAATGTTATTATTTAATACTTAAAATATTAATTTTAATTTATATATTTAGAGGGATCAAATTTATTAAAGTGATAATCATTTTTAGAATGTAAAACTCAAGGAAATGATTGAACCTCAAAAGATTTAATCTCTTTTGATGTATGATAAACATCAAGTTAAGATGGATATATGTTTATGTATGAATAAAAACTAAGTGACCTCAAAGGAATCCATGCTTGAGTTATAGGGATTTGGGGATGAATATTCTTTTAGAAGTATGATTTATTTGCTAATTTAAACTTTACTTAATTTTTATAAATATTAAGGTAATGCATAATTTAAGGAAGGGATTGCATTTCAGGGGATTTGATGGTTCTTAATTTATGCTTAGTTGATAAGCTACTAGAAGTAGTACTCATTATACACTTAACATATGACATATGTAAATTGAACCAAAGCTAAACTCAATTGAAATTTCAAAATCAACTCTCTATGTAAATCAATTTAAAATAATAATAATAATATTTTTTTATTGAGCAAATCTAATGCAACCAATCATCTTTCTTCAGCAAAGTTCATGAAAATGTTTACATGAAAATGATTGTGATGTCTCTCAAAGTTTTCCAACGATGGTGAATATAACTTTGAAACCAAAAGAAAAATTTGCAATCCTTAAAACAAAATGCACTATTTTCAAGAATATGATGATAAACTTAAGTAATTGAGGTTAATTAGAAATATCTACTCAAAATTTAACTTGATCAAAGTGAATCACAAGAAGATAGAGCTATGAACTAGCTTTTCATGATATGGCCATAGTAAAATGAGAAAAATAAGACTCTATCTCACAGAAAGGTTGAGTTATAAAAAATAAGTTAAAGATTTATTTTACTTTTTACTAAACTAATGTTTTTCAAAATTATTAAAATTTTAAAATAATATGAAAAAAAATAAAATTAACTATATAAAATAATACATGTATAAGTAAGTTTTATTAGTAAGTTTTGTTTTTTTAAATGTAAGGGGGATTTTTTTTGGGTTTAGAATCTTAAATTAAACCTTTTTTTTATATAAATCTTGAATTAAATCCTTTTTTGATATAAATCTTAAATTAAATCTATTTTAGATAGGTTATTCAATAAAACATATCATATACGCCCACATTTAAACAATGTAAAATATTTGATGTAATCTTCATTTATAAATATGTGAAAATAACATAGTCATTTTATTTTAAAAATAGAAATTGTATAATAAACATTTACATCTAGTTTTAGAATAGATTTTGTTTCGGGCCTAAATGAGTTTTGATGACTTTCATTTATATACAAAACATAATCCTTTAGAAATACACTTTTGGAAATTTTTAAATAAGAAATGTGAGTAATAAAATAAGAAATGTGAGTAATAAATCCAAGACGAAGAGGTTCCTTTCCCATCTAAATGATTCTAAGTTATCTATCTGATAAGTCCTAAATATCAATTCGCAATATCACATATTATGTTTTGTAAGAATTGCTGACTAGAACCTAAATGTTAATTCGCAATATCACATATTATGTTTTGTAAAAATTACTGACTAGAACCTAAATGTCAATTCGCAATATCACATATTATGTTTTGTAATAATTACTAACTAGAAATGCGGTACGATATTCATTGAATTTTCTTTTCCTAGTTAAATGCTTCCACGTTATCCATGTGATAAGTCCCAAATGTCAGTTTGCAATATCACACATCATTTTTTTTAAGAATTACAGAATAAAATGTGGTACAATATTCATTGAATTTTATGACAGTTATATGATATATAGTGCAAATTATAATGATTGCATAATAAGACTCCATCGCTCTTGACCAATAAAAATGGAAATAAATAAATTAAATTAAAAAATAATAATAAATCAAATCAAATACTATAATGTTAACTTTGTGACATTTCGTTTAATTTTTTTTTTTTTGTCAATCATTGAAGTAAAATCGAATGCAAGACTGAGACTAGGGTAATAAGGTAAAGAATATATATTATTGGAGATAAGAATATATATTATTGGAGATATTTTTAAAGGAAGTTTAGTGTTTCATTTATTTTTATTATTATTATTATAAAAAGGGAAGCTTAAGATTTGGTATATATGGGATAAGTTTTTTTATAGGTCTAAAATTTATTTTGAAATTTGGAAGTTTGGCATATTAAAAAGGGTAATATTGGTTTTTTTTTTTTTCTATTATAAAGTATAAAAGTCTTAAGGTTAAAAATGTGTACAATTAATATCCAGGAAACTTTAGTTAAAGAGATTATCTTTTAATTTTCTATTAAATTTACAATTCATAAAATTTCAACAATGATTTTTTTTATTTTCCATTAAATTTACAATTCATAAAATTTCAACATGGTATGAAATCATATTGTGGTTGAAATCACTTTAGAGTAATAATGAGCTTGAATTTTAGCTAGAGATTACCTAGGTGAGGTGATTGATCTTATTGAGGTTGTTGGGGGTTTCACACATATGTTGGGAGAAGCACTTGAATTCTATAAGGGTTTTGTTTACTTCATATATTGTTGATTTTTTGCACTTGAGAATTCTTCAAGATGTGTTAGGTGACTCTCATTCTCAGAAGGAGTGATTGGTTGGGTGGAACTTCCAATTTTGTTCCATGAAATATTAGGCTTCAAATCCATGCAGAGGAGAGAAATCTTTAGGAGCATGTTGAGAAGGAGATTCTAGAACCTTTCGATCTAGAAAAATTGGTCGCTCAGCAAAAGAGGGAAGCTAAATTGAAGAGAATAATTATTGATTCTAGGAAGGATACTTTTATCTCACACATTTCAGATAAGATGGAAAGTAAGAAGATGTTTGGTTCTTTCATTGAGTTATTTTAGAGCTTTTTTTCTTCCTGAAAAATGTTTTTGTTAAACAAAATCTTATCCATTTGCATGAGTAAGATAAATACTATGGTGAGATTATTAACCAAGATTAATGAAATGAAGGATTATTCCAACACTGTTGGAACGAAGGTGAAATATTAGGGGTTGATATCCATTTTCTAAAAGGGAATTTCTCCTTCCTTGATACCTTTTTTGAGGAAGTTTGTGTTGGGAATAGTCTTTGCATGTTTATCTCCATATTTTATTTGTATGTGTTAGGGGTGACAACTAGGCCCTCCTACTATGGGTTTTAGGGGTAAAGACCTTGTAAAATAAATATTTGGGTTATTATTGGTTCATTTTTGGCTTGTTCTAGCCAATGGTCTTTCAACCAATTGTAATATAATATCAATTAAAGTACTAGGGTTGCAATCTAACTCAAGTTAACATATTATGGTGTTGGATGCTATGGAAAGCCTAAATATTGTATTTATAGAAAATTTTAATAAAATGAATAATATAGAGGTGTGACTCTAAGATTTGATGGTTTTCATAGCTAAAGTTTTTCAGGGTAAATATCTAGGTTCTAAGTCTTTGGAATTTTTGTTCTTTTTATTTTGCTTAAGAATATATATGCATTTTTTCACCACCAAGGTTTAAAACTTGTATTTTTGCTCAAGATAATATACCAAAGTTCGAAAATATTTAGGTTGATCTTATGTAAGAAGACATTAGATTGCAGTCTCATCCAAAGAAACAAGGGGAAGTGGATGATAATACATTCTTTGAGAAGTTGAATAAGGGTAGTAAGAAAGGCTTCAAGAAGAAGGATGAGATAGATACAAGAAAGGAGGACTTGAGCAAGGTGATGTGATTCTAATTTCATGAGTTGGGACATTATTCCAACCAATTTCCATTGTAGGATAAGGGCAAGGATATAAAATAGGTTGTTTTCGGGAGACATGACTATGGAGTTGGTGATGAGGCCACTTATATTGTTAGAAGAGTTGGATCCATTTATTTCCAAATGCCTTCAAGTGATGTTCTTGAGATAAGTGATATTATATTGATTACTATTTTGAGGAAGAAGATCCTCTCAATTTCTTGTATGATAGATCCGTAAAGAATAATTTTTTTGGGGGGGCAACAGTGCACCATCAATGATTGTAGTCTAGGTAGTCCAAGGAATTTGGCTAGAGGGGTAGAAGAGGGTGGAATTTACATGTTAATTTTTATCTACTGACATGTGTACATCCCAGTGAGATTCTAGATGAGTCTTATAGCTTTGAGGAGATTAGAGAGCTTATGGGAGAACCCAAATCCTTATTGAAGGCAAGTATGCCTCCTAAGAGATATGTTATGCATATTGCATGAGTTTCTTCAATCCATAAGCCTTATAGTTTTCCATTGGAGGGGAGATGTGATACCTTGATGGAGGATCCCTTAAGATTGATTCCAAGCTTGTAATTGATGGGATTATTGTAGAGTATAAATATAGGGTTTATGAACTCTCTCAAATAGATTGAGTTGGCCATGATGTTACTATTGCTTCAAGATTCTCCCAAGATGAGGTAATTTACCTAGTTCATGTTGTTGTTTAAGTTGGTAGAGGATTTGAGGTGAATGAGAGGGATTCCCATGTTGACAGTTTGTTTATGACCTCATATAATTTGTTACTTATAGAAAAACCATGGTATTATAGGATCAAGAAGTTGACTTTTGTTGATTTTTATATTTGTGACTTTGATAAATGTAATCCAATTGACTTGGTATTATATGGATATATGGTTACCTTTATAGGATGTCTAGGACAACTTATGATGTGGTGACCATTGATTTTGGTTGATGATGTTGACTTGGAGGATGATGGATTTTGGTAGGTTGTTTTTGTTCCGGGGATATGTTCCTTCATATTCATAGGCAGTCATTATTAATTGGACCATAGAAATTTTGTAATAGCATGCATGATAGGTTATTTATAGGTGAAAATGGTTGATTATAGGACCAAAACCAATAAAGATTTATGATTGTGGATTTGGTGGAGTTTGGACAAATGAAAAGTGTTAGTATAAACACTCTCCTTATAAAGAGGGGATGTTATTATTTTAGGTTACTTCAAAAATGTTTATAGCATATCTCAAGTTCTTCATGTATAATAAACCTTTATATGAGAGAATACAACCTTTAAATTCAAAATCAAATGCTTTAAATTCATAAATATTAAATGCATTCCACATAATAATAAACACAATAATATGGAAAAGAATCCTCAAGGTAATGTAACACCAACAAATACTCCTTATGTGAGGAATCACTCCAAAATCCATGTATGATACAATACAATTGTCAATTAGGTTTATCTTGGGTGGTTGGGAGTAATTATTTTTATCATCTCCATTCCATTTCAAGTCCCACAAGAGACATGGTGAACGCATATCTAATAATTGTTGTAATGGCTTTAAGCCTTGTCATTCAATGGACTTTAACTATGAAATTATATTACCCTAACCTACAGGGTGGACGGTGTGGTGCTTTTTATATGGGGAAAAACATGATATAATGCAAATAATCTAACATATTTCAATACAATTATACTCATTTGTATGTGTACTTTCTCATGAGTATTTCTAGGGTCTATGCTAACTACCCCATATTATTATATTATTTTCTCTTACTGTTGAAGATTACAACAAGAAACATTGAAAGTGGCATCCGGAAACATCATTCCTTAATCCTAGTGAAAAATAATCACCTAAACTAGGTGGGGCCCGCACAGGCTATTTTTAGGTGTATGTCTATTTTTAGAATGGAGCATATTCTAAAATTAGTAGGAGGTTGATTCTAGATGGTTGAGAAAATTCTATCTTTAGATAAATTTCTATTTTTAGAAGATGGGCAAAGTCTATTTATAGATCGCTAATCTAAAATTAGAATGCATGTCGATTTTTATTAGACCTTAGTAATAATCATACAATAAATAGTAACTTATTCTCTTGGAGCACTTTATTTCAGTGAACAGTTGTGGCACATCAGTAGGGTGAAGGAATTACACAATTCCTAGGTTGGTTGGTGCCTCATGCATGGATGACTTCGTTATAACTGATTATGGCAAGTTGTAACAGAGTTGGAAGAGTAGTTATGTGAGTTGTTAGTTAGTTTAACTCAGTTAAGTGAGTTAAACTCAGTTTTGCTAGTTGTAACTGAAAAAACAACTAGTGAAAGATGAGTGAATTAATTATATAATTAATTCACAAGTAGTGTTCTACTTGCAACTGAAGAAATACAGTAGTTAACTACTTGCATGTCAGATCCAGTGGAGACCTAGTGGAGAGATAGGTGAAGGGGTGAGATGGACTATCTGTTGTGACTATAGTGGAGCATTCAATGCATCCACACACACATTGGAGATTCCTATGAGTATTGTGCATTCAAGGCAAGGTAAGGTCGAATTCATTTAGGGTTCTTCTTTAGCAGGGATTGCGCAGCGGAGGCAGGCTATCAGGAAGCAAGAAATTGGTGCATAGATATGCAAATTTCTGCATGACAGTGTGTGACGATTGTATATTGTACTGAGAGCTCTATGAGCTAAGATTTGTATGAGATTGTTACATGTTCCATTGATATACATAATATATGATAGTTGGGGTTTTTAGCTTTAAGCTTTCCCGTTAAAACATCTTGTTATGTGCGATTGATTTTTTTTCATATGTGTTTTGCAATTGGTGTTTAATTTCCATAAAGAATTAAGTGGAAGGATTGTGTATTTAACATAAGATTAATTTGTTAGATTAGGAGAATCCAGAAATACACTATCAGTAGTAATAAATTTCTACATGGTATCAGAGCAGTGTTAATCACTGGAGATTGCAAGATTAAAGTGGTGTTGAGTTTTGTGCTGGTGGACAATTCGAATTTGCTGCAATAATTTCTTGGTGCGACAGTTAAGTAAAAATTGAAATGGATTTCAATGGGTTACGGTTGGAGTATACACTCGAGGGAAGCTCTAACTACATAGCCTGGAAGGACAGGATGGAGACGGTGCTTGAAGATAATGGCTTGAACGAGTTCATCGATAGCGATGTTCCTAAGCCCACTTTGGCGGATGTTGTAGTACTTGACGCATGGCGAAAGAAAGTAGCAAGGGCGATGAGGATTCTGTTGGAAGGTGTGAAAGACAATATTGTGTCAAGCCTTGATGGGAAAGCCACTCCATTTGCAATGTGGAAGGATTTGATGGATCTTTTTCAAATCAGCAGCGACCATAGGAAATTGGCGCTGAAGGATAAACTCGGAAAAATCAAGATGGAGAAGAACGACACTATTCCAGTATACTTAACAAAGTTTGTCCAATGTAGGGATGAGCTTGGGAGTGTAGGATTAAGTGTTGCGGATGATGACTTGGTGAGCTTGGCTCTCCTTGGACTTCCTAAGAGTTGGCACAGTTATCAGGACTCTGTCAACGGACAAGAAAAATTGCCGGATTGGGAACGACTGTGGTCAGATCTAGTGCAGGAGGTGTTTAGGTGGAACACCAGGGATGGCTCTTCATCAAAGAATGATGATGAAGAGGAATGTTCTTTGGCTGCCAAGGCAAAGAATAATAAGGGGAAGAAACTCCATTCTAGATCTGAGGTCGGAGAAGATGGCAAGGAGCACAACATGTCCAAAGTGAAGTGTTTTCACTATCACGATTTTGGACATATTGCCACAAGTTGTCCACATAAGAAGAAGAAAAAGATGGTTGCTAGAGCTGCAGGTGGTGAGGCTCTTGCCTCGCAATTTGAGCTTGAATTCTCATTGATCGCATGCATGGTGTCTAGTGCATTGGGATCGAGGTGGTAATTTGATAGTGGTGCTTCCTTTCACATGACGGGAGATGAGAAATTGTTCAGTGACTTGGTGGAGAAAGATCTCCAGATGCATGTTGAGTTGGGCGACGATGGACGATATAGTGCAACCGAAATTGGTACCATTACCTGTCAGAGGGTGTCAAGTAAACTCTTTCATTTAAAAGATGTTGTGCATGTTCCAGGTTTAAAGAATAATTTAATCGTAGTCGTAATGTTAGAGGATAGAGGCTATGATGTTGTCTTTCGTGAAGGAAAATTTTTCCTGTGACACAAAGCAACAGGGCGAGCCAAGAAGGTTTGGATTCAAGTTAAGAATTTCTATAGACTTGAAGTACATGAGATTTATACAGAGATTCCTATTGTTTGGAAGTGTGAGGAAGACATGCAATTGAAGCTTGAGAGGGAGTAGGATTTGCATGCAGGTAAGAGTGAACCTTAGGATGTGGAGTAGCCACAAGATGAGGATCATGGAGTGGGAGCAACCACTCATGCAGAGAAATTTCATGCCATATGGGTAGAGGGAGTGCATGCAGCTATACCACCAGGTGAGAGGTGGGGCGACATGCATGAGTAATCCCAAGAAGATATTTATGGGAAAGATTCATTGAGATGGTGTGGATCTCATGAATTGAACCTAGCTACGAGGAATGATGAAATTATATTACCTTAACCTACAGGGTGGACGGTGTGGTGCTTTTTATATGGGGAAAAACATGATATAATGCAAATAATCTAACATATTTCAATACAATTATACTCATTTGTATTTGTACTTTCTCATGATTATTTCTAGGGTCTATGCTAACTACCCCATATTATTATATTATTTTCCCTTATTGTTGAATATTGCAACAAGAAACAGTGAAAGTGGCATCCGGAAACATCATTCCTTGATCCTAGTGAAAAATAATCACCTAAACTAGGTGGGGCCCACACAGGATATTTTTAGGTGTATGTCTATTTTTAGAATGGTGAGCATATTCTAAAATTAGCAGGAGGTTGATTCTAGATGGTTGATCAAATTCTATCTTTGGATGAATTTCTATTTTTAGAAGATGGGAGAATTCTATTTATAGATCTCTAATCTAAAAATAGAATGCATGTCAATTTTTATTAGCCCTTAATAATAATCAGACAATAAATAGTAAATTATTCTCTTGGAGCACTTTATTTCAGTGAAAAGATGTGGCACATCAGTGGGCTGAAGTAATTACGCAATTCCTAGGTTGGTTGGTGACTCATGCATGGATGACTTCGTTACAACTAATTATGGCAAGTTGTAACCGAGTTGGAAGAGTAGTTATGTGAGTTGTTATTTAGTTTAACTCAGTTCAGTGAGTTAAACTCAATTGTGCTAATTGTAACTAAAAATACACTAGTGAAATATGAGTGAATTAATTATATAATTAATTCACAAGTAGTGTCTTACTTGCAATTGAAGAAATATAGCAGTTAACTACTTGCATGTCAGATCCAGTGGAGACCTGGTGGAGAGATAGGTGAAAGGGTGAGATGGACTATCTGTTGTGACTATAGTAGAGCATTCAATGCATCCACACACATATTGGAGATTCCTATGAGTATTGCACAGTCAATTCAAGGTAAGGTAGAATTCATTTAGGGTTCTTCTTTAGCAGGGATTGCGCAGTGGAGGCAGGCTGTCAGGAGGCAATAAATCGATGCATAGATATGCAAATTTCTACATGACAGTGTGTGACGATTGTATATTGTGCTGAGAGCTCTATGAGCTGACCTTTGTATGAGATTGTTACATGTTCCATTGATATACATAATATATGATAGTTGGGGTTTTTAGCTTTAAGCTTTCCTGGTAAAACATCTCGTTATGTGTGATTGATTTTGCTTCATATGTGTTTTGCAATTGGAAATTTAATTTCCGCAAAGAATTAAGTGGAAGGATTATGTATTTAACATAAGATTAATTTGTTAGATCAGGAGAATCTGTAAATACACTATCAGTATTAATAAATTTCTACATGGTATCGGAGCAATGTTAAACACTAGAGATTGCAATATTGAAGCAGTGTTGAGTTTTGTGCTAGTGGACAATTCGAATTTGTTGCAATAATTTATTGGTGCTACAGTTGAGTAAATATTGAAATGGCTTTAAATGGGTTACGGTTGGAGTATACACTTGAGGGCAGCTCTAACTACATAGCCTGGAAGGACAGGATGGAGATGGTGCTTGAAGATAATGGCTTGAAGGAGTTCATCGATAGCGATGTTCTTAAGCCCACTTTGGCGGATGTTGCAGTACTTGACGCATGGAAAAAGAAAGTAGTAAGGATGAGGAGGATTCTGTTGGAAGGTGTGAAATACCATATTGTGTCAAGCCTTCATGGGAAAGCCAATCCATTTGCAATGTGGAAGGCTTTGACGGATCTTTTCCAAAGCAGCAGTGACCATAGGAAATTGGCGCTGAAGGATAAACTCGGAAAAATCAAGATGGAGAAGAACGACACTATTCTGGTATACTTAACAAATTTTTTCCAATGTAGGGATGAGCTTAGGAGTGTAGGAGTAAGTGTTGCAGATGATGACTTGGTGAGCTTGGCTCTCCTTGGACTTCCTAATATTTGGCACAGTTATCAAGACTCTGTCAACAGACGGGAAAAACTGCTGGATTGGGAATGACTGTGGTCGGATCTAGTGCAGGAGGAGTTCAGGTGGAACACCAGGGATGGCTCTTCATAAAAGCATGATGATGGAGAAGACTATTCTTTGGCTGCCAAGGCAAAGAAGAAGAAGGGGAAGAAATTTCATTCTAGATCTAAGGTCAGAGAAGATGGCAAGGAGCACAACATGTCCAAAGTGAAGTTTTTTCACTATCATGAGTTTGGACATATTGCCACAAATTGTCCACATAAGAAGAAGAACAAGATGGCTGCTGGAGCTGCAACTTCTGAGGCTCTTGCCTCGCAATTTGAGCTTGAATTCTCATTGATTGCATGCATAGTGTGTAGTGCATTGGGATCGGGGTGGTACTTTGATAGTGGTGCTTCCTTTCACATGATGGGAGATGAGAAATTGTTCAGTGACTTGGTGGAGAAAGATCTCCAGATGCATGTTGAGTTGGGCGACGATGGACGATATAGTGTGACCGACATTGGTACCATTACCTTTCAGAGGGTGTCCGGTAAACTCTTTCATTTAAAAGATGTTGTACATGTTCCAGGTTTAAAGAATAATTTAATCTCAGTCGCAATGTTAGAGGATAGAGGCTATGATGTTGTCTTTAATGAAGGAAAAGTTTTCCTATGACACAAAGCAACAGGGCAAGCCAAGAAGGTTGGGATTCGAGTTAAGAATTTCTACAGACTTGAAGTACACAGGATTTCAAAGCTTCCTACTGGTGGGAAGTACAAGGAAGACATGCAATTGAAGCTTGAGAGGGAGCAGGATTTGCATGCAGGTAAGAGTGAACCTCAGAATGTGGAGCAGCCACAAGATGAGGATCATGGAGTGGGAGCAACCACTCATGCAAATAAATTTCATGCCAGATGGGTAGAGGGAGTGCATGCAGATATACCACCAGGTGAGAGGTGGGGCGGCATGCATGAATAATCCAAGAAGATATTTATGGGCAGGATTCATTAATATGGTGTGGATCTCATGAATTGAACCTGGCTACGAGGTTCCCACAGAGCAGCAGTAGCATGATCAGTTGGATTGATGCACTCAGATCAAAGTGACAGTGTCGGATGCTGGAGCGCGAATTAGAGTTGACAGCAAGTGTAGAGTGCATGGCTGCAGAGTTCAACAGCGTAGTGGTTCCAGAAGACATGTGCAGTTGGTACCAATAGAAGTCAAAAGACTTTGATGACAGATACATTATACTGATTCAGTTGTTATGAGGCTATTCAGTTTCGGAAGTGTTGCATGCAAAGGTTACAGGGCGAATGCTTGGAGTTGCATGTCGCATGCAAAGACATTCATTTCTTGTTGAGAGGGAGTGTTGAAGATTGCAACAATAAATAGTGAAATTGGCATCCGGAAACATCATTCCTTGATCCTAGTGAAAAATAATCACCTAAACTAGGTGGGGCCCACATAGGCTATTTTTAGGTGTATGTCTATTTTTAGAATGGTGAGCATATTCTAAAATTAGCAAGAGGTTGATTCTAGATGGTTGAGAAAATTTTATCTTTGGATGAACTTCTATTTTTAGAAGATGGGTGAAGTCTATTTATAGATCGCTAATCTAAAAATAGAATGCATGTCGATTATTATTAGCCCTTAATTATAATCAGACAATAAATAGTAACTTATTCTCTTGGAGCACTTTATTTCAATGAACAGATGTGGCACATCAGTGGGCTGAAGGAATTATGCAATTCCTAGGTTGGTTGGTGACTCATGCATGGAGGACTTTGTTATAACTGATTGTGGCAAGTTGTAACAGAGTTGGAAGAGTATTTATGTGAGTTGTTATTTAGTTTAACTCAGTTCAGTGAGTTAAACTCAGTTGTGCTAGTTGTAACTGAACATACACTAGTAAATTTCTACATTAACTATCTAGTGGACCTATTTGTTACCCATCAACTACCAAATATTCTCATTCCATTATTATGGATATGCTACATTGATTATCCCCTTAGGTACCACCCTAGGTACCCCATATTCTACTCCTTAGGTACATTACATTTCATCCCTCTTTTCACGTTTCATCCTTGAAACATGGGAAGAAGCCATATACTATGCCATGCTAAGTAATATAGTCAATTGATGCCTTGCATGGGAATCCATCCATCGAGGTCCAACTATGGACTTTCTCCTTGATCTTCAAAGGAAGGTAGGATAATGTGATCGAGGAAGAAGAATCAACCTTGGGAGCTTCGATATCATGGAAAACACCTTGAGAGAAGAAAATAACACTACATAAAATGAAAAAGAAAAGATGTAAGGATTAACCACACCATTCCAATATAAACATGAAGGATGGAAACATGTTTTCAAGAATAAAAGAGAAAACCACTTAAGTGGAAATTAATTTACATGATAAGAATCTGACACAAAAAAATTATGTTAATATGTATTTCTTATGTAGGGGTGGTAAGAGTAGGGGGGTGGTCTTTCATGGGCCTAGTGGACAAATTAAATATGAAAATTCATGGATTTTAGGGTTAGCATCAGATAATCAAGTAGAGATATATGTGCCTTGATCCAAATTTATGCACGAATGCAACAAAATAAAAATCTAAACATGGACACAGAGATGCACTGCAAATATAACTTCATTTCATTAATATCAAAGACTGAAATATACTTAGATACTGAATGGAAATAAACCAGCTTGGGCGATAGTAGCTTATCTCTGAGAAGAGAGTGGCAGCTACATGCCTTTTAACCATGTTAAAATGAGGCTCGAAGGCCTATTTATTATTGAGAAACAATGGAAAAACCTAAACATCCAAAAATATAACCCTAGGAGATGAAGCGCCAAAATAATGGGCCTTGTTTGGGTAAATGGGTACATCAATTTCTCGGGGACGTAAATTTGGCATATGATCTTTGTTTGGTGTGCACAATACCTCTTTAGAAAAATCTATCTAACGACTAAAACTTTCAAGTGGACAACATCAAATGTTGGCCCTGGTTTTCCCAAAAAACGTCGTTTAGGGTCTCAAAATGGCTTCGGAAGTTCAGAACCCGAAAAACTTCCAAAAATAGTAAATTGTGCTACAATTAAGGAAACTAAAAAACTGAAAGAAACAACGGTTGGGGTCCAAGTTGAATAGGTGAGTGGCCACCAATATCCACCTGGATTAGTCCTCCACCATTAGAAATCAATGGTCCCCATTTTGTTGAGTTCCTCCATGAGATGAGAAAACTTCTGTTGAACTTGGTCCCGAGTGAGTCACTTGGCTTGGAGCAGGAAGTGGACAGCTTTGACAACCTGATACAGCTACATCTTCTGCTGGCTAGTGTTCTTGATCTGCATGTCCATGATCCGATCAGTTGTGGATTGTTCCATGCAATCGGGGTATAGCTTTGTTGGTGTGAGTTGTTCTACAATGTTTGATATGTCTAGTAATGGTGGAAAGTATGGCTGAAGGAAGTCCACATTGAACATTGGGTGCAAGCCAAGGAATGGGGAAATGTGGAGCTCAAAATAATTGTCTCCCACAACCTTGATAATGGTGTAAGGCCCATATCGCAGTGGTATGAGCTTCCGATGAGCTCCAGTTAGGCATTCTTTCTGCAAATGCAACCAAACTTTTTCCCCCACCTGAAACTCGTGTGGCACTTGATGTTGATCATGTTGTTACTTGTACTTGGCATTGGAATTCTCTAGGATTTCATGAACCTGTTGGCGAATGTGCTGGATACATTCAATAAATCTGGTTGCTTTATCAGCCTTAGAAAGTACATGTGTGGATTGTGTTTGTGTAGTCGCATGAGGTATGGCAACATCAATCAAACACAATGGTTGAAATCCTAGACCCACTTGAAAGGGACTGTATTAGAGCTATAGAGAGCTATATAATAATTGTGTTGCACATAGGGGAAGCTCTCATCCCAAGTTCCTGGATTCTTGGAGTTGTACATGCAGAGTATGTACATTATCATCCTGTTGACGACCTCTATCTGGCCATCAATATGGGAATGGAATGCAGTTGACTTGGTGAGCTTGGTGTCCAATATTTTCCATAGTCTTGACCAGAATTTGCTCAGGAACCTACTATCCCGATCTGATACAATGGTCTACGAGATCCAAAAATGTACCCACACTTGTTCAAAGAAGAGTTTGAAAATTTCCTCTGCTATGATACTCTTCTTGCAGGACGCCAATATAGCCATCTTAGAAAATTTGTCCACGACCACAAATACATGGTGATTACCATGTTTGGGAGAAGGGAGGCTAGAAATATAGTCCATGGATATGGATTCCCACGACTGGTTGGGAGTAGGCAGAGGAGTGTACATGCCTTTCTTCTTGATGGTTGGCTTGGAAATGGCGCAAGCAGTGTAGGATCTGATATATTTGTCAACATCCAGATGGATTTTTGGCCAATAAAAGTACTTTTGTAGTACAACCACAATTTTCTCCACACTAATGTTTCCTGCGATCTGACTGCAGTGTGCCTCCCAAATTAGCTTGGCATGCTCGCTCAAAGGAACAAAAATGTGACCCAGTAGCATAATAATGTGTCCTAGAGGTGGAAATTAGGAACTTGCTTTACATATTACTTGCATCTGGGATGTGGGGGCAAACTCTGCATAATTTATGTACAGTTGCGGCCATGCAGAGGTCTCGTGGCCACTATAGTTGAGAACAGTAGTTAGTGTTGCAACTGGGGGTTGGCTTAGGCAGTCTGCAACATGATTGGTGCTCCCATTTTTTATTTAATTTTCAAGTGGAATTGTTGCAGATATGTAGACCACTTCTAATGGTGATCGTTCTGCAACTCCCCTTGTGTATGTATAAACTAAAGAGATCGATGATCAGTGCGGATGATCGTCTCCTTCCCCAGAATGTAATGCTTCCATTGCCAGAAGGCCTGCATGATGGAATACATCTCTTTATCATAGGTGGGGTACTTCGAATTGTATCAGAAAGTGTGTCACTATGATAAGCCATTGGAAGCCCGTGTTGGGTGAGGACTACACCAATAGCATAGTCATAAAGTGTCTGTCTCAATTTCAAACAGTTGTTGCAGGTCTCGCAGTGTGAGTATCGGTGCAGAGCAAAGGTAGTGCTTCAACTCAACAAACACCCTCTGTTGGGATTCGGACGAAGAATAATTTCCCTTAATAATCTGACTCAAAGGCCAAGTGATATGGGAGAATCCCAACGTGAACCTTCGATAAAAATTTGCAAGGCCAAAAAATCTACGTAGCTCGGTTAGAGTGGTCAGGGTTGGCTGAACCCAAATGACTTGGATCTTAGTCAAATACACTTGCACGCCACACTCATCTATGATGTAACCCAGATATTTGACCTAGCTCATGCCAAAGGTGAATTTCTCCAAGTTGGCACACAATTTGTGGTTCTGAAGGGTTTGAAGAACTTGTCGAATGTGTTGCAAGTGTTCTTCCCAACTCTTGCTGAAGATAATGATGTTTTCCAGATAAACAACCACGAACAAGTTGGTGAAGGGATGCAAGATGTCATCTAATAGCCTCATAAAAGTAGTAGGGCAATTTGTCAACCCGAAGGGGATAACCAACTATTCAAAAAGTGTTCCTTATATTTGAAGGCGTTCTTCCATACATCTATGGGCTCTATTGGAACTTGTTGATAACCAAACTTTAGATAGATCTTGTTGAAATTCTTGGCCCCCTTAAGTTGGTCTAGAAGGTCATCAATCTATGGGATTGGATACCTATTCCTAACAGTGATTTTTTTTTAGTTCCTGATAATCAATGCAGAGCCTCCAGGTTCCATCCTTCTTTTTACAAGTACAATCAAGCTCCCACAAGGCGAGGAAATTGGTTAGATGTGCCCTTTTTATAGCAAATCTTGGATTTTTTGCTTGATCTCTTCATTTTCTAGAATGGAGCAGTGATATATCGTCCTGTTGGGTAGAGGTGCTCTAGGAGTCCGATCGATTGAATGCTTGACCTGATAGTGCAAGGGTACCCCTGCAAGTGAGGAGAAGATGTCCATGTATTCTTCCACGATTGTATACAACTACTTTTGTTGCGAGGAGGAACCCTTCCCGGGGACCATGGATGTGGCTATGATATTCCCCTTACTTTGAGAGCAAATCAGAAAGAAAGAAAAAAAAATCATGGTCTGGGAGATGATATTACTACATTTCTTAGCAGAGATCAAAGAGATTCTAGTAGGCAGGGATACCTCCGGTATCCTATATAACTTATACCCCAAGAAATAATAACAGTGTGAAGCCTAGACTCATACACAACATGACGCTTCCACAAGTATGGTTGGCCTAATAGTACATCAGAAACTTCAAGAGGAGTTATTTCACACAATACCTCATCCATGAAAGGCTTGATGCTATTTAGGGAAGGCGAAACTATTGGCTGACATAGAGATATCATCCTTGGTGAAGCCACTCGATGGTGTACGGTTATGGGTGTGGTGTGGTTAGTAGGCCCAAATGCTTCACGACCTATTTTGAAATGAGGTTATTTTTACTCGCGCTATCAATAATAACTTGTAGTGGTGAGCCCTTCACCCACATTTGTGAGTGAAAGAGGCCCTCTGCCTCCTCTGGATCTTCAGGTTCTACTTTTTGGAGCTTGGTGGTGGCTACTGTCGCAGTGGGTTTTGTGTTAATGACCTGCTTACCCTTTTCAGTTCCCTTGTCAATTTCTAGCTCAGAATTAGAACATGCATCTGTATTTGAGTCTCTCGACTCATTCACCAATGCCTACTTTGCATGACATTAATGCATGTTGTGAGTGGGGATTTTATGGAACTCACATCACTTGTTAGTGTCCTTCTTTGCCTTCTCATCACCCTTGGATTTCGGCTTCGAAGAGTCGCCCTAAGGGGTCCCGGTTGGGCTTTGTCCTTTGCTCTGTGGCTTAGGGGTGCCTTTGTTCTACTTTGGGTTCACAAATCCAAAGTATTTCTTCTTATTCTTGAATTTATGCTCAATTTTCGAAGCATATCGGTATGTTGCACCAAGCGAGGAGATGTCTAGGAACTCCATTTCCTCTTGAATTTATTTTTGCAAATAACTGCAGTACTTGAGAACCAGATATTTCTCAAAATATTTGATACCCAACTTTGTGCACAAGGTATGTAAAATATTTGTCAGCTCATGCACATATTGATCCCTTTATTGCCGCAACGTAGTCCATTGTATGTACTTGTCTTCATATCTCTCGATAGGGTAGTACTCTTCCTTGATGGTGTCTCAGAAATAATTCCAAGTGGGTGCGGCCGAGAATAGTGAGGGTTCTCTCTCATCCTTCTGCTCATAATAGGTTTCTCACCAGTCCTTGACGTGGGGGGTAGCTTTCAAGAGTGCAAAAGTAATATTTTCCCTATTGGAAAAATCATGGAAAGAAAAATATCCTTCCAAAAAATTTAATCATTTATTTATGACATTTGCATCTATATGGCCTTCAAATGTGGGAATGTCAAATTTGACTTGTACCTTAAAGGGAGTGGCACCTCCAGAGTGGTTGTCAGATGAAGATGTGTCGCTTGTGGGCATCCGTCGAATGATCTGGGAAAATTTCTCCATCATCTTGTTCCTTTGTTTCTCGAGGGCCTCCTCGAGAAATATTTTAACAAGATCTCCTGCTCTGTCATCTTTTTTTTCGTCCGCCATGGGAGTTCTTCAGGGTTTGTGAGGTTGATCTTACAAGGGTTCGACCAAATCAAGCCCTAACTCCTTATACCTTGACCTCGTTGGGAACATGCAAATAAAAATAGAGAAAGAGAAGACCGCTCTGATACCATTGATCTGAATTTATGCAAGAATGCAACAGAATACAAATATAAACATGGATGCAAATATGCAATAGAAATATAACTTCATTTCATTAATATCAAATACTGAAATATACTTACATACAGAATGGAAATAAACTATCTCGCGCGATGGTAGCTTATCTCTAAGAAGAGATGTAGAGGATACATGTGTCTGAACTGTGTTACAATGAGGCTTGAAAGCCTATTTATTATTGAGAAACAATGGAAAACCCTAAACACCCAAAAACCTAACCCTAGGAGATGAAGCGTCAAAATTATGGGCCTCGTTTGGATAAATTGGTACATCAATTTCCTAGGGGCGTAACTTTGGCATACGATCTATGTTTTACATGAAAAATTCCTCGTTAAAAATATCTATCTGAGGGCTACAAATTTTGAGCAGACAACATCAGACAAAGACCCATTTTGGTCTGAGTTTTCCCAAAAAAAATGTTGTTTAGGGCCTCAAAACGGAACCGAAAGTTCACAACCAAAAAAACTACCAAAATTAGTAAATTGTTCTAAAATTAAGGAAATTGAAAAATTGAAAGAAACAATGGTGGGTGTCCAAGTGGAATAGGTGGGTGGCCACCAATATCCACCTGGATCATGCCTCCTTCTAGGCCTCCTATTAGCCATGTCATTAACAATAAGATCCCTTATAATTATAGGTGACTCAAATAACACGATCAGGCATATCGCTCTTAAGACTAGTCCCTTAGATAAAAAAAATTAGCACATCTATATAAGAGAATCACTTCACTCAAGTTAAGCATGTTTTTGTAGCACTTAGTACTTTCTAAGATAAACTAGCAAACCAAGTGATGCAGGTGCTTCTAACCCAGTTCAACTATTTTCTAGAAGAGTTAGTTTGTAAAGTGAGGATTTAATTATTTAATGGATTTTTCTATAGTTTTTAGGAGAGAGTAATAATTCGTGTAAATAGGAGAAGATTCGAGAGGACTGTGGAAGGTTTGAGAGGATCATGGATTAGTTAGCTCTTATCTAGGGATAAGGGATTGAATGGGAGATTTTAGAGATTATATGAGAGATGTTAGGGATTAGGAGAAATATTTTGGGCATTAGCTCAGGATCCAGAACCTCCTTGGATTCTCATCCAATTGTATAAATAGAGGTGAGCCTATGAGGCATGAGGCATGTAGAAAAGTGTGTGTAGATTTTGGGAGTGAGTTTGAGGAATGATGGCCAAGCATTAGGCCAATAGTTTTTTGTAAATATTTTATTTCTTGATTAATTATTTCAGATATTGGGTGTGCATTTGATTTCAGTTTCGTGTGTGTTTAGTGATAAGTTGCAGGCCTATGGTCTATGGCGCCATTTGGTATGAGAGCTTATAACTTGAGTTGGGACTAGATTGGTGGCTGGTTGAGCTTGATACCACTTGCATAATCACAAAATCATCTTTTTCTACTAATTTTAAATGGAATGGAAAGTATAAGTTTTAGATTTCCTAGTCTCTTGAACGATTATGGTGAAAGGTGATTCAGACCCATAGGGTTTCTCATTGTGGATTACCTTGAAAATACATGTGATGGTTGCGTGGAGAAATCGGTCTATGAAGGGGTATTACGACTTTTGAATTGGATATGCGTTGGGGATCCAGCACAAATGAAGTGGTGATGGAAATCTGGAGCAATTTATGTTGGTTGGAATTATTGTTGCAGATAAAAGTGCAAGGAGCAGATTCTGAGGTGAGAGTGTTACAACAGAGAATTTAATAGCAGCAAAATTTCCATTAAGATGTGGAGTTCGACTCTTGAGAATTGTTGATTTAGCATATGTAAGGCTACAGGTATCGCCATTCGCATTTAATTTTTTATTCATAAAGGTTTGTGCATTACTCACACCATCTGAGTTCGAATCTGTGCCATTTCATTCATGCATCTTGTTCACAGTGCTATTCGATAGCATGGCGAGAAATTTCATTCTTAGTAATCAAACTCTTTCTTCTGAGGTGCATCTTTATTATATCATCACATCGGATAAGAATGCCTATTGAAGAGTTCAATAGTGTTGAATACGAAGCAATAAAGAAGAAAAGCCGACTTTTTGTGAGAAGCAGCGACAAAAGATATTTCTGGGTGTCTACAAAGGTCGAGTTCAGTTACTATAGCGTGATTGTTGTAGGAGAAAGCGAGGAGAAATAACCTCACATCGTTATTGGAGAAATTGTGGATTGTGTAAAGCGTGAATGATAAGCTGGAATCACCTCATATATGCATTGTTATCGAAGGGGAGGATCCCATATAACATGAGATCACTACCATAGGAGACTGTCACTATGTGGAGTCGTTCGAAAACAACTCAAGATCGTTCTTATATCATTATTGTATGGTTATATTTTTTGGAGAGTGCGTGAAGACATCTCTATGAAATTTTAGTGAGTTTAGAGAAATTAATAATTTTCACCTGAGTTTAGATCGTAGAACTGATTTCATCAAAGGTTGTTCCTTAATTGAGTATGAAATATTTAAGGAGGCTCAAGCTGCAATAACGAATCTTAATGGCACAGAATTATTCATTCAAACCATGAATGTTGATTGGATCTTCAACAATGGTCCATTTCGATGCAAAATTGTCCACATGAGGTCACTGCGTGGGGGTCATCGCTCAAGGAGTCCTATCAGGAGAAGGTGAGATCTATAATAGTTGGTAACTGATTTGAGTTATTAATATTTTGCGTGTGACTGGTAGAGTTGGCTTGAAATTCTTGAATCGAAATTTTCATTTGGTTGGAGAGAGACAACGCAAGAAGGATTATGATATGAAAAATAATTTGCAGAGATATTCATTTATGCTTTTGTGATTCCTCTATAAATGTGTTTCAAATTGTGTGGTAGAATAATGAGGAATGGAACTAGTGATTTTGCAGCAAGAGTGTGTTTAGAACCTGAACTTGCATGAAATTGATGGAATTGATCCCAAGAGATGGCTCAATGAGTTCAATAAAGGAAATTATACATATATTTGTTGTCATACTTTGAAAATACCCAAACCAAAGGAAGTGAAGTCAAAAAGTGAAATTGTGGTGATACTCACCTAAGGAATTTTGGGGAGTTTATTTTATTTAGAGTGGGACCATGGGTTTAATTAGAATTATTACATTTTTATGTAAAGCATCCTTATAAACAAAAGGGACTGTGCGTTATTTTAATTTAGGAGAGATAATGAGTGGAGGAAAATTTACATTACTTTAAAGGTTAAGTCTATTTTAATGAAGCTTTTGTTGAAGGTCATGAGTCATAGTATTGAAAATTTCAAGTAAAGATGTCAAAGGTCAAGGAGTCAATGTTATTTAATTTGAGTCAAAGTCTACATCCACCATTATAATTATTGCAACTTTTATTGAAGATCTTAATCATAAAAGTCAAGGGAGTTTATGAGTGCTCAAATGAATAAAGTTGAGTTGAGTCAAATTAAAATTTGAGTTATTGTACAAAAGGGTGCATTTTCGGTTGTACCTAACACCCAAGGTCCAGTAAAAGTTGACGTCAAATTAAAATTCTGGAGTCAAAAAGTCATAAGTCAAGTCAAAAGTGCATTTAGTTTGAGTTGTCGATTATAATGGGTGCATGATCAGCAGAGCCCAACACCCAAAGTCTTATCATTTTAAAGACATTTTGAAGAAATATTGCAATTGTTGTTTGCACCAAAGAGTAGCAAGGAGTGCTCAGAAAGAAGGTTCAAAGTAAATTTAACCATTGGCCAAGTTTGGAGGAAACAACTTAGTAAAGTGATTTGTTGCAGGTTAAAGTGAACAAGGTGAAGTTCACAATAGAAGATGAAGATGGATCGAGAGAAAAATCACAATGATGATGCTATAGCAGTTGGCATTGATGATAAAAAGAGAGATATTGTTGAATTAAAAACAAGGCTTGATATATTGATGGAACTACTATAAATACAAAGACACATATGAGTGATAAAGAAAACAATTATATGGCCAATTAAACAGTTGATGGAAAGAAGACTGAAGCGCAAATTGAAAGTTTTAGAAGTAAAGAAATGCCAGACAAAAGTATAAATTTGTGAACCTGAGAAAGGATCATTGCTTGGTGATGATGATGAAGATGATGTGGACGTGGGTTTGGTTCTCGTAGACAGCACTACAGATTGTTCAGAAAACCAACATGAATACTTGGAGACAGATTCATCTGTCAAACCTTATGATTTTAAATCTGACAACTTGTTTTTGGATGAAGGATATGAAATAGAAAATGATCATCAAACAAATGGATCAAATGTCAACATGGAAGATATTGAAGCAGAATTAAAATTCCTAGAATAATGGTTGGAAAATCCAAAGTGATAGTATGCAACAAGCCTTCAAATCAACAAATATGATGCAGTGGAAGCATAGAGATGGACAACAAAGATCAACAAAAAAATAGTAATGCACAACACAAGAAGACAAGTTGGACATGGAAATTGAATAGATTGAAATATTGATGGTGAAAGTGTCCCAAAAGAAACATATTACAGGAAGGAAAGAAGATGGCAGAAGCTTGTTGATGAAAACATAACAAGAATACATCAGCAAGGAGAAGGAACAACTACAACATAAAGTTTGGAAGCTTGGAAGACATAAAATGACAAACACCGAACATCGACAACATGAAAAAACAATTGATTTACTGCAAATGAAAGTTTGGGATCCGAGAGGATTCATATCGTCTTATAAAGACTGATGGTCGGGAGACCATGATTTTATTTTTACCTTTGGAGTCTAATGCAAGTGCATCTAACCCAGGTCAACTATTTACTTGAAGAGTTAGTTTGTAAAGTGAGTATTTAATTATTTAATGGATTTTTCTATAGTTTTTAGGAGAGAGTAATAATTCTTGTAAATAGGAGAAGATTTGAGATGATTGTGGAAGGTTTGAGAGGATCATGGATTAGTTAGCTCTTACCTAGGGATAAGGGATTAAATGATATCTTTTAGAGATTAGATGATAGATGTTAGGGATTAGGAGAGATATTTTTGGAGTTAGATTAGGATCTAGAACCTCCTTGGGTTCTCATCCAATTGTATAAATAGAGGTGAACCTATGAGGCATGAGGCATGTAGAAACGTTTGTGTAGATTTTGGGAGTGAGTTTGAGGAATGATGGCCAAGCATGAGGCCAACAGTTCTCTGTAAATATTTTATTTATTGATTAATTATTTCAGATATTGGGTGTGCATTTTACTTTAGTTTTATGTGTGTTAAGTGATAAGTTGCAGGGCTATGGCCTGTGGCATCACCAAGAAATACAACTAGCTCCTAGAACCATGATAATCAATGGAACCTCGAGGGAGGTTCTAATCCCATAGTTAGTAATCATGAGCACATCAAGGAGGGACATATTGCACCACAAGGTATTTTCATGCAAATAATGTGGCATTATCATAGACATAAGGGATGAAAGGTACTTGGGTTGCTAATTGAGGTTCACTTAGGGGCATGTGGTGTTTTCCCTGTATTGTGCCATCAAAAACCACCTTGATATGGAAGGAAGATGAAGACGATGTTTAATAGTTTGTCTAGAGTAAGATTTGAATTAGAGCAGAGACATTTCCTCCATGAGACTATGATGAAGTAGTTAGGGATATTGATTTATGGAATGTGGATTTGGTAGCCCATTAATTTACCAATGATGGTATCAACTGGCAGCATGGACATTTGGGCATATAAAAAAAATTGGATGATGGAAAGATCAGAGGTTAACACAATATTTTGAGTGCAAGGAAGAGAAATTGAGGTTTCTATGAGGCTACGTGTTGGACATGGGATCCCTCAATGAAAGAATTTAGAAAATACTTCGTGGACTAAGCAGTTTGTGCAGTGCAGATTCCATTTTGAGCCTTAGGGGCTTTGGGGTGGGTCAAAGCCCCTTATTATGTAATTTTATGGGATTATTTTATGAACTTTGAAATCTTCCCATGGTTTTCAGACCATTTTATTTTAAATGCAAAATATATATATATAGTCTAGATAGAAGTCTAAATAGAAGAAGAGGTCTAAGTTGATGAAATGCATTTGGATGTAATGCTATTTTGAGTCGGAGTCTGTGGTTTTGGGTTAGAGGAAAGGCTCCTGCAGCTGAGTGCGTGGATACCTTAGGAATTCTTCAGCTAAGTGCACGTATTCCTGCAACTGAGTGTACAGGGTGAAAGTGAATGTATGAGAAAGATCTGAGTTAATAATGAAAGACATATTGAGATAGATTTGTGGTTTTGTTGATGTGTTTTACTTTACTTTTTTTTTATGAATATCTGTGTTGAACAAGGGTTTCGATCTGTAATTGCATAAAGTGGTTTTTTTTTATGGTTGTTTATCTTGTTTTATGCATGATTAAGTAAGATCGCGCAGTCTGCTAGTAATTTAAATAGATGTGTTGAACAATTCTTGTATAATTGATAGATTTGTTCTGTGAAGCTCTGCCAAGGAAGGAAATCCCTAAAGCCACTGTCCACCATTACAAGGATATACTCATTATGTACCTAGATGGAGAGGATAACAACATTTATCATAACTAGGGGTAGCATTAGTTGGGGGTGGGGTCATATATGATCCCAAAGGAAATATCAAATTCTCCTACTCATGGAACCTAGGTACCACTTCTAATAATCAAGATGAAGCTTATGCCCTCTTATCTAGCCTTGATCTCACCTCATTAAAAGGTTTGAGAAATTTGAAAGTTATGGGAGAATCAAAGAACACCATTCAAAATTGCATACAATCCTCTATCCCTAAAGATACGACATTGAAATATATTTTCTCTTGCATTACATCTCTCATCCCCAAATTCTCTCTTATTTCTTTATTTTTCTCCGCAAGGTCTAACAACATCCTAGGAGATCACCAAGCCAACAAGGCCCTATTGGAAAATGTTGGGATAAGGGTTATTAATGTCAAAGCTCATTTACCCCCATCTCTTCATACGATTACTTATTAAAGTCTCACTCAAACTTATCAATCACATGTCCATCATGTCTAACATCAATTCCATGCGTAGCTCATTTCACCAATCACCTTGTGATGGTCTTAATTAATTCACATTATTCTATACACCTCTTGCGTGTTACTCTCCTACTAAAGGTGAGATATTATAGTCTATAAAAATCATGGTGGTTTGGTTTTTCATCATTTCTTTAGGTGGGCTTGTATTTTTGAGGTATCAGTTGTTAAGGTGATTTACTCCCCTATTTTCCATTTATGGCCTAATCCTCACCTCCTATTCTAATCCCCATGCTTGCAAACTTATCTACATTTCTCACCAATTTCTTTCACCACCCTCTCTGTCTCATCTTAGGTTCTTGTCATTTTTCCCTCAACTATCTCATGCCTCCTTTATTTTTCCTTCTACCAAGGTCCCTGTTTCATTGTCTCTCGTTGACATTTTGCAAAGGGATGTCTCTATGCACATTTCCAATGGTTAATTTGGATCTCTCCCTTTTAGAAGAAAACAATCAAGAATTAAGAACTATCTCTCAAACTCTTTTCATTTGTTTGGCAAGTCTAGAGGTCTAGTTGACCACCATAATGGTGTTATTGGTCCAACATTGAGAGCTCTAGAAACAACTTCAAGATGAGGTGACTCTCGAATTTCTTCTTGGCACAATATTTGAGTTCCTCCTTCAATGAGTCTCTTGTCCATTATAGTTCTCCTCCAATGAATCACAATTCCCTCATGGACCTCAAAACTCTCCCACATAATGGAACTCTTGAACTATTGAAATGGCACCCATAAGGGGCTTCTCATTTAATTTCCCCTTAATTAAAATGGAAGATAAATTGTAATTTCATCTCATGACAAATTGTATTAGCTAACTAAGTCATGAAGACTTAGTTAGCTTAGGAAATTCGAGTTGAGGGTTAAAGAGGAGGCATGTAGAGTTCTCCCATGATTTTAGGGGGTCTAGTTATAGTTATTTGTGAGTTGTAATTAGTTAACTCAATTAATCGAGTTAAAATCAATTTAACTAGTTCTAACTGAGAGATGAGCTAGTGACAGGTCCAATGAATTAAATTTGATTTAATTCACAAGTAGTGGTCAATCAGTTAACTAATAAGTCGCTATAAATAGTTGTTGCATGTCAGTTCTAAGGAAGGCCTGGTTGATATTGAGGTTAAAGGGAAGATAACTATCAGTTGTATAATTAGAAAATTGTACAGGTCATGTGTGAGGTCATCAGGAAGCCTTGGATGAATTATACAATCAATTCTTGGAAATTTCCTATTTAATAGGGCCACAATTCCTCCAGGAATGCGTGAGCAAGGGTGCTCAGAAAGAGGTTGAGAATTGGTTAAGTATTTGACTTGTTTTTCCTAGATCGAAGTGAGTTAGTCATCAGAGTGCAGAGGTTTCTCACAAAGGGAAATAACATTGTATTGTTTCATGGTCTTGACTTTATGAAATATACAAACAACAGGGTTTTGAGCAGTTGCTTTCCCTAGATACATCTTGTTTTGTGTGATTGATAATTTCTTTATCTTACTTGTTATGTGATTGTGTGATCGAATTTGGTTTCCACAAATTGTAGAAGGATTCAATGTTTTGTTTTAGTACATTAAAAGATAATATTGAATCCCTTTGGATAATTTCTACATGGTATCAGAGCACCAGGAATCACAATAGAAGAGAAGAACCAGAGTTTGTTTTGAACAGGTACATCGAATTTGCATATTTATTCTTCAGGACCAGCATCAGATCAAGATATCTTTCAATGGCTTGAGACTTGAATATGATCTTTAGGGAAATTTGAATTACATAGCATGGAAGCACAGGATGGAGGTAGTATTTGAGTACAATGGACTAAAGGCATTCATTGATAGTGATATTCCACAGCCCATAGTAGCATATGCTCAACTTCTTGATGCATGGAAGAAGAATGTAGCAAAGGCGAGAAGGATCTTGTTAGAGGGATTTCAATATCATATTGTCTCAAGTCTCCATGGGAAGGAGACTCAATATGCTATGTGGAAGGCCTTGATAGATATGTTTCAGAATAACAGGGACCACAGGAAGTTGGTGTTGAAAGACAAGCTAAAAAAGATAAATATGGAGAAGGGCGACACGATCCAAAAATACTTGAAAAAGTTCACTCAATGTCGATATGAGCTTGGAAGTGTTAGGATAACAGTTTCCCAAGATGATTTGGTGAGCCTGGATTTTCTATGCCTTCCCAAGAGCTGACATAGCTACTAGGACTCTATGAATGGGAGGGAGAAGCTACCATACTAGGAGTGATTATGTTATGACTTGGTACAAGAAGAGATTCAGCGCAACACCAGAGATGGATCCTCATCAAAGACTGATGCTGAGGAGAATTGTGCCTTGTATGGAAAGGAAAAGGAAGGGAAAGGGAAGGCGTCCCATTCTAAATCAGAGTCAGACAAGGCAAGAAATAAGCGAGACTTGTAAAAGGTAAAATGTTTCAACTATCATGAGCATGGACACTATGCCACAAATTTTCCACAAAAGAAAACCAACAAGAAGGCCTTAGGAGGAGGAGCACTCGCTTCATAGTTATAGTTGGATTTCACTCTCATCGCATGCATGGTGTCATTGCTGATGGGGTTTGTGTGGTACTTTGATAGTGGAGCTTCTTTCCATATGACCAACAACAAAGAATTATTCAGTAGCTTGGAGGAGAAGGATCTCTAGATGCACATTGAGATGGGTGATGACAAGAGGTATAACGCTACTAGTGTATGTACAGTTACCTTTCAGAGGGATTCAGCTAATCCAATCACATTAAAAGATGTCATGTATGTTCCTGGTTTAAAGAAGAATTTGGTTTATGTTGCTATGTTGGAAGATCGTGGCTATGATGTGATCTTTAGTGAAGGAAATGTGTTCCTTCTTCAGAAAGCCACTGGACAGGTGAAAAATATTCAGGTTCGAGTAAAGAACCTCTAAAAATTGGATGTAGAAGAATGTGTTGCCTTGAGCATGAAAGCAGAGAAGGTGTAGAGTCGAGACATCGATAAATTATGGAAAAGGAGATTGGTCCATCTACACCACAACGCTTTGAAGATCATGAGGAAAAATTCTACAGGACTTCCAAAGGGTGCACTTGCACAGAAAGATACATGCAAAGGGTGTACATTGGGGAAGTATACCAAAGCCACCTTTCACAATAAGTAAAGCTAAGCCAAGGCGATTGTTAACACTAGAAAATCATACAACAGAAGATGACATTAATTAATGTCAAGCCAAAGGATTTACAGGGCAGGAAAACTTTATGGAATCAAGAAAGTATTTAAAATCTACAAGGTTTTGAGAAAATCATATTTGAACTAGTCCTAAAATGCTAATTGCGCACTTTATCCTTCGAGAAGAGCACCTTCTGCGCGCCTTTTGGCCCGATAAGTGCGCATTCCTGAAAGTGGAAAAATGTCGCTTTCTAGAACCACACAAAGCAAACGATAGTTACTCCTTACATGAAGCCGCCTAAGGACAGCCACCAGCGCCTCCTTAGACATTATGTGAGCACACAAAGGAATATTGGGAGCACACAATGGAATCATACCTCTCCCTTGGGTCACCATCGACCATGTACCAAGGGCGGGAAGGAGGATTTGAAATCCCCTATATAAATCCACCAAGAGATTAAGAATGGGTGATCACATTGTTATGCTGGCCAAAATTTCCCAAGCAATACCAGCAGTGTGTGACCCAGAGCTAGAGATAGAGGGGACTCAATTGTTGGCCACCCAAAAATCCTAGTCCATCACAACGGAGAGAGAGGGAGACTGCATCAGAGGCAGAGCTTGGAAAAACAACATCCTTGCATTAGGACCTAGAACTATTGTCTAGGGGCCCTTTGGCAAGTGGGTAAAATTTCTTCTCCATATCAAACGTTTAATAAGAAGAGGCCTAGAGCCATCGTTTTCATTATTATCGTTTTGACTCTCTTCAATAGCTTGTGTATATTTGTGTTTTAATTTTTAGTTCAATTTGAGCATACATTTGCATACTTTTTCCTCTAGATTGTATGCTTTTGAGCTCCACCACTTTCTGCCAGTTACCAATAGTTTATAGGGGCAGAACACACCCCTTAAACTGGTGCAATTTCGTACACCCGTGCGTCAAATCCACCACAACAGGATTGGCGACTCCACTAATGTTTTACAATTTTATGTGGTTGTGCCATCTGTTTCAGGAGACCTTTTTCCACGCTAGAGAGTGGAGTTCATAGTCCTCTGATCCATCTTGCAGTCCCTAGATTCACTTGGAGTGACAAACTGAAGAAGGCAGCTCCTAATATTTTTACTTGCAGGAATTGGCATGCAATTGTTTCTCACAGATGCGCAGTGCACGCGTTCAGGGCTGACCTATGCGCAGGAAAGCGCACCTGTCAAGCCTTTTGCGCGCAATTTACAGAATGATATTTTTCTCCCTATATTCTGCATTTTTCTGCTTGTAATGTGCTGGGAAGCCCCTAATGTATATGCCAGCACATGTATTGATACCCCACAGCTTGTGAGAACTCAATTTTAGTTGCATTCTGTAGGCTTAGAGTTAGTTTCACTTCAAGTTGGTTGTTGCAAAAATCTTCACATAGCTTAAGTAGGGGGGAAATTAACCATTGCATTCCGAACAATTTATGTTCTGCAAATTCTAGTATTCACACTTAGATAACTAGTCCAAGTAAGTGGCCCAAAGCCACGCATGCATAGCTAGTTTTATTCTTTCTAGTGTAGAAATTGTTTGGTTTAGTTCAATTTTTGCATTAAGAATTGTGGGACTAGGATTGAATTGTCGATTAGAGCAAGTAATCTCTGCTACCTTTGCACCCTCTGGTGATCCTAGGTAAGCATATGAACGCTCTATATTTACAATTCGCCATCTCCCTTTAGTTAGTCACATAGATTAACTAGGAAGATTTGAAAGCGACCATGTTTTCTATTTGAGCCAGGAACAATATAACATAGTTTAAATAGGGGATTTTTTGTAAAGGATCACCGATATCCATATGTTCAAACTATGAGCTTGTTCACCTTATGCTCACACACACTCACCCACTAAGCAAAGGAAGACACCTAAAACTAACTTAACCAAACTCACTAAATTCTCCCCACAAGGGCCACAAAAGAATTTATAGTTTAAGTTAGGATCAAGGGGGTGGGCATCCAATAAGCTGCCTTGATCATACTTCATATTGAAACATAGAAGTTGTGTATTTAGGGAGCTTCAAATCCACCTATCAGCACACGACAAAGAAAAATCGAGCGTGGCAGAGACCCAATTCAGAGGGGGTTAGGCTTAGGCGTAGTGCATGCGGTATCAGTTGGGGCTACTTGACCCGGCTAACACTCGGTACTGTTAGCTGACTACCAAGAAGCCCAAGACTCGAATGCTCATGTGGGATGGTGGTTCTTAGTGGCCAAAAACTAGGGCATCCTTTACCCTATAGGTCACGATGCAGGCAAGCGCTAGAGCCTCTACCCTTACCTTGGTGGATTCTCTTCGGATGACTAGGGGCGTCACCAGCTCTTACGGGACGTTGAGTCAACACTCGCAAGAAATATTCTCAAGGCCTAGTTACTTTTGAGTGTGTGCGGATGCATAGGTCTTCTAATATTTTGAGTATCATGCGCAAACAAACTAAACCCATTTTTTTTCTTGATTGATCACATAGATTAAGTTAAAGGGGAAATTTATTTTATTTTCGCTTTGTTTTATGTATGTGGCCATAAATTTTCTTTGATCATAGACTCTATCCTCTCAAATTTTGTCAAAACCAAACCTAGTCGACACTCGAACGGTCCCAACGAAACCTCGTCGATCCAGGCATCTTTTGGACCTCCCCCCATTACTAGGAGGGGTTCCAAGTATTTTTCCATTCAGGCATCAAAGACGGAACACTGCCACCGTCATTGGTTCACCCTTTATTGGAGCAACCATAGTTGGGAACCCAGTTGGTCTCCCAACACCACACCGCACACCACTCCTCCCTCGACCCCTAGAGGGCAAAGAATTGCATCCCATTCGGGAAGCCAGCTAAACACACATCAGGGTACGTCACAGAATATCCCTCGTTCTAACTAGAACTTCATGTCTTCACACGTTGCAATGGTGTCAACCTCCCAGTCACCTTTCTTAGATTTGTTGAATCTACCTGATTTAACCAAACTAACAAATGGCCCCATCGCACACGATCCTTCATGGCCTCCCATGCCTATGAAGCTCCCTTCGGATATACCAAAATTCGAAGGCAAGAAAGCGGAAGACCCAGGTAATCATGTAATGACCTTTCACCTGTGGTCCTCATCGAATAGTATCATTGACGACACTATTCGATTGAGACTATTTCAACGCACTCTTATGGGAGTAGCCGCGAAGTGGTACATGGAGCAACCTCCTGCTTCACATGGAACCTGTATTGCCCTCGATACCACGTTCCTCACATATTTTCAGTTACCCATTCACCATGATTCAGGAATGGAATTACTAACTCATTTTAGACAAACCCCCGCCATCAATATCTTAGATCATCTCCATGAATGGAGGTGGCGTCGCAGTTTATGTAAAGCTAAACTCGACGATTAGGTCCTCTTAGATTTATTCTTGAAAAATCTAACGGCAAAAATTTCAAAGGATGTGGCACAGAAAAACCCCACATATAAAGAGGATGCAATCAGTAAATCCCAGAAGCTCGAACTAATTTGTACGCAATCAGGATACATTTACAACATCCTGCCTAACGCCCCGCGCCTGCAAACTTATTAATAATTGCCAGGCGCGTCGAACTCTGCAAACAGATTAATAGGGTCAATGACCCAAGGGTACCTAGGTAGCAGTAGTCAAAATCTCGGTTACGCACATAGTTCTACCCAGAACATGTCTCAACCCGGATTTCAAAGTCATCATATGTCTCAGCAAAATTTGATTAATAGCGCGCAAGCGTATCACCAAGGAGGACCCTATCCTCCGGCTGAGGGGACCCAGTACGCAGAAATAAACACTGACGGAAGAGCTCCCCTCCAATGGCCTAGTGCAAACAAGGGACAGTGTTATGCTCAGTCCCCAGCACACGACCCACCTATGCAAACCAACGCACAGGTGAACTTTTTGCAGCCGTCTTAAAATAAACCACACCAGTATAACCAGGAGAACTACCCTCCTAACGTGGTTAAGAAAAAGTAAAAAAAAATCCAAAAGGGAACCCTGGACAGGGGGGCAGCAACCAACAACGCCCGCCACGATCCCAGGCTGGAGGTAACTCCAACAGGAATTAGAACCACGATCCAAGCAATGCCCAACAGCAAGGCAAAAGGCCACCTCTGCGAACAAACCATTCTTGTTCAATATGTGGTGAGTACGGGCACTATACTCACCACTGTCCCGATCTCCCTGAGCTAAAAAATCTTTAGAGTAACCGAGGACAAGGAGGATCTTCCCAGCAACCCACTGTGATGCAAGAACCATTCCCAAACCAAGGGATGGTAAGCACTCACCAACAAAACCCAGACAATTTCAGGAAAAATAGCCATGAAATCTACATGACTGGGGAAGAGATGTTTTTCCAAACATGGAGTCGTAGCTACGACACCCCACCAGACACCACAACGTCAAGGGCTAGTACTAGTACGCCGACTACACCTTTGACCATTTCAAAGATGCCTATAGAACCATTGCCAAAGATGGAAAAGGGACCTAATAGGCGAGCAGGTAACTACTCCAAAGCGGCCCATAATTATAGCATCGTGGATGATTTAGCTCAATCACCCGCTACTATGTCTGTGCTGGAAGTACTGCAGTCGTGCCCAAAGCAACGGAAAGCCCTAATTTCCACATTATGCACTATCGATCCTGTCGATACATGCCTAATGGATTTTGACTTAGACAAAGCCATCCCTAGGCTTCCTTCTATGGTCACCTTCCAGATACTAATGTTGGTCCAAAATATCACCATTCACCAATGTTTCATAGATGAGGGTGCATCGACATGCATCATGTCAAAAAACGTTTGGCAGAAGTTGGGTTCTCTCGAACTAAAACCCTCAGTCATAACGCTTCGAGCATACGACAGTCGTCCCTCGACCCCCACATAGACATTGAAGTCTTGGACGCTCACTTGGATTAAAATATACTCCTCGGTCGGAGTTATATGTATGCCATGTCTGCCATAGCCTCCTCCGTCTTCTGCATTATGATGTTCCCCCACGAGGATCGCATCATTACTGTAGAACAACTAACACACAGCGAGAAGTGCCCTTTAACAAAAAATGATTTAATTCTACCCTATGTAGATACAGCCTCAGATGGTCTTTCACAGTACCAAGAATATGGCCCTGGCTAGTTCAAATCGTCGTTCATTATAGGGTCATTCCTAGGAGATCCTCCCATCATCCCTGAGGCATCGCTCAATACCATAGGGGCCCCGGTGTGCATGATGTCCACATCAAGCAACGAGGTTAGTCAGGACACGGACTCAAGCAGTAACTACACCGAGGCATCGGCCATGGCAGCCTCTCTAGCCTACGTCGCCTGCCAAACCCCTTTCCTCTACCCCCAAGCTGGCTTCGTCTCCCAATAGGTTTTGGCAACACTGGTATTACCCAACATATCGTTGGCATTCCTAGTATGGTACCTCATTCCTCCTTCCGGAACAGGAGCCACCAACGTTACTTCCACGGGGTTAAAGCCCCTCAGTCCTGAGGAGCCCCCACCTACACAAGAAACGGTTGAGACCACCCTTACAAAGGAAGTTCCCATTGTGAAACCGATGATCACGGCCAAGAAAACCACAAATAGAGGAAAGAAGATGGTGACGCCAGCCATTCAAATGGAATCACCAATTTGTGCCATATGCGGCGTTATAGGCCATCCTACCCATATATCTTCGGAGCTGGATGAATTAAAACCACTCCTCAGTTCTGAAACAGACATCGCGACGCCGCGTTCCCATAAAAAGGAACCTACCACCAAAGGTAAAAGAAAAGCGTTGTGTACTAATCACGCATGCGCTCTCTGTGGAAACTATGGGCACTATACCCACCATTTTCTAGAGATACCACGATATAGGGACGCCTTGCATACGATCAAGCAATCCTATCAAGAGGATCCCTCCATCCAGTCTAATGGAAATGAGCCTTGTACCATCCTATACTTACAAGAGGAATATAGGATTGTAGAAAGGCCCCCAGTAATGCCAGTTATACGTTGTACACTATGCGATGAACGTGGCCACTACCTTGAAGAGTGCATAGCCTTGGAGCTCATTCGCAGGTGGTATCCAAATGAAAGGGTTTACTACATGGGGCTACGAGAAGCACAATTCACATGCCTGTTATGCGTCGACAATCACCCTTTGGAGGATTTTCACTACATACCTCGTTTCTGGCTAGCCCTTGCTAACCTTCCCTCAGCCATAGTCCGCCTTTCCCAAGAAGACGACATGGATGCCAAGTCCACAAGTAGCTCCATGACCTAAGCAGATGAGATGAGCGCATCTATCATGTTCTTAACATCTGAAGAATGGCCCAACAGGAAACCCCTATTTACCCCCAACTGCACTTCGCAACGACGACCAGCATGTACATTATGCAAAAAGACAGACCATGCAGTCGTCCATTGCCCTGATTTAGCAGCCTTCCAACACTGGTTCCCCATGAGACCTCAAAATATACTCAACGAAACCTTCATATCAAGCATATTTTACTTGATATGTCAGGGTAATCATTATGAACGAAATTGTACTTATGCCTCACAAATTCGTCCCACTATCGACATGATTAATGCCATAGAAAAGAGACAAGACGACCTCCGAAAATGGCATAAAAAGTACATCGTCGGGTCAATGTCCCCACCTCCACAATGGTGTATCAAGCCTGATAAGACAACACACCACCAAAGTATAACCTCGGCCAACCCTAGGATAACATGCGGCATATGTGATCGGAACGATCACCAAGTCAACCAATGCAGAGAACTCAAGCCCCTTGCAAATAGTCTCCACGTAGTCTCTTCTCTCCCTCAAAAAATTCTCTCCAATCAAGAGAAGATCACGCACACTGATTGCCAGATTTTCTTACACTTTAATCATACGTTTAAGTGTGTACATCTCCCCAAGCTGAGAGTGGCACGAGCTACGTTGAGTCTACACCCCAACAGAAAAGTAGACACACCTAAGCCAATAGTATGGAAATGGAAACAGAAGACAACCTCTTCTATGACCGACCCTTTCCAAGCATCCACGTCAAGAACAACGAGTAGCATACAATCCCACACTATCTACTCCGTTGACTTTGTGATGTCGTGCACCATCTGTACTGGCCAAAATCACATACCAGAGACATGCCCGCTAATGGAAAAATTCAGGCACCTCTGTGGCAGGCACAATTTCCACCTACCGGAAATCAACCACCCTAGTAGGGAACCCGACATTGCACCCATACAGAATCCCATTACAGAGATTCGTCCCCCACCAAACGTTGATGATACAATTCACCATATACGATTTATATCAGCACATATTGACGACAGGATTACCACCGTCTCCTCGTCCCAGGATTTCCATATAATCCCCGTCGCAAAAAACTAAGGTACCTTGCGCTTTTTCATTGATTTCCACGAGATCCCAAATTTGCATGCTGCCATCGAACTCCTCAATGACACCCAGCCTCTAGAGCAGTGCCTAGTACAACTAGAGCTTATTGACGAAAATCGACGACAGTCACTGCAGCATAATGAGGCCCACAAGAAAAGGGTTAAAGCGTCATTCAACCACCACATCACCCCTCGCTCATTCACTGAGGGAGAATTAGTCCTCCGCTATGATGTTGCTAAAGAGGCCTTAGGGCCAAGAAAGTTCGAAACCTTGTGGAAAGGACCCTACATCATCAAACACTGCCTCCGACAGGAGGCATACATCTTGACGGAACCAGACGGGACTTGCCTCATTAACCCTGTCAATAGCCTTTACCTCAAGAATTTCTACCCATAAGGGCCCCAGCAGCCCTTCCCCTAGAGTAGGAGTACACAAAAACCCAACCACTCAAAATTTTTGACCCAAAGACTTATTTAAAAAAGCACTCAAAGTATCACCATGGATCACCAAAGCGACCCTATTTCGGATTTGCTAATGGAGCATCAAGGTGGTCTCAAAATTTAGCTGCAGCCGCCTAGGTCATTTACCACCCTGACTGATCACCACTATGTGTGAATGGTGTGTGTATCAGCTCAACAACAAACAATCAGGTAGAATATGATGTTGTCATCAGACTTATGTGCGACGCCCTCCATCGGGGCATTCATCATATTCATATCTACCTTGATTCGCAGTTAGTAGTATCACAGCTAAACCAAAAATTTGAAACAAGAGACACACACCTATTTAGAAAATATTTGTGTGCCAAAATATTAAGCAGACAATTTGATTACATTACATTTTCACATGTACCGAGGAATCAAAACCAAACAGTTGATCGCATAGCTAACAATATCCTAAAATGGAATGCATCTCGAATAAACCATCATACATAAAACCAAAAATATAGGCATCCATCACAACACATAAACCGAAAAAGGTGACACATCACGTAGAGCCGCAAAAAATATCTCTCATATATATATATCAAAAAATATGTGTATCTGAGTACAAAAATAGTGTTGCTGGCCCACTGGCTAGCCCAAAGATACAAAAGTCATCAAAAATAAGGGAAGCATCCTCATAACGGGTGCTTTCCCTGTGTACAAAACTACTCTAGGGGGGTGCCCCCTCAAGCGGGGCACCTGGACCAACCACTTCTCCTGGTACCACCACCAGAGCTGCTGTCACCACCTGACGCAGAGTGGGCCGATAATCCCTCTCGCGGGCCATCACTGTCTCTAACCAAACCTCCTCTAAGTCATCCATAAAACCTCGAGAAGGCATACCCTGGGTCAAGCACTCCACTCAACCCCAGAATTCCTCAAGAGCAGCCACCTGAGCTGTCAGTACTGCATTGCGAGCCTCATCCACATCAACATGAGCTCGCTCGGCCGCAGCCTATGCAACAACCAAGCTGCTACCCTCACCAGAGGGGCCAACACCATCCCCACTAGGTCCACCGGCACCATCGCCCGGTCCACCTGCATCACCTCCTCCCAGACCACCTCGAGGTCGTAGCGGAGGATTGTGACCCACCAGTCGGGCCACGGGGCGACCCACCTCACCAACATCTGCATGAGTAACCAAAATAATGTCAGTGTCGATAGCAAAACACATAAAGTACATAAATACTCAATCAAATGTAGAACAACTATAACACATACCTGCAGGTACCCAAACATAACCAAAAGGGAGACCCATGCTGGGTCACCCTAGAAGTCCATCGCCGCATACAAGCATGGCAAGAACATATGTGGGTTGGCCTCAAACCAAGCCTCTTTTGTGGTGTTCCAATAACACCCCACCATGCCACCATCACCCCGCGACATCACCGGAGCCCACCTCCTCATTTGTGGCTCCCGTGGCCCCCCAATGGGTACCACCAACACCAGCCTCAGCAGCACCACCCACTCATACATGATGCTGCATAAGATACTGGCATACGCAAAAGACTTAGATCCATGTTGGACCTTGTTCAATTGTGACACCATACCATCAAAACAAAGTTGGGCAAAGTCAAATAAATGCTCGGATCTCAACCGGCGCAAAACTCCAACTTGCGGGCCAGACGCCCGATGCAAAACAAACAACCCCGCCAGTCGTACGATCACTGCTAGAGCACACCGCTCTGCCACATCTATCACTGATGCAATACTGATGCATCCCTTGGTGAGAGGCGCCCCTCCGCAATGGCGCCTCTGGAATCTATCTAGGTTCACTCTCCCATAGGAGAGTGGGTATCTAAAAGCCTCCCCCTGAGGCAGTGACTCGGTCACAACGTAGATATCTGTCTCGGGACGGATCACCAAATTCGTCCCCCACAACACAAACATGTTGCACCTCCTGCACCAGTGTTGTATAATGTAACGTAGTAAGCGGTCTTGCGACTGCAAAAACTCATTTTCAGCAAATTTTAGAAGGCCCCATGTGGCCAACTGATGACGCGCCCCAGCATCAACAGCTAGAGTGGTCCGGATCTCAGGCCAGTCCTGCTCTCTCCACACCAACCTGTCATCAACACAGGCACCCATAAGTACAGAGAAAAACATCAAAAAAAAAAAAAAAAAATTTGTCACCCTTTCCTTTGCGCACCTGTCCCTCAGACAGGCGTGCCCTCCGTGCCTGTATTCTTCACATGCGCGCCTTTGCGCACAAAAATAAGGGAACAGCGCACCCCCGCGCGCCTGTCCCTCAGAATTGCGTGCAAATAAGGTGCTCTTTTGCCTTGATCGCCCGCGCAATCTAGGGAAAAAGTCACTCATAGGTTGTACAAACCCAATTTGTACGGCCCCCGGCACCATCAAACTGAGAAAATTAAAAGCAGGACGTCATGAAGTTACCTCGGCATAATATCGCTAGTACCTGGTACACGGGCTGACCCTAACAGCAAGAAAGGCTTTGCAAGCACCTCTGCTCTCCCAAAACTCAGCAAGTACCAATGAATAAGATTAGGGCCATAATCCCCTATTTATCACCCTTTTCAATAACTTTGGAAGTCCATAATAGGAGATCGGAAGTTCCATCCTGCAAACCATAAGTTACACCATCATCAACATGCCATGATGAGCGAAAGCAATACCACACATTCGCTTTCTAGAAAAAATAAATTTTCAGCGCTGGCAGGTATGCCCTCTCTCGTCTTTAAAAAAAAAAAAAAAATTTCATGCCTTTCAATAATATTTGATGAAAATAATATGCTTTCATTTGAGGTAGTTGTTTTGTAGGAAGAACCTGCAAACCATGTTGATCAGTGGTTGTCATTGATGTCAACCCAAGCAGCACCAGGAGCTAACCCAATATTGCACGGGAATTTTGACCTACCAAATTACTATATTCTAGTTCAAGAATGATTTTTATGGTTTCTGCTTGTCGAGATGTTTCCATTGACATATGGCACACCACGTAATTCTTCACGGTTTGAAAGATATTCATGTTTGAAGTTTATACCCCCAGTTAGTGGGCTAAAACCCCATAGGGTTGTGGCATGGGTCATTGAAAAGTCATAATTAATATTTTTAAGCTCCTAAAATCCCTCCCACGTTCACTTGTTGAAGCCCCTCTCAACCTAAGCATTTATATAAATTGTGATCCTCATTTCCTCCTTATGTAAGGGATTTCGCTATCTGAAACAAGTCATCGTGGAATTTTCGCTCTAAATTTTTTTTCTACGAAGGTTTAGAAGCTGAAATTTTTAAGAGGCGAAGCCAAAATCCTGAGGAATCTTGTGTAAAAATTTCAGATCAAGGTGTGCAATATTTTCGGAGATATGATCTGTGGAAGTCAGGGTTTTTGCAGGCTCCTGAAATTCATCTCAAAGAAGTGACCTTGGTAAAATCATCATAACTCTCTCTCTGAGTATCGGATTGGAATTACGTAAAAAGTGGCAGATAGTAAATAGACTGTAGTTTTTTCTCTATCAATTTTAGAGCCAAATTAAAAAAAAGTGACACGTGGAACGTCGTACAAGTTCGCTCTGCTGAAACAGTCCATAATTAGGGCATTGTGAGATATTGGGTATAACTCTCTCTTAAAGAATCCAAATTCGGTCAGACCTATGGCATTGGAAAGACGACTCAGAGGACTAGTACAAGACCGAAAATCAGATTTTGGGGATCTGAAATAACATAGATACACTAGATTCAATATCAAGCTCCTAGAAGGAAAAGAAAAAGCTAGATCATGTGTTGTCAAGGGCTGCAAAGGACCAGACTTTCTAGGGAATCAAAGCAAAGCAAGGTGCAGTAGAGGGTAGTATGAAAAGAGCAGAAACCAAGGTGCATAACAACAAGAAGAAGTTCATCACATGAAGTCTTCAAGTGGGCAGCACTGCATACAATCATTGTTAAGGTATCATTGTACTAAGTCATTGTAAATACAATATTGTACAAATTGTACTAGTGTCTATCTGCCAAGAGTTGAAGAGGCAGTGTTGGGTGGTCTAGGATCATCACTACGTGGTTGTGTCATAGTTGGGGTTATGGTCTAGTGTGTCTTATTCTTTCTTCTACATAATTCTATATCATTGTAAAGTGGACCATTTTCCCTGGTACAGGAATCCATTCTTCTTTTATTCTTCTATAGGGTGGTAGGGCGGTGCTAGGGTGAGTTGTAGCTCATTGGGTGTTGGGGCATCCATTCAGTTGACTACTGAAGAATCATGGGCATTGGAGCGTCCATCCAGTGGGGGCTGGAGAAGAATGCTTTTCTAGATTCTAGAAAGTTGGAGCTTTATTTTCAATTGGAGTTGAATATTAAAGAATTATTAGAAAAGCATTAGGTGCTTTTTGTCCCGGAGTGGGTTTCCACCTTAAAAAATATGTGCATTTGTGTTCCTTTTGTTTACTGCTATCATTGTACAAACACTGATAATAATTTAAGATTAACTAATTCTCTAATTGAAAGGAATACTGATTCACCCCCCCTCTCAGTATTTCCAACAATTGGTATCAAAGCTTGGTTCCTTCAATAGCAGTTTAACAGCTGGAAGGAGGTCATGGAGCATACCAAGAATTATGTACCTCTATTCAATGAAAATAATTATGCACTCTGGAAAGGAAGAATGGAGGTCTATCTCTTAGCGCAAGGTTACGAAGTATGGGACACTATTCAAAATGGATTTACATCAACTACGGATGAACAAGGTAAGAAGAATTTGGTAAATGATGCAAAAGCAAAGAATATTATTATCGGTGGACTTATTGAATCTGATTATCATAAGGTGTTGGGTTGTAAAACTGCCAAAAATGTATGGGACAAGCTTGAGAATATATATGCAGGTGACTCAAATGTCAAAGAAGCAAAGCTTCAAATCTATGGAGAAAAATTTGAGCAACTCAGAATGAAAGAAGATTGCAACATTGCTGCATAATTTCAATACGTTGATGAAATAACCAATACTCTGGAAGGATTGGGAGAGCTAGTTGATGAGAAGACTATTATACGGAAGATTCTTAGAACGTTACCAGGGAGATTCAACCCAAAGGTATCGGTCTTAGAATATAGTGAAAATTTGGACAAACTCAGCAAGGAAGAATTACATGGAGTTCTCATAGCATATGAAATGAGACTTGATGAAGAAAAGGGTACTTCAAATCTAGAAACTGCATTCGTCGTATCTAAGCAAACCAATAAGGACAAACAACCTTCAATTGAAATGACATGCACCTGCAAGTGTGAAGAAAAGGGAGATGATGGAGAAGGTCTTTCAGATGAAGAATATGCTTACTTTACGAGAAAACTAAAAACTGGTAAGGGAAAATTCAAAGGTAAACTTCCATTGATATGTTTCGGTTGTGGTGAGGTTGGGAATTTTGTAGCAAAATGTCTGAACAAAAGTGATGGCAACTCAAAAGGAAAGAAAGGCTTTAATAAATTCAACAAGCAAGGAAAAAAGAAAGGATCCAAAAGGAACTTTCTCTCTAAAGAAGATAGCTCATCATCCGATGAAGAAAGTGACAGCAAAGAAGAAGCCAATGAGAAAGTATTGTTTATGGCCAAGAACAATAAACAAGAAGTATCAAACAATGAAGAAGAAGGGTTGACCATAGAAGAATTTTATGAGGAGGCGAGCTCAATGCTGAGAAGATCTGTTCCAATACTCTTGAAGAACAAGTTCAAGGTCTTAAAATGGAAGTTGAAGAACACAAATGTATTGAAGAGTCACTTCAAAAGAAGTTGGAAGAAAGCAACCAAGAAAGGGAAGCATTAGAAGCCGAAGTAGTCTCGTTGCGTAAGGAAGTGAAGAAGGGAAAAAATATCCAAAACTATGCCAACATCTCAAGGGAATTGGAAGAACTCATCAACAATCAACGATCTTACAACGACAAAACTGGCCTTGGTTACAAAGAAGAAGAAGCAGGACCTTCTACAACAAAATACAATGAACCTCTGACATCTGACATACATGTAAACTTCATTGGACAATATTCGCAAGCACATCCTTGGAAGACGATTCCTTAATGAATATTTCCATCCAGGTACCAACATATGTTTCATGGCTATTGTTATTCATGTGGAAAATTTGGTCATAAAGCTGTAGAATGTCACACGTACCCTAGGAACCAATACAATTCCAGGAGATCCTTCAAATATGAACCTCCCAGGGCTCAACGAAACATCAATAGATTTGAACATTTAAGAAATAATATGGAATGTTACAAATGTTAGAATTTTGGACACATAACTGAATCTACTGGACATATGAAAATCCTCAAGAAAAGAAAGAATCTTGAAGCCCACAAGAATAGGCAATGGTGATGGATATGTTCCATATTCATACTCTGTTCTCAAAACCAAACAACAAGTTATGTTAAATATGTTGACAACAACTGCTCCATATGTGTATTTGGAGAATGTAGAAAGAAATTTATGTCTCTGAAGAAAGAGATGAACGTATCCTTCTAGACGAGCTGGAAAACAAGGCTTATATGAATCAAAGTCCTCGTCATTTCTGAAACAAGATGTTATAGCCAAGAATGTTCTATTGGTTGAAAACATGAATCACAATCTGCTCAATGTTGGACAAATGTGTGATCAAGGACACACAATGCTATTCAACTCCACAAAATGTGAAATCAGGAAAGGCAGGTATGGTAAAATTGTGGCTACAGTAAGTCGAGCTCCAAACGACATATATGTTCTGGATGAAGCAATTAAAGCATGTCTATTAGCTAAAGAAGATGAAAGTTGGTTATGGCACAAACGAATGGGTCACATAAACTTTGACATTCTTGTCAGGAAGCAAAAAGTAAGCAGTACGAGAAATGCCGAAAATCTCAAAACCTTCCAACACACTATGTGAGGCCTGTCGGCATGGCAAGCAGACAAAAGTCCTATTTAAAACAAAAGAACACTTTGCATCACATCCATTGGAATTGATACATACTGATCTATGTGGTCTTGTGAGAACAAAAGGCTTAGATGGAGAATTATATTTCATGTTAATGATAGATGACTATACCAGGATAACAGCCGTCAGTTTCCTAAAGAAAAAATCTGAAGAATTTGAGTGCTTTAAGATCTACAAGGAGTTGGTTGAAAATGAAACTGATTTGAAAATAAAGTGTCTAAGATCAGATAATGGTGGATAATTCACTTCCAAATTATTTCAGAAATATTGTGATGAAAATGGAATAAAAAGACAATTTTCAATAGCAGGAACACCTCAGCAAAATGGAGTTGCTAAAAGAAAGAACAGAACCGTATAGGAAATGGGTAGAACAATGTTGAAGGACTCAAAATTGGATGAAAAATTATGGGTTCAAGAAATTGATACGTCAATCCTCATTATCAACCGAAGTCTTCTCATAAATAAGTGCAACAAGACTCCATATGAATTATGGAAAGGAAAACCAGCTAATGTAAAATATTTCAGAATCTTCGGAAGCAAATGTTATATCAAAAGAGAAGATCAAAATTTGGGTAAGTTTGAATCACGTGTTGATGAAGGTATCTTTGTTGGTTACTCATGCAAAATAAAGGCCTATAAATGTTATAATCTAAGACGAAAATAGATAGTGGAGAGCATAAATGTTACATTTGACGAAGATGGTGTTCTAGCGAATAATGATGAGGATCTAGAATCTTTGAAACTTGAGACAGAGGCTGAAAAAGACACAGATAAAATTATAGAATAAGAAGCAACTATCAACCAAGAAGAAGTAAATAATGATCATCAAGATATACCAGAACAAAAACAAGAAGCTCCTCCAAGGAGAACAAAAGAATGGATTCAAAAGAACCATCCATCAAATCAAATCATTGGTGACATAAATGAAGGTCGACAGCTTCGTTCATCACAACAAACTCACATTGCTTTTCTAGCAACCTTTGAGCCTAGTAGTTTTGAGGAAGCCAGCCAGAATGAACATTGGGTAGCAGCTATGAATGAAGAATTGGATCAAATTGAGAAGAATAACACCTAGGAATTAGTTCCATGACCAAAATATAAAAATTTCATTGGGACTAAATGGGTGTTCAGGAACAAATTGAATGAATATGGGCAGGTTACCAGAAACAAAACAAGATTGGTTTGCAAAGGCTATGCACAAGTGGAAGGAATTGATTTCGACGAAACATTTGCACGAGTTGCCATAATGGAAGCCATATGAATGTTTCTCGCCTATGCATGTTCAAGAAAAATCAAAGTCTACCAAATGGATGTTAAGTCAGCATTTCTGAATGGAGAATTAGAAGAAGAAGTTTACATCGAACAACCTGAAGGTTTTCTACTATCAGAAAAAGAAGACTATGTTTGCAGGTTAAAGAAGGCTCTATATGGTCTCAAGCAGGCTCCCAGAGCATGGTATGCTCGTCTTGATGAATATCTACGTCAACAAGGGTTCAAGAAAGGTATTGTTGATAGAAATATTTATGTACAAATAGATAAAGATAATTTAACAATCGTTGAGGTATATGTTGATGATATAATATTTGGTAGCAATGATGATCGACTAAGTAAGAAATTTTCTACAAAGATGCAAAGTGAGTTTGATATGTCTTTACTTGGTGAGTTGACCTACTTCTTCGGGCTTCAAATATCTCGGCAAGGAAAAGGAATATTTATATGTCAAGCCAAGTACATCAAGGAAATTCTCAAGAAATTCAAAATGGAAGATTGAAAACTCGTCCTTACTGCGATGGTAACGGGTTGCAAAATTGAGCATAGACGACTCGTCTAAGGATGTGGATCGAGAGGTTGTACATATCTGAGTTGGTAGTCTTCTATATGTAACATCCTCTCGGCCGGATGTTATCTGGCTTGATTGGACAGCCAAAGATCTCGCGGCACAAAAGAATCACATATTATTGTCATCAAAGAATTCTTCGATATATAAAGACCACAAAAAGAATATGGCTTGAGGTATCCCAAGGGTAACAATCTCATTATTCAGCCTTTACGGATACGAATTAGAGACGGAAGACATTGATGATCGTAGAGTACTAGTGGAGCATGGAGTAGCATTCTATTTAGGTGGTTGTCTCGTATCATGGTTGAGAAAAAATCAAACCTCAATCTCGTTATCTACAATGGAAGTAGAATACATTGCAGCATCATCATGCTGTACTCAAGTCCTTTGGATGAAAAAAACATTGAAAGATCTTCAAGTACAATTTAGTGAGCCTATTCCCATATTCTGTGACAACACTAGTGCCATCAGCATCTCCAAGAATCCTATCATGCATTCAGAAACAAAACACATTCCGATGAAATATCATTTTGTTAGAGAACAAGTCGCTAAAAAGAATATCAAACTTGAGTATGTTTGTACAAAAGAAAAAATTGTTGATATCTTCACTAAACCTTTATCTTGTGAAGCATTTGAATATATTCGTCAAAAGCTTGGGATTCTCCCAAGTTCTCATTAGATTACAGGTCTGCAGGATGATTGTGTGTCAGGGGGAGTGGAAGTGTGTACATGTCTGCAGGATGGTTGTGTTTTAGGGGGAGTTACCCTTTTCCATTGATGTCAAAGGGGGAGATAATGTTGTAGGAAGAGGTGTCATGATCGCAAGGGGAGTACTTGTGTTGCCATCAATTCCAAAAGGGGAGATTGTTGATCAGTGATTGTCATTGATGTCAACCTAAGCAGCACCAGGGGCTAACCCAATATTGCATGGGAATTTTGACCTACAAAATTTCTATATTCTAGTTCAATAATTATTTTTTTGGTTTCTACTTGTCGAGATGTTTCCATTGATATATGGCATGCCACATAATTCTTCACGGTTTGAGAGATAGTCATGTTTGAAGTTTATACCCCCAATTAGTGGGCTAAAACCCCACAGGGTTGTGGCATGGGTCATTGAAAAGTCATAATTAATATTTTTAAGCTCTTAAAATCCCTCCCACGTTCACTTGTTGAAGCTCCTCTCAACCTAAGAATTTATATAAATTGTGATCCTCATTTCCTCCTTATGCAAGGGATTTCGCTATCTGAAACATGTCATCGTGGAATTTTCGCTCTAGTTTTTTTTCTATGAAGGTTCAGAAGCTGAAATATTTATGAGGAAAATCTGAAATCCTGAGGAAACTATTGTGAAAATTTCAGATCAAGGTGCGTAATATTTTCGGAGATATGATCTGTGGAAGTCAGGGTTTTTGCAGGCTCTTGAAATTCATCTCAAAGAAGTGACCTTGGTAAAATCGTCATAACTCTCTCTTTGAGTATCGGATTGGAATTCCATAAAAAGTGGCAGATAGTGAACACACTGTAGTTTTCGCTCTATCAATTTTAGAGCCAAATAAAAAAAAAGTAACACGTGGCATGTCGTACAAGTTCGCTCTGTTGAAACAATCCATAATTAGGGCATTGTGAGATATTGGGTATAACTCTCTCTTGAAGAATCCAAATTGGTCAGACCTATGGCATTGGAAAGATGACTTAGAGGACTACTACAGGACCGAAAATCAGATTTTGGGGATTTGAAATAACAGAGATACACCAGATTCAATATCGAGCTCCTAGAAAGCAAAGAAAAAGCTAGATCATGTGTTGTTAAGGGCTGCAAAGGACCAGACTTTCTAGGGAAGCAAAGCAAAGCAAGGTGCAGCAGAGGGTAGCATGACAAGAGCAGAAACCAAGGTGCATAACAACAACAAGAATTTCATCACATGAAGTCTTCAAGTGGGAAGCACTGCATACAATCATTGTAAAGGTATCATTATACTAAGTCATTGTAAATACATTATTGTACAAATTGTACTAGTGTCTATCTCCCAAGAGTTGAAGAGGCAGTGTCGGGTGGTCTAGGATCATCACTAGGTGGTTGTGTCATAGTTGAGGTTATGGTCTAGTGTGTCTTATTCTTCTACATCATTCTATATCATTGTAAAGTGGACCATTTTCCCTGGTACGGGAGTCCATTCTTCTTTTATTCTTCTACAGGGTGGTAGGGTGGTGCTAGGGTGAGTTGTAGCTCATTGAGTGTTGGGGAATCCATTCAGTTGACTACTAAAGAATCACGGGCGTTGGAGCGTCCATCCAGTGGGAGTTGGATAAGAATGCTTTTCTAGATTCTAGGAAGTTGGAGCTTTATTTTCAATTGGAGTTGAATATTAAAGAATTATTAGAAAAGCATTGGGTGGTTTTTGTCTCGGAGTGGGTTTCCACCTTAAAAACTGTGTGCATTTATGTTCCTTTTGTTTACTGCTATCGTTTTACAAACACTGATAATAATTGAATATTAACTAACGCTCTAATTGAAAGGAATACTGATTCACCCCCCCTCTCAGTATTTCCAACAAACCATTCACAGCACCATCTACTAAAGGTTCTGGAGTAGGTATCATTCTACCCCCAGCATGATAAAGTCCCAACAAACTTTTCATATTTTGACATCATTTCTCCATCAGAAATAAACCATAGGGTCCTCATATCCGACTGCGTTTATCATCACCCCACCCTGCACATGATAAACATCCGCATTGGTTGGTAGAGCCTCCTCTCCATGGCGCTTATCACCTAAAGTAGCACATATATAGATACAAAAGTGACGCCATGGCTATACCTCTTCAGTCTGGGAAGCACCTCGTGCCCATCCATTTCATCATGCATAAGGTCAAGTTTACCATTCAAACTGAAACCCCCTTCCCGGGTGACCAGGTTGTACAAGCAGATTGAAAGCGCACCCCCACGCATCGCATTTGGCCCACCATACCTCCACCAGCATAATCCCATCTGCGAAATTTGTTCATCCGCTTCATCAACCCCACACATGAGACTAACCAATGGGACCCCCACCCCCAGGAAAACATTGTCTTCACGCGTCTAGTGAGCGAACACTTTCATGTTTTGGGGTACTCGTCTCTTTGTTTTGTACAAACCAAACCTCATTATTTTATTCTTTTGGTAAGTGTACAAAGACCGCAAATGGTGCACTTTGCCCGTTCACCCTCATATTTCATCTTTTCTCCCATGGAAGTAGTCCCTCATTCCCCTTGGTCGGAGTATTTTACCCCCACACACGCACCATCATGAAATTCATAGCCAGGTTTACACCCACCCTGGAAGTCCTACCGACTCCAAGGATTTTCCCTTCAGAAATAACTATGACTGCCGCTAAGCTGCTAAAGTATACTCCGACCTCGGGCCACTGAATCCCCATCATCAGTTTTCAGTCACCTCTCACCAACATGCCTATGTCAAGCCCATCACATCTAGGTTCCTGACCCCTTAGGTCGACGACCCATGGTTCAGTTGAGGCTTCCTTTTTGTCGACCTCGACACCTCTCTTCCAAAAAGGAAGTGGTACCTTGGATCACCCCTCCCAATGCAAAGGGGTATCCTCGGGTGGCATTGTAAGAAACATCATTGTCCACAGAGGTCATCGATCCTCCTGACATCCGACTACGAAAAAAGCTTTCATGTCAATATGGTATCATACTTTACAACCATTGCACTTTGATCAAGATCCTTCGAAGACCCATGCCTCCATAAGCGTCTTTGTCAAACAATGCTTACACGGGAAGGTCCCAACACCTATGCGTACATGGCACAGCTATATTCCATACCAAGTTTACGCATGTAGTCAAAGAAAAAATGCCCCTAAAGGCATCAGCAATCGTCATCAACAACCACCAACATCACTACCATAGTAGTGACACAGACAACACATGTATCTGTCAATTTTGTTTAACTAGTCATAGTATCATGAGCATGGGACATGCTCGCCTCGTTGAAATTTTGTATATATGTTGCATATTTTGTTCACTTGCAGGGGTCCCTTAGGCCATGGTCACCTTGGAAACGGTGCAGGGTGTTGTCAATTCCAAGGTTCACGCAGGTCTCTCTCTCTTTGCGCATGATACAGCAAAGAAACTATGATGTATTTTGGCTATACAGTCCTTCCTAGACCTCACACATTAGGGGGGAACTATTAACACTGGAAAATCTTACAACAGAAAATGACATTAATTAATGTCAAGCCAAAGGATTTGCGGGGTACGAAAACATTATGGAATCAAGAAAGTATTTAAAATCTCTAAGGTTTTGAGAAAATCAAATTTGAACTAGTCCTAAAATGATAATTGTGCGCTTTATCCTTCGAGAAGAGTGCCTTTTGTGCGCCTTTTGGCCTGATAAGTGCGCATTCCTGAAAGTGGAAAAATGTTGCTTTTCGGGACCACGCAAAGCCAAGGACAATTACTCCTTGCATGAAGCCACCTAAGGACAGCCACCAGCGCCTCCTTAGACATTATGTGAGCACACAAAAGAATATTTGGAGCACACAGTGGAATCATACCTCTCCCTTGGGTCACCGTCCACCATGTACCAAGGGAGGGATGAAGGATTTGAAATCCCCCATATAAAGCCACCAAGAGATGAAGAATGGGTGATCACATTGTTATGCTGGCCAAAATTGCCCAAGCAATACCAGCAGTGTGTGACCCAGAGCTGGAGATAGAGGGGACTTGATTGTTGGCCACCCAACAATCCTAGTCCATCACAGCGGAGAGAGAGGGAGACTGCATCAGAGGCAGATCTTGGAAAAACAACATCCTTGCATCGGGACCTAGAACCATTGTCTAGGGGGCCTTTGGCAAGTGGGTTAAATTTCTTCTCCATATCAAACGTTTAATAAGAAGAGGTTTAGAGACATCGTTTGCATTATTATCATTTTGACTCTCTTCAATAGCTTTTGTATATTTGTGTTTTAATTTTTAGTTCAATTTGAGCATACATTTGCATACTTTTTCCTCTAGATTGTATGCTTTTGAGCTCCATCACTTTCTGCCTGTTACCAATAGTTTATAATTAGAAAATTGTACAGGTCATGTATGAGGTCATCAGAAAGCCTTGGGTGGATTACACAATTAATTATTGGGAATTTCCTATTTTATAGGGCCAAAATTCCTCCAGGAATGGGTGAGCAAGGTTGGTTAGAAATAGGCTGAGAGTTGGTTAAGTATTTGACTGATTTTTCCTAGATCGGAGTGAGACAATCCACTGAGTGCATAGGTTTCTCAGAAAGGGAAATAACATTGTATTGTTTCATGGTCTTGACTTTATGCAATATACAGATAACAGGGTTTTGAGTAGTTGTTTTCCCCATATACATCTTGTGTTGTGTGATTGATAATTTATTTCTATTACTTGTAATGTTATTGTGCGATCAAATGTGATTTCCGCAAATTGTAAAAAAAATTAGTATTTTGTTTTAATACATTACCAAATTAAATCCCTTTGGATAATTTCTACATGAACAGTGTGATCTCTTTGGCAACTCCTCCCATCCAAATTTTTAAATAATGTATTATTTATGTGTTTTTTTACTTAAAATTTTCTACTAGTTATATACCATGAAGACCAATAAAAATACAACATGTACCCGAAAAAATTTTAAAATTCAAAAACTCATCATTTATGTATGTATAACTTCTTTGTTATACATAACACATCTTTTATTCTATTGTAGTACCTCCATGATGCATTTTTACAATATGAATATAAATCTTAATTAAAAAAAGAAAAGAAAGCCAAACATTTTTCATAACCACGCAAATTACCTTAAAAAAAAACTTGATACATTATATAAATTATTTATTTATATATTTATTTTAAATAAAAATATATGTTAATTAACGCCAAAGGTGTTCTATTGTGAGTGTTTAGCTCACGACACTGTAGAGATTCGTCGTAGAACGACAATAAACACCAAATCTCTACAGTGTCATCGAGCTGTCTCCATTAACTTCAGCGTTTTCTTTTGCAGATCCATGTGCAAAATGCTAGTGAATATTATTTTCCTCATATAATTATGCAATGATATGAAATCCATCCGGCCTAGACCAATAGAGGTTGATCTCCCCGTACGAGTGGCAACTATTACAATCTTTTGCCCGTCCGAAGCAATCATTATGAAAATTTGAACTTATCAAAATCAATACGGAAATCATTTAAATGAGAAATATAATCATAATGTATATAAAAAAAAGCCTAAGTTAATAATCATCACATCAAATTAAACTCTACCACACAAATATTATCTCAAGTGTGATGATGAAAAGTTAATAAGTACCACATGTTAAAGACAAATAAAAACAAAATGATGTACTCTTTTTAAATTGATTTGGAAGATCCGCACAACGCCACTTAAATTCAAATTTACCAACCTTAATATTAATTATATAAAGAATCTACTCGGATGTACACTTTGTAAATTAATTTGGAGTTTTTCGAAGGGAAGATCCATATGCACAATGCACACTTAAATTCAAAGTTAATATGAAGTACCAACCTTAATTATATTAAACATCTATTATTTAATGGTTTTATGATTTCAATCTAGTGAGCATGCATGTAATCACTAGTTTTGAGGTGTGTCATTATTGAGTTTTGTTTTATTGAGTTTGAGCTTACTTGATTTTTCGAAACATGCTAAGAAAATTTGAATGCATTAAGATTTTTTTAAATTAACTTTGACTGATTGCTTAAGAAAAAATGATTATTTATGTTTAAATTTATAAAATTTAAATTTATTTTTATTTAAAAACAAATAGTTTTGAAATGTAATATATTTTGTTACTTAAAAATTTAAATTACAAGAATATAATTTAGACAAGGATTCTGAAACATATTTATTTATATGTTTAGATTTTATTGAAAAATGAAGAAAAAATAACCAATTTCAAGGTTGACATTTTTTTTATATGAATTTTAAGGAAATTTTAAAAGAAAAGTAATTTCATGATGAAGTAAAATATGAAAGATGTCTTAATCTCTTTCATGTGAGGCAAAGAATAAATATATAGATATGATTATGTAACTTTGTATTTAAAGATTATTTTAATTATTAATTTTTTTTTTATGGGAGATGAAGTGATTACATAAAAGATGTCTTGATCAAATGAAGTAAAATACGAAAGAGGCCTTAATCTCTTTTATTTGAGGCAAAGAATAAATGAATGGATATGGTTATGTAACTTTGTATTTAAAGATTATTTTGATTATTAATTCTTTATGGGAGATGAAGTGATTACATGAATATAATTATTCAAATTTAAAAAAGATGAATAAATTTTATTATCAATTTCAAGGAAGTTAAATGATTAGTCTTGTTAAAACCTTTACCAACTTATTCAAACGAGTGGGAAAATGTAAGGGAAAATATGGGAGCGAAAGTTTATTTGTGAATATTTTAGAACCCCAATAAGGATATGCAACATTAGTTAACACATCTTTAGAAAGTTTAAGTCTTTTAGTCACATTATAGGTCTCACTAGTCATAGTTGTACTTAGCTATTCTAACTTAGTATAAGCAATTAAGAATCAATATCAAACCCTGGATCTCATTCTATAGGAGCCAATAGACCAAACATATTTATTGTTGAGATCCTTCCCAAAGATGTAAGGGGGGATTGAAGGGCCTTTAGTGTGATAATAGTGTAGTTATGGTTGTCAACCAATGTTAGTGGACTAGGTTGATTATGTTTGTTATTATTAAATAAAGTGGACTAGTTAGTTGGCATTGAATAAATGTAATGCAACCTCATTAAAGAAGGTCCAATAGATAGTTAGGATGTAAATATGATTATGTTTCTCTGGTTAGATGTGAGTTAGCTATAAATAAGAATGAAGTCTATCCTATGGAGCATGTTATATTGGAGCTTAAATCATTAGGAGGTTTCCCTCTAAAATACAAGTGAAATGAGTTATCTTTCTACAAAATGACTATTGTATGGTGATGCTTTACTTTAAGTGTTGGGATATTACATAGAGTGTGAAGCATTCCAGTATATAATTTGTGATTCAATTGTAAGAGTTTAGGATAATGACAAGTGTAATCAAAGTTCTTTCTTAGGCCAAAAAAGAACAATTTTTTTCTTCTATTTTGTATTTTCTAAAGGGGAAAAATAGGGCCAATACACACAAATCCATTCTTCAGTTTTCTATGTAAATTTGAAGAAAATACTTGTATATTTGAGTTCTCCATGAAGAAAAATCCCATTTTAAAAAAATCATTTAAATTGAAGTTCGAGAAGTGAAAATATCATTGACTTAAGTAATATTTTATAGGGTTTTCTTGATGATGACTATTACAATTGTAGAGCATAAATCTTTGACATAGTGACCAATGCCATTACATAGAGTATTTTTGAGACTTTGATCTGGTATATAATATGATATACTTTCACTCGATATTTAGTGCCTTGCAAACCTTGCAAATTTCCACCCTCAAAACCATACCTTTCATATTTAATTTAGCTTATGGAATTTTGCATGCATATATTAGACTTCATCATATAGGATTATCACATGATATATCTAGAGAACATGGAAGATGCAAATTATGTGGAAGAAGCTTCTCTTATATATTTTCTTGAATTTGCTATGGATTATGAATATCACATCAAACAATGGTTAATCGAGTAGAAATAATTTCACACCTTTAATTAATTTGTATATGTTCACTCCATAAGGAACATTGAGTGCACGAAGACTGTAATATTCCCAAATTTTCACATCATATTTGGTATATTAGAGTCTTTGGTTTTCTTAATGAATTAAGTAAATAAAAGGGTGGAGGGATCCACAATCCTCAATAAGAATAAATATCCACTTTGTGTGTGTGAATGTGGATTAATTTAGCCTAGATCTGCAAAAAAAGAGAGGTAGTTGAGCAACTACTAATATGAATGAGATTGGAGATCATGTCTCATTTAATGAGGAAGATCATGGAGGGTTGATTCAGTCAACTAAGGTCTTGAAGATGTCAAACAAAGTATCATTGAGCATTAATGATCAAGTGATGGAGGATCATGCGCAAATGAAACACACATGGTGGAGGAGGTGTACATTGCACCTAGACTGTTTGGTTGATTTGGTCAAATAGCGCAGTCCCACTTGGAGGATCTTGTCCACATGACACTGCACAGTTGAGATTAGGGCCAAGGCTTGGGATGGCTCAAACATTATAAAGGAGATGAAGGCAAAGGTGAAAGGCATCTTGGATTATTTTATGTGTGATATTTTAGATCTAGAATTGTCAAGTGACATTCCACTGCATTCTTGGGCTGTTTAGTAGAGATTGCAGGTGCTGTTTAGCACAGGGTGTTCCCGGGCAGGAGTCCCACCTCTTTCTTTGAGTGATCTCTAAGGAAGAGGATTGTACTTAATTATACATCAGGCTTTAAGTGCCATTTCCTTTTTCTACTTTCTGCAGAACATTCACATTCAGAAAACTACAGTTTTTTGAAGACCAGTTTGGAAGGTGGAAGTTGTCTTCAGAACTTCAGCTGGAGAACAAGATGAGGGATTATTCCCATCACTTAAGCTTATAGATCAGCACTCCCAGAGCCACCTTGCAGATCTGGCATCAGGCCAAAAATTATTGACCTCCCAGCAACAATATTCTCCTCAAGAATAACACTGTCCATATTGCAAATCAAAAGGGAGGAAGGAAGTTGCTAGTACTTCAGCTAGCAATCCAGTGGGGGATCATTCCTTCACATTGCCATCAATCTCACCATCAACCTAGAGTGTATTGTAGCATATTTCATAAGGTAGAAGGCCTCTCTTTCCCTCACAGCGCAGTTTTCAGAGGCAGTTGTGTTGCAGCAGCTGCAATCATCTTTTGGAAGATTGAGAAGCTAGATCTAGAGCTTCTAGCTCATAGATCTAAGGAAGGGATCAACCCTTCAAGCATAGATCTGATCTGAGCACACATTTCAGCCATCTATTCTTCAGATCTAGCTTCAGATCTGTATTTCCCAGCAGATCAAGGATCAAACCCTGGGGAGGTGATTTTTCCAAAGTTGCAGATCTGGAAAATCCTTTCTGGGTTATCTTGGGAATCCATCACATTGGCCAGATCTTGAATCTTGGCATCATCAGAGCTCCAATTTTGAGTAGATCTGCATTTCTCTTTTCAGCCTGCAACCACACGTTTATATTTTTCTGAAGAGACAGCGCAGTATTTGCTGCAGAGCCTCAACAGTTACGTTGTACCTGCTTCATACATGTTTTCAGGGTGATCCTAGCTCATCTGCTTGGCTAGATCTACCTATATCTTGTACTGTTGTAACTGAATCATCTCCAATATAATAAAATGGCTTAGCTCTTTCTGCATATTCTGATTTGTACTTAGATTTATTGTTTATCTTGCTGTAAGTTCTTATATTGTGTGAAGTATTACTGCATTCTCCCTTTTGGGATATTACAAAGACTATGAAGCAATCCAAAGGTTGGAACTTTGATGACATATGGAAGAGGAGTATACAAGAGACACACATGCCTAATTTGATTTAGATAAGGCTTGTGATGGTTGGTACATGGATAGTTGTCATTTTTAAGAAGATAACTATTTTCACCTTCTCTTTGATGAATATACTCTACATTATGTATAGAACATCATTAATGAAAATTAGGAGACAATGAAGTCTATTAGTATTTATATTAGATAGTCTCTAACCATGTCATTCCTTCCAATCCACGACCAACCTTTCATGGCTATGTGGATGATGTTTTGGACATGGAGGGTTCTATTTATTTGGATCCACATGACCATGGTGGGAATTTGGGGCACACTACTCATCCATTTGTCCAGCTTAAGAGTCATTAATTGGGTTTCAAAAACGAGAGCTTCAACATGGGACCTAAGTTTATGGGACAAGATTCTTGGACTACTTCAACGTTGATGCTTATACTTGTACATGGGACATTGGCTTATGGATGAACTTCCAATACTACCAAATGCCATAGTGAACACTCACACATGGGACCCAGGTTTATGGATGAGATTTTTGGACTAGTTCAGCGTTGTAGCTAGCCCTTATACATGGGACCCTAGTTCCTTAGAGTACTTCATTGTTGTGTTTAACATGTTTACATGAGTACCTAGTTTATGGTTGTATATCCTGACACAAACATTGAGGGAAATGTTTTTTGAAGGGATATGGAGCATACAAATCCTCCTTCAAGAAACAATGGGGGGTTAAAGGCCCCATTAAAATAATGTTAGTGTAGCATGTTCACTCGAAACATTGGACATCTCATAAATTTACACAATCTATTTCCATAAATTTCAAGAGACAATATTAATGTAGCTATGGTGGTTATTCAATGTAGTGTGGGTTAGGTCCATTGTATTTTTTATTATTAATTATGACCTACTAACTAATTAGCATTGAATAAATGTAATGTGGCCTCGTTAAATAAAGTCCACTAGATAGTTAGGAGGTGGTTATGACTAAGCTTATATAGATAGTTATAAATAAGGTTGAAGTCCTCCATATGGAGTATATATTGGAACTAAACTCATTAGGAGGTCCCCCCCCCCCTAGAAAAGCAAGTGATAGGAGTTGATTCTTCATAAAGGACCAATATACAATGTTTCCCTACCGTGAGAGTCTTGATATTGAATTACATGTGGAACATTCTAATACGAGTAGTCTATAGTGCGACTTTTTGAAGGCTTTTATGGTAGTTTTTTCCGGTCTAATTTCTCTAAATTCCGGCAGAAATTTATTGAAAATAGAAGTTTGATGGGTAACCTTGCACAATTGAAGTGCCCTAAGGGTTTTTTAGGGTGTTGAATCCATATATAAGGTAAAAAAACCAATTTAAATAACAGAAACCAAGATTTTACCTCAATTTTTTTCACCGGATTCCGGCACCCGAAACTCCAAAAAGTCGCACTAAAGACAACTCCCATTCTAATATATTGTTTGCAATTCAATTCTAAGGGTTAATCATAACATTTATTGTATATGCTCATTATCTTTACGACAATATAGTTTCTCACATTTTTGTTTTTATTGTTGTTGTTGTTGTTATTATTGTTATTATTATTTAACAAGAACAAGAATTTCTGAGAATCGGTAAGTTTGAAAGATCGGTTGCCATTATTATACCAGATACAACTATTTCACAAATGCCACAAATGGGCAATTTACAATATGACTCCGAAGATTTGAACCCCATTGGGAAACGAATTGTTCATCAAACCACTCGAGCTAAGATCCTTTGACTCCTCCCATTGCTATTATTAAATTATTTTTACAATATGTAAACATTTTTCATTAATGAATTCGAAATTGCAATTCCAAAATTCATTATAGAGAGACTTTATCTTTGTTAATTTTCAATAACAATAGAGGCTTTATTAATTAATCATAGATGATATCCACTAAACTACCAATGAAAGCCTTATTCTAAACCTGATATGATAGGAAGGAAAATTGGTATTTTGGGCTTGAAGTTTGGCAATAATTATTTTGGATTGACAAAATTATAAGTATTGGAAGTTGATATTATCAATCTAGTTGCATTAGATGTATTTGAAAGGGTTGAGTCCAATTTTACATTGAAATTAATATTTTTATTAAATTTAAAATTTCAATTTTGATAGGGATTGAGAATTTTGTAATGCATTGAAATTGATTAAAAAAATAAAAATAAAAATTAATCTTTTTTTATTCATTAAAAAAAATCCTAATTAATTACCAAAACTCACTCTAATAAGTACTAATTTTTTCCAAAATATTCTACTTAAAACATTGGAATTACAATTATCTTAATTAATTATTAAACTTCACTCTAATAAATACTATTTTTTCAAAAAGATAAAACACATTTTTCAAAATACTCCACCTAAAACATTTGAATTATAATTATCTAATTGAAATCAATTAAAACATTTTTTTTAAAGGCTAATACCTACATAGGATTTGAATTAAGGACTTTTTTGTAAAGATTGTCTTAATAATGATGATGATGATGATGGTTAACGTCCATAGAGATCAAACTTTGGTCTATCAGACCTATAATTTTCTTAATTCTTAATTGTGGCTTCTCGTCTTTCTTCGCGAGATCGGTGTTGTAGCTTTCTTTTTCTTCTCTACGGTCTTCCAACTTCCTTTGTCTTACAACTCCTTCATCCCTTCTGATCCTTGGGACACTGGTGTCTTATCTCCGAGATCTGGAAGATCTCGCATTCAACATCAATCCAAAGGTCTATAGACATAAATCCATTAAAACATCTTAATTTCCACTCTTATCAAATATAATTTCTAAATTATTATCACGATAATTCAATAATAAATTAATTAGAATTTAATTTTACTCACCTAAGTTTGAATTTAATATTTAAATATTTATATATCTCATTTATATCATAAATAAATAATATATTTTAAACCAAAATTAAATTGATACTGATGAAATCTTTCAGATTAATCACATTGCTAGATTGGGTCGTTTGGAATTATCTAATGTGGTTTATCCTAAGAACAATGGGGAAAAATCAATTTACCTCATAGTTTAAGTAGTAGAGATGCATCTAGTCCATATTTAACTGTTGGTAATTAGCACTTAAGAATTAGTTATAGGAATAAAATTAAATCATTTAAATCATTTAAGAATAAGTTATTGGAATAAAATTATTATTATATAATAAGAAGTTCAAATCCCATTCAATATCCATTTATAAAAAAAATATAAAAAAGCTAATAAATCACCAAAAAAATAAATGATTTAAATATTCCTATACTTTAATAATAATAATTTTATTCCAATAACTAATTCTTAAGAGCTAATTACCAACGATTAATTCTCTACATGCAGCTAATTACCAACTACTAACCGACTAACTCTCACCTAGATACTAACTCTCGACTTAGATGGATCTCTGCCACTTAAACTATGAAGTCCATTTGCTACTTAAACTATCAAATCCTAACAATATAATTAATTCAAAAAACTTCTTCATTATCCATATAGATCACCATCCTAACAATATAATTAATTCAAAAAACTTCTTCATTATCCATATAGATCACATGAATAGAAAAATTTAAAATCTAATAAAATTAAATTATCATTTAAATTAACATAATTTATATTATATATCACAATTTTAATAATGATTAAAATTTTATTTTTAAAATTATAATTTAAAATCTAATAAAATTAAATTATCATTTAAATTAGCATAATTTATATTATATATCACAATTTTAATAATGATTAAAATTTTATTTTTAAAATTATAATTTAAAATTTAATAAAATTAAATTATCATTTAAATTAGCATAATTTATATTATATATCACAATTTTAAAAATGATTAAAATTTTATTTTTAAAATTATAATTTAAAATCTAATAAAATTAAATTTTCATTTAAATTAACATAATTTAAGATTTCATTATTTGTGACATTTTGGTAATGATTTATTACTTGAAAAACATAAACCTATAACTTTTTCTTTCACACATAAAATCAAATGTGCCCATTTGTTTAATTTTACATTAATAACATATATCATAATTAGCGTTCTCATAGATACAATTACCAATTTTCAGTAATACAATTACCAATTCCCATATTAATAACATATATTATAATCAGCATTCTCATTAATACAATTACCAATACCCTCGAATTTGAAAAAATAAATTTACGTATTTTCTTAATTTTACATTAATAACATAATCATGATTAGCCTTATCATTGGTAACAATCCCCTCGAATTTAAAAAAAATAGATACCTATTTTGGCCAAAAAATAACTAATTTCAGTGAAGGGAAAGCATAAGATGCAATTCTACCACCTTGTACTTTAAGGGTCCACGCCAACACTTTTTTGGTCCCCTAGGCCCACCAAAGATCCATTTGCTTTCACCGAAGCCGATGGGGATAAAGCTAAATGACAAAGGAAGATAGTATTCTTCTTTTGTCCCAAAGTATATATTTATGTATATATGATATTCTCCTTGCATGGACATGGCTAATACAGCAAACTGTTCAGTGGCACGGCCCAGTTATTCGTTTTGGTGCCCAAGATGAAAGCCATAGAAGCAGCAGCATTGGGGGCTGGTGATGAATCGCCCCTGTTAGCCAAGGAAGAGTGCACATCGGCTTCAATTCGCCTATGTATTTTCAGAATGGATAAAACATCGTTTGGTAAGTTTTGAGCATGCATGGCATTTAGCTTTGGAGTTGCAGATGGGTTGTTGAGAATTATGGGTTGAATTCTATTGCAGATGTAAGTGTGCCTGGAACAGCTTCTGTTCTTGAACTAAAGAAAGCCATTGAGGAAAAATTCGGCGACTCGCAGATGGAAGAAGGCAAGATTTCCTGGTACAGATAGAGAATATCATTCTTCCCAGCCACACTGCATTTTGTATTTCTGTCTTAGGAACTGTTGGTATTGTTGGGTTTTGAGTTTGAAGAATCGGGTTCTTCTTGCAGGTGTCATGTCTGGGGAAACTTCTGCTTGGCCTACGATGATCAAGAGCTTATTAATGACAGGTCGTTATTGAGCAGTTTTGGAATCAAGGACAGTGATGAGGTATGTATCGAATGCAGGCATTTGAGGAATGTGGATATGGGTTTGGATTTTGTTATTAAACCAAGTGTTTTGATTTGGGTTTTTTGGCTTTATAGTTTCGGAGCCATATAATAGTAGATGCAGTAATTGCATGGATTGATGAATGAATTATATGCCCTTATCCTTAAGTTACTGTTACCTTTGTGTGAAACCCTAAGGGAAAAGTATTACTCAAGCCTTACCCTGATCAATTAGGTTCGTTTTCTTTTATCTCGAGTTGGTGAAGGTCCAGTTAAAACGTAACTCCATAACTCCATGCTTATTAGGCAGCTTTGTTCTCACCATGATTTTGGGATGTTTGCAATAGTTCTCTCTGTTGGAGAATCGCTTCCAGAGACGAGCAACTAACAATTAAACAACCGAAGCTCAGCGTTGCAGATTCCTCTGCTTGTGGGTTATTCTTGAAGGTTATATCAATCTTTCAAAGTTCCAACGATGGTAAGTATGTTAGCTGAGCATAGCTAAGGTGAGGGGTTGCTATTACAGTGTTTCAGGGTTTGTTCTCTATCACTGATAAGATGGAAAGTACAACTGTAGTCTATTCAAATGGCTGTCATCCGTTCTCACAAATGCAGGGGCCTCAAAGCACAATAAGCTACAATAATTCGTATACCTCTAAAATTGTATTGGCCAGCAAAAGGGCCTACATGCAGGGTGTATAAGCCAAATGAAACCACACTTAACAATGAAGAAGCCACTGAAACGAATACAATGCTCAAGCCTACGCCATAACAAAACATTGCGCTACTATATGGCCCTTAAATGTAGTTTCGATCATCACGATATATCCACTTACAGTTTCACTGATGGGAGTTCCAGCTATCCAGGGCACTCTCTGAATTAGGTTGTAGAGGTTGCTATCCATTGATGTACCTAGTTGTATCTGCTGGGTATTGGAGACTTCCCTTCTACATGAAATGGGTATAAATTTTTAAAATTAGCTCGTCCTCATGTTGCAGCCGTTATTTTTCAAGATGGACTGGGAAAAGAGTGCCAAACCTTTCCTTCCAAACTCCATCAAGATAGGAGTCAAAACATCAGCTAAATGTGTGCATGGATGTCTTGATCATCAAAATTTTCTATGGATTAAGAATTTTATAATATCCTGGTTTCGACTCCTGAAATGTATTATATCATATTATGTGTAAATTGTAAATGCATGGTTATAATGACGAAAGTGAAGCCACATGAACTTAAATAAATAACCCTGTTTGTAATGTTCCTAGTGTCGATTCTGAGTGCAGAGTTCAAAGGCCAAGGCCTGACTAGTGAATGGCTAGGCATGCAGATGTTGTAGTTATATTTCTATGGACCTTGTGGTAGAATTCCCAAGAGGAACTCAAGTTATGTAAATATTAATTCTGGATTATAATATATAATGGGCAAAGATCGCTGCAGAAAGCATGAGTGGGGCAATGATTCCACCAAAAGGGAAGATGAATGGAGGCCCAAGGGTAAGTAAGCCTCTATTTTTAAGTTTCAGTCTAAATGAACCCATCCAGTTCCATTGACGTACAAACCAATTATTGAATGCATGTAGAGGTTTGTGGGGAAGTCTGCTCCCATAGTTATTGGAGCATGGGCTGGGTATAATCATTATTTGAAAATGTAAGAGTATTTCTTTTCCCTTAAGAAGAAAAGTCAGCCATCATTCCCTCAATTCTCTAAATGTCATTCATGCTAACATTCTCATTTTCATGTTTTATGATTCTTATGCTGTTTTCTTCCTGGCTAACCATGAACTGACCAGGAAATTGACTAAATCAGCACTGTGGAAGGGGAGTTTTGTAGACCTTGGATGAGAGTGATATAAGTCTGTAGTTGTGCATAGAGGCTGGGCAAGTTAGGAAGCCTTCAACCACTGTGTAATTGCTGCTCATTTGATGTTTGAGAGCCAAGTGTTATTGGCAGGCTTATCCCACATGGCATTCAGTAGATTGGACTCTTTTCTATCTACACCGAAGAGCATTGGAAGGGAAGATCACCCCAGGGACTACTGAGCAGAGAGAAAAAATTTCTATTGTTTTGTGTAGCTTAATGGAAGAGAGTGCCATGGCTGTTTGATGGCTGGATGAGATGTGTAAAAGCAGATTGGCTGACCCTTGAGAGCAGTTGGGTTGGGCTGAGTGAGCTTGAAGCTTGTAGCTTGGTACCTTTGCTCTGGTGGCCTCATAGTTTGGCCTGGGGGTGGCATCTGCATTGGATGCCTATGGTTGGGTGGAAATTTTCTTGTATAAAGATAGGGGTTTTGCCTCTGTTTATGAATCTACAATTGAATGTTATTTATTATTCTGGAAACATATGCATTTTGCTTGTTGTGTGTAATAATGTTTAATTTGGGTCACAGGCATTGTTTTCTGTGAATTCTCGCTATCTATGCTTACATATTCCAATTTCCAATTTCTGCTGCATTTTATTATTATGCACTATGCATGCACTTAATTAATTCTAAGCTTCCATGAGACCTCCTCTGTTGGGATTATGGTGAAGTGGTCTCTTGAGGTCTGGAATTTTAATAACCAGTTTAGTGGCTACTTGTCCTCTTATTGGGAGTGCTGGGCCGGATGCCACAAATTTTCAATTGATGTGTTGGACCCAGCCTATTGTAATTTGATGAATATTAGAGAATGCATATCAATATTTATTACTGATAATGGGAAATTGGTGGTCGTAGTTTTAGTGTAATTTCATTATTTATTGTTACGGCAGTATAAATGGTTCCCAGTGTAAAAGCCTTCCATCTGTCTGGAATCTGGATATATACAAATTTAGGGATTAATACAGCATAAAAAGTAAAATATCCTTCAAGAGATGAGGAAGTGTAATGTGGAACAAGACATAAAAATGTCGACCCTGTTTCAAGACAGGGACTATATAACAGCAGTGGTGGAACTGCATACAGAGATAGAAAATAGGGCACCAATCTGTCCACAAACTACAATATCTATTTTGCTTTGATATGCCTGTAGCACCAACTCACTGAGGATTTGAGGGCTGATCACCAGTCAGTAGGGTTGAGCCAAGCAACCATACATCTATCATGAGTTTCTTTCCCTTGGCCTCAGATGTTAGGAGAGACAAATGTCATCTCTCCATAGCTCCTCCCAGGATTTCACAGCCAGGCCCCCTTGGCCCCAGGCAACTCTTCGAATGACATTCTCAGGGTTTGCAGTGGGTTTCAACACAGTGGCAGTGCTAGGGTCTTGAGCCCCACATGATTCTTTTGCTTCTGTTTAGCCTAGCTGATGATCCTCTCAATCTGGTATAGTCATATATATCTTTTTTATTCTGATAACATTTTTGCATACGGGTGTATAAGACACTCCCTTAGTCACCGATTGTACTCTAGTCCAATTTGCGTATTCCTTGGTCATTTGTGGACATTAAAATTATCCTATCTAATTTTATCTGGTATAGTTATATTATGGCTGGAAACAACTGTCTGTGCTACAGACTGCAAATCCAAAATGAAGTAAGAAGTTTAAATAAAGTTTACTAGAGTCAATGAGAAAGACCATGCACTCATCTTGAGCTACGAAAAGTTAAAAAGGTGTTCTCTCACTTAGGCCCGATGTAAAAAACAATTGGTCATCTTGATACAGAAAGTGTGATTGGGGTTCTGAACTGTAAAGTTGTAAACATGGTATCATGAAACCAGTCAAGATATCCGAGACCTGTAACTTTCTATCCCACAAGGCATAAACGTTTTGGAGTAGTTGAGATTGTGAAATCCCTAGCAAGTCTTGCTTACATCCCTAGTCACACATTAATCACAAGGCATATCCAATATCCATAAACTTTTGAGCGAGAAGGGGAAATAGGTGGCCATAAGATAAATGAGTAAAGCCAAATTTCAGAGTACGTACTGTGCAGTATAGTTTTGTATTCTTAAAACAGCGATCCGAGACCTGTAACTTTATATCCCACAAGGCATAAATGTTTTGGAGTAGTTGAGATTGTGAAATCCCCAGCGCGTCTTGCTTACATCCCTAGTCAGACATTAATCATAAGGCATATCCAAAATCCCAATACTTTTGAGTGAGAAGGGGAAATAGGTGGCCATAGGACAATTGAGTAAAACCAAATTGCAGAGTACATAGTGTGCAGTATAGTTTTGTATTCTAAAAACAGTGATCGAAATTCTGAATAATCAGCAGTACAGGAGCACCTTATTTAGTACAATCAAAAGCCAGTCATTGGTAAAAGTTAGAACTTGAGTTCTGTCACAAAAGGATGTGTGCTGAGGAGACGTATGCAATGAAGCCAGCCACTACAAATGGTAGTCTGTACAGAAAATGAAAAACTAAATGCAACAATGTCAAGGTGACTGACCTGTAATTGGATCATTTCATCCTGTCTTTGGTTATATCTAGTCATCTCTATGTTGTCTTAAGTTTGTTTGAGTGTGATATTTGGATAAAGCATGTATTCCCATGCAAGCTTTATTAGATTGAATGTGTTAAATGGAATGAAGATCACTTGCACACATGTAATCATTGGTGAGGTTGACCAACTAGCAGGCAATCAGCTTGATGTAGAAGTGTATCTATAAAGGAAAACTCTACTTCTGATGGGGGGTATCTGTTTTGAATTTCAACATTTCTCTGATTGTGAGAGAATGAGAGCAGAATGCCTCTTTTACATTGTCGCCTAAAACCTGTTGCCCATATTTTCAGTGTGTACGTAAAGGAAATCTCTCATACTTTGGACAGTGGGGTTTATGTTTTGTAGTTCAACTTTGTTTGATTGTGAGAGAATGAGAACAGAATGCCTCTTCTACATTGATGCCTAGAACCTGTTTCCCATATTTCAACATTTGTCTGATTATGAGAGAATGGCAACAGATTGTCTCTTTTACATTGATACCTAAAACATTTCTATCTGAAGCGTACATTTATCTCCGTGCACTCGGCTAAGTAGACATTGTAATTTATTCAATCAATTATTACAACCATAATAGGGAGTCATTCAACCCTCTGGTTATTTGTTTAAGTTGTGTCAGTTGTATTTGTATAATTCTTCCTGGTATTCCGTGTAAATGTGTCTAGACTCTGTACCTTGATAACCTTCCTCCGGCAAGATTCGCCTTATTTGCAAGAGACCGTCCTGCGTTGAAGTATTTATCCTTACAAATCCTTTTCTAAACAAATGGTTACAAGTTTTATGTGGTATTTTCACAGGCTTATGTTTTTGTCAATCATCAACATGAACTTGATCCACTGCGTTCATCATCACAAACCCTAAATCTTCTTTACTCCATAATTCCTCGAGTCCCTTATCTCCTATATATGTTGAGACCTCTATACATGTGAATAATCTATTCAAAACATGCTGCAAGATCAATACGACAATAAATGCCTCGTGACTTTATGACTTCTCAAAGTTGAATTGCGTGTAATGAATGATTGTTCAGGACTGATGTGTTGTTTATAAACTTAAGTTTTTCATAACCGACTTTAATCCAGTATTCCTTGCTGGGATGCATACAGCTTTCTTTTGTACGGCATATGTCTTCAGCAAGTCAAGGGGAGAAACTTCATCGAAGAAGGCACAGCACATTTGGAATACTCAAAAAGAAGTATGGACTTGGTAACTCATTTTTTCATTATTGTTTATGCATTATTTTGCATTTTGAATAATTCTGGATTTCTTTCTCTGCATCAAAAGATATATGACCAATCATAGAGTAACGTTCTATGTCAGTTTTACCGAATTTAAATTGTCATCACAAGAATCTATTAAACTAGCATAGATCCATCTCAACTCTGGATCTATCAAGTGTGGACACTGGAGAGAGATCAAATCTTTCAAGGTGCAAACATTTCCCGAAGTTTTGCACTCAAAAAAGAGGTTTGTACCTTGAGGGATTTGATCCCTCTCGGTGCTTGATACATCCAGAGTTAAGATGGCTCTATGCAGGTTTAGCTGGATTTCCTTTTTATGTATGGAATTGCTTCTGGTCTCTAGCATTAAGATTTACCAGTAATACTCATATGGTCAATTTTTGGTTGTGCTATTTGTTTTGTTGCATATTTCATTGGCTTTTAGTTAATAAATATTCATGTTTTATTTTTCTTCCAGATTACTTGTATGTTTCTATTGAGGGAAATTCGTTACCTAATCCTATCATTTGGGTTTTAAAAATACTTCTCAACATCATTAAAAATCATTTTTATCATTGTATGTGTATTAGTAATTACGGTAGGGGAAATCGTTAGGTTTTCTGTAATGCATAATTGTTGACTGCTTGTTAGGTTCAAGCACACCTAGACCTCTTCAATCATAAACCAATATTATATTTGATGGGTAATGTCCAGAAATGGTATAAAAGTTAGTGTGGGCTAAGTTTTCAAGTCTACGAAGATAGTTCTATACTTATTCTAACATATTTTATCTAACAGGTCTTCTGATGGTGCAAACATGAATGGACACAAAACGGTTACCCATATCGAGCTCCATTGGGCGCGCAACATAAGAACGTGGTTTATCTATACAAAACTTTGGATTGTTGGTATGAAAGCAGATCCAAAGAATTTACATCGAAGGCACTGAAACATGAGAAATCAAATGATCCAGAGATGTATATATATGCTTAAATGAGTAATTCACCTGCTTCTATGAAATAATAGATATTTACGACGAGTTGTTTCACTCCAGTCCGATGACACACAGGAGTATTCTGTGGACAGGATTCTGGGATGGGTTAAATATAAAGCCTAAATTCAACCACCTTGTTAGCTCTATAAGGGTTGATACAATTTTCAGGATAGACGAGTCTAGGCAATCTAAGTAACATTCTTTGAAATTGCTTGAGCCAGATATAAACTAGTTCAATAGATATGTGACAAATTGGATTACAAGGAGCTGGGATAGGTCATTAAAATTATGACTAGTCATCAATGGTATGGAAAAATTATTGAATGTATCTGTATCTATCAAGTCTGTAGTGGTTTGGACTCAGGGGAATGCAACAGCTAATGTATATCTAAAAAATATAGTTTGTAGGTTGCACAGTACATGAAGCATTTGGTGGTACATCCAGACAAGAAACTGATGAAATGAATTCTCTTTGTTTGATTACAGTTGCAATCTTTATCTGAGGAATGCTGGTAGTTTTGAGTAGAATTTTGGCATTAATTATGGTTATTCTTGTTCAATGTTAAAGGTAAAAGTTGGAAGTCCATTGGACTGACAAGGTGTGCTTTTCATGCCATTAAGATTTGATTCTGCTGCAGACCCGAAATGATGAACATCACATATAAGCTAAGCTTGGAGAAGAAGCAACGTCAATGCTAATTTAAATAGTAATCACTTAAGATAATCTTAACTAATACGAAGATTTTTTGAAAAAAAATGTTACAAGATCTTAGAATTTAGAAAATAATACAATGGAGAGGTATAGGGGCTTATCTTAAATTTGATTCTTCCATGCGTCTTTAATCCCAAGTGTGTAAACCCAGGTGTGTTTGTTTACTATGCTATTATATTATGGAATAGTATGTCAGTGGTGCCACGCTGAATTGGCGATCAACTGAACAAGTAAAAGACTGTATCATGCTAATTATTTCTTGCTGGCGTGTGTTTTATTTCGAAGTTCATACCAATCTGCTTATGTGCGTTTCTTATTGCTTGCTCCAATGTGTGTGTGTTCATTTACACTTACGTATGTTTGCTAACATGCATCTTTTAAATGGTAAATACCTCTTAGTCCCTCAGGTACTGATAAAAGCCCACTAAAGTGTCGATCTTCTGATTCAAAACGAAATTGCAATTCTGTTGCTTTCTGTAGTCTGCAGCTTCTGGTCCAACCTTAGATGTGTCTCCTACTGCTGGGGCCAGAATTTTGCCATGAAACTTGTGAACCAATCTCTTCTATCAAAAGGACTCAATTATTGGTTCTTTTCTCATAGTTAGCACAACCATAGGCCAGTGGTCTTCTAAACATTATGTTTCACATACGACCAATTAATATATTTACAATTAATGATGTTTATTTTCAAAATGTGCAGAAAACTATGATAAAAATATATCATATTACAAAAGGAAAAGTGGGCAGTAGGTGGGTCATTGCCATAAAATCAGGCTGCATAGAAAATACGCTAGATGCCTAGAGTAGCAAAATGGAAAAAGTCTGGCTTTTGGCGAGTTTAGTGCAAACATAATAAAAGTTAGGCACTTGGAGTTGCCAACGTAGATGAGGGAGGATGATCATCTTTGTACGTCTTTGGCCTCTTTGAGACTTATTATGGCTTCCCAATTATTGGTGGGTGCTAACCACCCAAAATCATTGGTATAATGTGGGGGTTGAGATCCTTTTTAGATCACCAAAGATTGGATAAAAAATTATCATCTACTAAGAAATGGGGAACCCTCATGGTTGGCACGTGTTTAGCTTTGGCACGTCTTCTTTCTGAGCTCGCTTGGTGTTTTTTGTACTGATTGTTTATCATTTGAAATTGCCTTTGGAGAATTTCGTTCCTAGGGAATCCAATGAACACTCAAGACAAGTACCAATGTCACCTCATATAGTTTCTATTGCTTCATGCTAGTGCTTGCTAACCTAAAGGGTGAATCCCTAATGTTCTGCAGTTTAAAATCTCCAAGTATGCCTTGCAAAGTTTAGATTTATATGCAATGATATTAAATCAGCACGTGCCCTTGTAAATATGCATCAAAATTGTTCAAGTCTATGACAAGAAGCTACATATGAAAGTAGAATAATCATAAATTATTATTTTTATGTTTTTGAACCAATACTTTGTATCCAATGGGCATAGAGTCATGGGAGAATAAAATTGATCAGTCAGAGTGCCCAAATCTCATCAATTCAAAACTTTTCCTGTCAAATCATGACAAAATGTTGGCTGCTAAAATGATTTTACCTTTGTTTTAGTGTCGTGAATACAAAGCAAGGAGCCAAAATTATCCTGAAACCCAAAAATGTTCTAAATTAGGTGAAGAAAAGTGCCCCTCTTCAGGTGGTGTGATTCTTGAAAAGTCAACACAAATAGAGCAATCAACACATGTATAAGATTTCTCAGAAAAGCAACTAGAATCTCAAATAGAATGCCATCGTATCCATACAATAGAATGGATGGAAGTGGTTTCAAAAGTGTGCTAGATTAGGTGAAGAAAGGTGCCCTTCTTCAGGTGGTGTGATTCACCATTGAAAAGTCTACACACATAGAGCACTCAACACATGTATAAGATTTGTCTCATAAAAGCCAACTAGAATCTCAAATAGTATGCCATCGTCTCCCTGCAAAAAAAAATGGATGGAAGTGGGAAATTATGGATAAAGATTGCAACTACTGCGTGGCAGTTAAAGGGAGGGTGCACTAGTCAACTTGAAAGATAGAAAAAATTGCCGAGAATAACCACCCATACTTGCCAAGAAAATTCTTTACGCGAGGTGCACTATTTCTGAGATGTGCCCTCCACCTAACAAGAATATGAGAAATGTGTGATGGATAACATGAGCCAAAATAACATTCCAAGTAAAGAACTTTCCTTTAGCTCAAAATAAAGATGCTTGAAATAAACCTCCACAACGTAAAAGAACAACGAAGAAAGGAAAAACAGTGTTTTAGTTCGTGGTAGAAAGGATAAGTTCGTAAAAGAACAACGAAGAAAGGAAAAACAGTGTTTTAGTTCGTGGTAGAAAGGGTAAGTTCGTAAAAGAACAATGGATAAGATTCCTTTTAATTGAAAATATCAACTCATGGGCTGATCCACTTCTTCTATCAGGTGATGGTAACCCGCGTTCTCAGTTTAAACATAACTCGTTGATCGATCCTCAACTCATTCAACTTGTGTCTGTCTTTAGGCTGGATGCCCTGATCTTAATATAATGTTGCACTTTTTCAAAATTACTTGAAATTTATGGACTTTCTTTCTTTTCCATTGATTAGTGGCCCAATCATGGATAGCGTTGTATAAAATACAGTTGTTTTAATCATCGCAAAAAGCCTCACGCATGTTATCCTTGAAGAAGGATATTGAGAAGTATGTTTGGTTTCCAAGGATATATATATATATATATATATATACACTTTTCAAAATTAAGTTAAAAAATAAGAAAGTACACTGTTGGAAAATCATCATATCACAACATTAAGTTATTAAAAATAACTAACTTTCTCAAAATTGGAAAGCCATTTGAAATAAACAATCAACCTCTTATCGATAAGATACTTGCTGAAATAAGAATTATGGTTTCTTATAGATAGGATGGATGCTGAAATAAGAATTATGGTTTCTTATGGATACTATACTCGCTGAAATAAGAATTATGTTTTCATGGGATAAAGTATTTCCTATATTACTAAATGAAATTTAGCAAAATTTCTTTGCAATTGATAGTTGTATTAGATGTTAGATCCTTCACATTGAACTTGTATGGGAAAATTCAATGTTAACATTGACCAAACCCTTGTTTAGACTTTTGGAAGGTGTTGTTCATATAATAGGAAATGACACTTTATGGGATTGGACTATCTCTTGTATTTAAGCAATTGGCACAAATGCTTGAGATGCATTACAATGCAAAAATGATTATTCATAATTCCTAATTTTCTTGTGTTATTCGGAACAAAACATTTTGATTTAGGTACATGCTATTGGGATATATTGAGCTCATCTATTTTAAATTAATTTTTTTATTTTTATTTTTATTTTTTGATTGGGCAGTTGTTATCGTTCTGTAATTTATGAGATTGTGAGAGTAAACGCAGAGGACAACATCAAAACTGCGTTGGAAGCTGGGATCTAGTTCTGTTAGTTTCAGAGAAGGATCTCTCTATAAAATTGAGCTATGTTTTATGTGAATTTTAGGCTTGTTATCACTCTGCAAATTTTTTGTTTATTTATGATTTTAGTGGATTGTTTGGTTGATTAAATTGTTATAATTCCATTGGGCTATGGAGTCTAAAAATTAACTGGATCTACATCCAAGTTTGAAGGAGTTTCACAGGGCAAGCTAGGTTGCACTAGTTGGATTTTTCAAATTTTTAAATGAATATGAAACAGAAGAAATGTAAGGTTTAGTAGAAACTAAGGAGCAATGAAGAATTCCTTAATTTGTTTTCAGCAGAAAACATATAAATTACACATAACCGAAATGGGGTGCTCTTTACAACAAATCTTATTCGTCACAAATTCTGTTATGTAATTAAGCTTTTAAGAAATGATAGTGAAAGGAAACAATGAATAAACACATGAATAGAAGAAAAACATCACCAATTCATACACCACATGAATCCTGTGAATAATGTACTTGTATTATTGATGCATCCTGCAACCAGAAAATTACAGTAACTTAGAGAAAATTATACTCAACAATCAATTTGGAATAATTCAAAATTACAAAATCATTTACAAAATCGTTGTCTCAATCGACAGTGTATAATTAGCACTATTCCAAACAATAAAAAACGATCTTTGCAGAGTAATAGGCAAGGTGGACAACTGCGTGGAGAGGTGGCTTTGCTTTGGAGGAGTCAATCGCTGAATTGGCCTGTTATCTGTTGTGCTGGTTGATGTGCTATCTTATGTGTTGTCATGTCTTCTTACTGCATCTGAATTACTAACCAGTCTAGTAATTCACAAAGTTTGTCCCATCTATTTTCATCTGGAATGGTTAACTTAGTTAACTTCCGGTAAATTTCATCAACCTTTGTATATTTGGTAAATGTTGGTCTTACCACAAAAATATGATTTACTTAATGCCAGATGAAGAAATCATTACCCATGGCTTTCAAGAAAGCTCTTCACAAAGTTTGTCCCATCTATTTTCATCTGGAATGGTTAACTTAGTTAACTTCCGGTAAATTTCATCAACCTTTGTATATTTGGTAAATGTTGGTCTTACCACAAAAATATGATTTACTTAATGCCAGATGAAGAAATCATTACCCATGGCTTTCAAGAAAGCTCTTCTTGTCATGTTGCCTTTGATATTGGCAAATTTCGATTATCTCTCGCTACCTCCATCAATTTTCTAATGTAATCTTTATGAGTAATCAATTTATCATTAATTACAAATAAACTAGGTAGCCCCTTTTGAGTTAGAGGTTTTATCCTCGTGAAAAATCCATCTTATTGCTATCTCCAAACTCCGACATTTCTCCTCCAACTGAGCAACCAGATTCTTTTTAGTGAGAATTTATTTTACCTCCAAAATTGTTATGTTCTATCATCAATTCTTAGATCATCTAATTCATAGTCGTTCTTAGAATTTATAAATTTAATGATGTTTGTAGCCGTGGCAGACATTTCTCCCAACTATTCTTTAATCTCTGTAATGGCCTTTGTTGCTTTCTTGATCAAATCTCTTTGCTCAATGATAATTTGAATACAGGGCCAAATTTCAGCCATAGAATTCATGATATTTGTTCAAATAATTTCCTTGGCTTGGGTCAAGGTCTGTTCAATTGTTGATTTCCTTTCATATTTTTACAGCCTCTCAATCAGTGTCTGAGCCCTTTGAGCTTCAACAGAGTGTGAATCTTCACCCCTGGTCTTCTGGCCCTGTGATGCCTTGATTTGGTCTTGCAACTTTTTAATTTCTTTTGTTTGAATTGACAATTTTCCACAGCTTTGGTCAATTATTCAGCACCATCATCAAAGTGTGTAGTAGGTGAAGTGGAGCTTGTAGTTGTTGTGGGAATGGTTGTAAGAGGTACAACATCCAAAGGAATCATAGCGAGTTTAGAATTTTTCTCCTTTTCTTTTATCATTTTCTCCAGCTCAGTTTCCATTTGTCTTATGTGAGCATTTTGTTCCATGATCAGCTTTATCATGTCAGTTTTTTGAGTTTTTGTTTCTTCAATGTCCTTTGTAAGGGGATCTTCAATAGATGGCAAATTCAATTGCTTCTTCAATGTTGCAATGTCAGCGTTCTTTTTCTTGATCAATTCCTCTGCAACTTTCATGTTTGCAGGATCATAACCCATTTTCACTAGTAAATCCTCTAAGGATTTAATCCTAGTGTCTTTTGCAAGAGAAGAAATCTTCTCCATATTCAACTGTGACAGAGTATTAGACAATGAAACCTGCAATTTTGAAACAGTCATAGTAGTGTTGGTTAGAGTGGAGCAAATCATTTAACCTATCCCCATTTGGTTAATGTGATGAATATCTTTTGTATCGAACTCGAATGTTGTTTTCTTGTAAAACACTGTTATCGATGAAATAGGTAACCTGACCTCAAAACGGTTACTCTAGCCCTAAAAGACTCAAAAAACATGAAAAAACACAAAAAAAAAAGGTGTATTCCAGAACGCACTTTTTAAAGGTCAAATTTCAACATTTTATAAAATTATGCTAAAAACAAAATTGTTTTTTGAAAAAAGGATTGAAAAAACACCCTCACGCTCGAATAACAAAAAAAAAAAAAAAAAATTGTCATATTTTTGACATTTTTAAAAATAGAAATAACATTTTTAAATTTTTAAAATTCAAACATTAAAAAAAACCTAAAATTTAAGAAAAAAATAAATTTAAAAAATAAAAACATTTTAAAGCTTAAAATTTAAAAATATATAGGAATAAAAAAATAAAAATAAAAAACAAGATAAAAATTTTAATTCAAACATTAAAAAAAAACCTAAAATTTAAGAGAAGAAGAAGAAGAAGAAAAAAAAAAATTTAAAGATTAAAATTTCAATAAAAAAATAAAAATAAAAACAAAATAAAAATATTAAATTAAAAAGAAAAACAAGTTAAAAAAAAATAAATTATAAAAAAATAAAATATAGAAATTAAATTTAAAAAAGAAAAAGAAAATGTTTATTAAATTAAAAAAAAATATTTAAATTTTAAAATAAAAAATTAAATTTAAAGAAATATATTAAATTTATTAAAATTTAAAACTTAAAAAAAAAAAAAACAAAAACATTATTGAAATTAAAAATAAAAAATGAAAAATTAATTAAAAATAAAAAATGAAAAAAAAAATACAATAAAAATAGTAAATTTAAAGAAATATATATTAAAAAAACAAATAAATTTTAAAAAATATATTAAATTTAAATTATAAAAAATAATATATATATATATATATATATATATATATATATATATGAACTTAAATTAAAAATATATATATTAGATTTTATTAAATTAGAAAAAAAAATGTTAATATTAAAATAACAAATTAAATTAAAAAAAATATTAAATTTTAATAAATAAATAAATAAACAAATAAATTTTGAAATAAAAATTAAATTTTAAATATAAAGAAAAAAAAAAACATTGTAAAAATAAAAGTTAAAAAACTTTAAAAATCAATTAAAATTGAAAAATTGAAAAAAATAAATAAAATAAAATATATTAAATAAAAAATAAAATAAAAAACAAATTAATTTGAAAATATTAAGTTCAACTTAAAAAAAATCTAATTTTAAATACGCAATTTTAATTGAAATAAAAAAATATAAAAATGTTATGTAAAAAAAAATAAAAAAAATTCAAATAAATAAATAAATACAAATACAAAATTTACTAAATTTTAAAAAATTAAATGAAAAAACTAAACACAAAATTTAATAATAAAAAAAAAGGAAAAGAAATCAATTAAATTAAAAAAAATACAAAATTTAATAAAAATTATTAACAAAATTTAGAAAAAAAATAAAATAAATAAATAAATAAAAAAATTAAAACAAATTAAATTTCAAATATAAAAATTAAATTAAAAAAAAAAAATTTAAATTTTTTGAATTAAAAAATAAAATAAAAAATAAAATATTAAAAATAAAAAAAATAAAAAATAAAAAAGAATTTTTTGACTGTGGTGGCGCCACCAATCGGCCTCTTGTCTAGGTGACGGCGGAGGTTGGCCTAAAGCGGCGGGAGGGCGATTCCCGGAATCGGCCTCCTGCCGTGGGAGGGCGATTCCCAGAATCGGCTTCTCGCCACGGGTGGGCGGTTCTCGGAATCGACTTGACTGCCGGCACCCCCACGATCAAAAAATTCTTTTATTTAATTTTTAATTTTTCATATATATATATATATATATATATATATATATATATATTCAAAAATTTAAAATTATTTTTTTTAATTCAAATTTTTTATTTTAAATTTAATTTGTTTTAATTTGTGTTGTTTTGTTTTGTTTTTTTTTAATTTTATTTTTAAATTTAATATTTTAGATTAATTATTTTTTAAAATTTAAAATTTATTCATTAAATTTATTAAATTTTAATTAAATTTAATTTATTTTTTTAAAATCTTTTAGTTTATTTGGTTTTTCATTTTTAAAATTTATAAATTGTTTCATTTAAAAAAAAACAACAAATTTATGGATATTTGTTTTTTAATTATTTGCACGTGGTTTTTTTCATTTTTTTTGTTTTTTGTTTTTTAATGATAGTTTTTTTTTTAATAATAATTCTTTTATTTTAATTTTCTTTTTCAATTTTAATTATTATTATTATTATTTTTTAATTTTATTTTATTTTTTAAATTCGTTTTTTTTTTAATTTTAAAATTTGTATTTTTGTTTTCTTATTATTATTATTTTTTTAATTTAAATTTTTGAATTTAATTTTTTCTTTTTTGTATTTTATTTATTTTTATCTACATTTTAATTTTGTAATTTAAATTATTTTTAAATTTTCTATTTTATTTTTTTATTTTTTATTAATTTTTTATTATTTTTTATATGGATTTTTTTAATAACTTAGAAAAAAAATGTTTTTGATGTTTTTTTTTGTTTTTTTTTTTTTGTTTTTTATTTATTTTTTAAATTATGTGTTTTTTTTTTTTCAAATTTTGTCATTTCTTTTAATATAATTTTTGAATGTGTGTTTTTTTTTATTTTTTATTTTTTTTTTAATTTTATTTTTAATTTTAATTTTTATTTTTTAAAGTTTTTATTTTTACGAGTTAATTTTGTTTTTTTAAACATTTTTATTGATTATATATATATATATATATATATATATATATATATATATAAGTTTTGTGTTTTATTACTAACATGAAAATCACCACTCTAAAAAAAAAGGTTGATGCTGCATCAATACGTTTCAAAATTAGCATGAAAATCACCGCTCTAAAAAAAAATTGATGCTGCATCAATACGTTTCAAAATTAGCATGAAAATCACTAACATTTTAAAACAAATGTTCATACTTCATAAATAAAAATATTAGAGTGTAAAAAATGTACTAAAAAAAAAAGAGGTGATTCTGCATCACCACTTTTCAAAATCGGGTGCTTTTTATGCTACCAAAAAAAATTAGGTAACAGTGCGTTTACCTATTTCATCGGTAACATTGTTGTAATCTGATGGTGATTTAGGTTGTGGAATTTGGGTCTCAAGGGAGACCATTTGCATCTTTCCCTTCTGTTGGGGTTCTCATGTTTTGGCCAGATTGGCAAGACTAAAAGATGAGACAACATCAGAACCACTTTCAGACCTCAGGATCTAGCCCTCCTGGGTCCAGAGAGGGAACTCTCTATATAAGCAAAGGTTTTATGTCTTTGAAGCTCAGTGTTAAGATATTAGGCTAGTTATAAGGCTCAGATTTTGTTGGTTTGATTGTTTGTTTGGTTGTTGGGAATCAGGAAAGAAGGGTTCAATATAAGACAAGGATGAGCAAAGAGGATTTTAGGCAAAGGAGGGGTGTTCCAGGGAACATTCAATACCATTGGGCAATGGAGTCAGGAAAGGGTTTACTTGCTAATCAACATGCAGGCTTTCAATTGGGCTAGTCATCTAAAGCATTGGATCTTAAAAATGATAGCGTGGCATGAAATGGTAAGAGAGGAGGAAACAGTAAATATTTAGAACACAAAGTTAAAGACTTGAGATCAGAGAGAGACTTTGAACTCTCAATGTTTTGGCCTCCAGCTAGAGGGATCTTAGAAAGGTTCAATTAATTGAAAATGATCCTAGTGAGATAGAGACAAAGTTCTAGACCTCCCAGTGTTCCCAATTCATTCAATTAAATCCTAACAAGAACATCTAAGAACAGATTCCTGAATTCATACATCAGCTAGTAGGAAATGACATCCACTACACTGGTTAAATTAATAGAAATCAACCCTTAGATAACACATTCAGTAGAAAACGTTGAAGGCAAGGAGAGCAGAAACATAGGGTACCTAACAAGGGTAAATCCTATGTTAGATTTCTGATGCGAGCCAGTAGAAATGAAATGAAATGCACTGCAAGTTAAAGACAAACACAGAGATAGAAAAACATCACCACTGCTTTAGATCATGATCCAAAGAAATGTGCTTGTCATATTAAAGAACAACACCAGTCAAGTACAACATTACCAATAGCTGGATATTCAGTTTGAAAACATCTTCCTCAGCCTATCTTACAACTTTACATAGAGACTATGTTTCAAAAAGAAACAAATTGTAATTTCTCTGATAACTGATCAACAACCTTTACAATGAGCTTCTCCATGAATTTTATAGCTAAAGAGAGCAGAGGAGGTAGGTGAAAAACTAAATGAAGTATTAAACTCAGGAAAGAAAGAGGGCCGAGGCCCATTCTGTTTTAAGTTCTGTGCATTTATCTCTGGTACTCTTTGGATGAAAGAATGGTCTTCTCCAGGGTTCCATCTACTCTGGTATGTCTCGGATGTACTTTGGCTACAGTACTCTGTAGTACATTGGTGAATAAACAAAAAGGTAAATAAATGACTGTGAAGCCTGCCATACTGCATATCAAATGCTCTGATAGCATCAGCACTGTTGTTAGGGCAGAAAATTCCTCTAGAACATGGCATAGAATGAAAACTGCATGGGCACTTCGTCCTTTCACAAGAAAGAACACTTTGCTGATGGTGAAACCCTGTCGGCGTTGTTTTACATGCCCTAGGACCTTCTGATTGATCTTCACGGTCTTCGACCTGGTATTTTTCCTCTAATTGTTTAGTTAAGGCTTACGATCTTCAACTATATGCCTTAAACTCTTTGATCTTTCACTGACACCCATCACTGCTTCCACGATTGCCTGAGATTGCGAAATCAGTGCTTTAATGGTGTCAGAGAGGTTCTGCAGAGCTTGAACTCTGTCCTTTGATGAAATTAATATTGCAAACACCTTCCCGGACATCTTCCTGTAATATCAGGCTTTAAATTCAGCTTCTTCTGTGCACTGTGCCACCATAATAGTGAACATGAATCATGGCAGTTTTTTGCCACATGTAACTCTGCAAAACAAGAAAAAACGTTAAGAAAAAACATGCATGGGGAGGGTGGCGTGGATGACTGCAAAGAATGGCGACGTGGCATGATGAATGCAGAGGATTTCATGGAGAAACACAGTGGATCAGCGGGGAATGCTTTAGAGGACGATGAGGTGGAAATTTAACGCAAAACATTAAATTTTTCCCTTTGAATGAATTATATAGGGGGACAGACAAAAAGTGATGAAAACATGTGCATTGGTGACGTGGCGGGACGCGGTCAACGACGGAGCGTGGATTAAGTCTAGACCATCCGATCTCAGGAGGAGATCGATGGCTGAAAATGCGTCGGAGGGCGATGGACAGTGGGCTAGGGGTAATGTTGCTTGGGTTATCGCTCGTGCGGCTTGGGGGCGTGATCACCGTTGGATGGCAGGACACAGATCGAACGATGTACAACGATATCACACTGGGTTTTCTGCCGAACTTTAATGCGCAATGGGGGCGGTTTTCGAACAGTGCGCGGGGACACGCGCCAGGCGATGAGTGGAATCGCTGTGAAACAAAAAATACCGCTAGCCCTCAGAAAGTGGTGCGATAGAAACCAGCCGGTTTTTGAACAGGGCACGTTGGTGTGGGGACCACCGGGCGGATAACTCCGCGCTGTCGGATCGGTGGGTAAATGAACGGTGGATGTGTGATCAAGGTGGGGCGAATGAAGTGGGCCATGGCGCAGCGCTGATATGCGAAGACTGTCCGATCTAAACAGATCGACGGCCAGAAATGCTCCCGATATACATTTGTGATGAGCGCCTTCTGCCTTGGAGCCTGGTCTTGGTGCTGGGTCACGTGGTGGAAAAGGATGAGGGGGCTAGGGCCGAAAGGTGCTAAGCCCACATAATGCGGAAAATGGGTTTTTGGCCCATTTTAGCACTTCTTAAGGCTAGGAAAAGGTAGCGATAGAGGGAAAAAGGGGAAAACATGCCAAACGAGGGGTATGTGTAGGATTAATAGGGGATTTTGGGAGGATTTAGAGGGTAAGAGGGGAATTTTGTCAATGGGAAAAAGGGATAAAATGGAGAATTCTACAGAGGTACAAGGGGCAAATGTAGGCCTTTTGGAGCACAGTTTATCATCATCAGTGAGGCTTGTTGACTCAAGAGCAACAAAAGGAAATAATCAAAGGGCAGAGAGCATGAAAAAGCTTCAAGGATGATGTGTTTTCAAGAGAAATGCATTCCTTGAAGGCTCATAAAACAAATTAGCCCCCTTGCATTGCTTGTCAAGGAATTTATAGGGGGCTAACAATGGTTCCACATGGGAATGGCTTCTTCTTGAAGGAGTCAAGAATTCAGAAATGATATTTGGTGTAGGCCAGATGCCTGGTACTTGACTCATTCTTTTCTTTCTTAGATCAGCTTCCAAAAACCATGAAGACATCATATCAGCAGAAAAATTCTCAAAAAATATACCTACCCATCCTACAATCTTAGAATTTTTTCTTCTGGGGTGCACTTGGACTAGCAGACCCCTTTACATCATTTATTTTTTTACAAACAAGAAAATAAACCTATTCTATTTCTACCCTTATTGCTCCATAAGACCAGATTAAACTGTTGGCCTCACATGTTTCTCTACCTAATCTAACATCTGCTGGGATTAGACTGTCTAGCAGATTTCTTCTCTACATTCTAAGACAGAAATTGAAAAACAAACAGTCAAGCCAGGGTTAGACTGTCTGGCTGGCTGGACTTTGCATAAATTAAAAACAACTAACTACATGCTCACAGACTGAGCTTTATTGAGCTTTTCCTACCTACCCTACTCTAACTAGAACATTTACAGTCTATCTTACAAACATTGTTTTCCAATGCAACCAGTCCATCAAGTGGTCCCATGACTGGTCTCTCTTGCTCAACTCCTTGAGCAGGCTGGATAGGCAGGGCAGCTCCCACTCCTTTTGTTCCATAATAGCAGCTTTGAAAAATTTTCTTTCTGTTTGCAACATGCTGCTCAAAAAGACCCTTGATCCTTCTTCAAATGTGTGCAGGAAATGAACATAAGGATCATGAAATGATACCTGGTTATGAATATCTGGCAGGCAAGCTTCAACCAGGATTTCCTCTTCTTCCACTAGATCAAGAATAAGACTCTCTTGAGAAAGAGAATCTCTCTCAACTTCTTCATCTTCTGGACCAGAGGACTCATCATATATGGCAGTGCTGTCCTCTTAGAGCTCTGATATATTCTGCTCTGATGTGCTGAGCTCTGTGAACAGATCTATGTATTCTTGAGCAGGAGTATGTTCCATTTCTTCCTCCTTTTCAAGAGAAGGCCCCTTAATTTCAATCTGCTCAGGAATTTCTTCTTTGCTCACCTCCTCATCTTCTGAAAAGGAAGGCTGCTGGTTTCCAGTCTCACTGATGATCTGTGGTAAAGCAGAATGAAGTTTCAAGGAATATTCATCTGCTATTATACTATCGTAGCTCTCCCCATCAGTATCATAAATAGCCTGCATTGGCTCATTACTCTCTGGAAGTAAAGGGAATTGATTCTCCTCCCATAAATCTACTAATGATGACCCTGTAAGATTATCTTCTGTTTGGAAAACATCATCATCAGATAGACCAGAAATAGGAAAATCATGAATATAAGTAATACTGCCAACCGAGCACACTGGATAATCAACAGGTTTTTCTTCGTTCTGATTCTCAGAGGAGCTTTCTGGATCTGTACAATCAAACTCATAAGGTGAATGGGAAAGAGTGTGTGTTCCATAAAATATTTCTGAGGTGGACTGCTGATTTAATATCTGATCAATCTCTTCTTCTGTCAAAGGAGAAGATTGTTTTGTGTTCCTTTGTGTAGAAGTGCAACATCTCTCTGTTTCTTGTACTAGCTGATTTGGAGGCAGGATGTCTTCTTGAACCTCTTCTAGAATATCTTCAGTTGTGCTTGCAGGGAAATCTTGAGGATCTTTTGATGTTTCTTGACCTCTCTCTGATTCAAACCAATCCTCATGAACCTGATGATACTCGGTTAGACTACAAGGCTCATGAGTGGTTTCTTCTTCCACATCAGATTCCACATCTTCTATGTGGTCTCCTGTTTCCTCAAAGCAAGATTCCCTATTTGCTTTTGCTATTAGGTCTTGATATTCTCTGGTCAGCGTAACACAAGACATAGGTAAGAAATCAGGCAGTTCCTGATCACTTTCCTCCTCATCTTCCATAGATTCTTGAGAATCATACATGTCTTTCTCATTATCTATGTCTTGAGTTTGTTCTTGCTCTGGAAGAGGCATGGGCTGTTCTAAATAATCATCATTTGCATTCAGATTAGCCATATACATCTCCAGCACTTTACCAAACATTTCTGTTATTCCATTTAATTGATCATACAAAGCATCTAGCTTTGTATCTCTGTCCATGTTTGGATCCATGTTTCTGCAAAGATGGTCACTGCATCTTCTCAACCAGTTCAAAGTCTTCTACCAGTGGAGTCATTTGGTCTTTTGGGAGTTATGGAGTGTGGAGTTTCCAGGTGGATGAATTTGACTGTTTGGAGCAGGATGCTATCCACCATCAACAATTAAAAGCCAATCTAGGCTAAGTGGTCTTTATTCCCCAGTGGAATCGTCATTATGTTGGAGACGACAATGGGAAATAGACCCATATTTGCAGCTATAGACTCTCAGATTGTCCCCAGTGGATTTGCCATTATGTTGGAGACGACAATGGGAAATATACTAATATTTCCAGCTATAGACTCTCAGATTGTCCCCAACGGTGTCGCCATTATGTAGGGGTTCCCATGTTTTGGCCAGATTGGCAAGACCAAAAGATGAGACAACATCAAAACTACTTTCAGAGCTCAGGATCTAGCCCTCTTGGGTCCAGAAAGGGATCTCTCTATATAAGCAAAGGTTTTATGTCTTTGAAGCTCAGTGTTAAGATATTAGGCTAGTTATAAGGCTCATATTTTATTGGTTTGATTGTTTGTTTGGTTGTTGGGAATCAAGAAAGAAGGGTTCAATATAAGAAAAGGATAAGCAAAGAGGATTTTAGGGAAATGAGGTGTGTTCCAGGGAACATTCAATACCATTGGGCAATGGAGTTAGGAAAGGGTTTACTTGCTAATCAACATGCAGGCTTTCAGTTGGGCTAGTCATCTAAAGAATTGGATCTTAAAAATGATAGTGTGGCATGAAATGGTAAGAGAGGAGGAAACAGTAAATATTTAGAACACAAAGTTAAAGACCTGAGATCAGAGAGATACTTTGAACTCTCAATGCTTTGGCCTCCAGCTTGAGGGATCTTAGAAAGGTTCAATTAATTGAAAAGGATCCTAGTGAGATAGAGACAGAGTTCTATACCTCCCAGTGTTCCCAATTCATTCAATTAAATCCTAACAAGAACATCTAAGAACAGATCCCTGAATTCATACATCAGCTAGCAAGCAATGACATCCACTACACTGGTTAAATTAACAAAAATCAACCTTTAGATAACACATTCAGTGAAGGCAAGGAGAGCAGAAACATAGGGTACCTAACAAGGGTAAATCCCATGCTAGATTTCTGATGGGAGCCAGTAGAAATGAAATGAAATGAACTGCAAGTTAAAGACAAACACAGAGATAGAAAAACATCACCGCTGCTTTAGATTAGGAGCCAAAGAAATGTGCTTGTCATATTAAAGAGCAACACCAGTCAAGTACAACATTACCAATAGCTGGATATTCAGTCTGAAAACATCTTCCTCAGCCTATCTTACAACTTTACACAGAGACTATGTCTAAAAAAGAAACAACTTGTAATTTGTCTGATAACCGATCAACAACCTTTACAATGAGCTTCTCCATGAATTTTATCGCTGAAGAGAGCAGATGAGGTAGGTGAAAAACTAAATGAAGCATTAAACTCAGGAAAGAAAGAGGGTCGAGGCCCATTCTGTTTTAAGTTCTGTGCATTTATCTCTGGTACTCTTTGGATGAAAGAGTGGTCTTCTCCAGGCTTCCATCTACTCCGGTATGTCTCGGATGTACTTTGGCTGCAGTACTCTGTAGTACTTTGGTGAATAAACAAAAAGGTAAATAAATGACTGTGAAGCCTGCCATACTACATATCAAATGCTCTGATAGCATCAACACTGTTGTCAGGGCAGAAAATTCCTCTAGAACACGACATAGAATGAAAACTGTATGGGAACTTCGTCCTTTCACGAGAAAGAACATTCTGCTGATGGTGAAACCCTGTCGGCGTTGTTTTACGTGCCCTAGGACCTTCTGATCGATCTTCGCGGTCTTCGACCTGGTATTTTGCCTCTAATTGTTTAGTTAAGGCTTACGATCTTCAATTATATTCGTTAAACTCTCTGATCTTTCACTGACACCTATCACTGCTTCCACGATTGCCTCAGACTGCGAAATCAATGCTTTAATGGCATCAGAGAGGTTCTGCAGAGCTTGAACTCTGTTCTTTGATGAAATTAATATTGCAAACACCTTCCCGGACATCTTTCTATAATATCAGGCTTTAAATTCAGCTTCTTCTGTGCACTGTGCCACCATAATAGTGAACATGAATCATGGCAGTTTTTTGTTGCCTGTAACCCTGCAAAACATGAAAAAACGTTAAGGAAAAACATGCATGGGGAGGGTGGTGTGGATGACTGCAAAAAATGGCGACGTGGCATGATGAATGCAGAGGATTTCGTGGAGGAACACAGTGGATCAGCGGGGAATGCTTTAGAGGACGGCGAGGTGGAAATTTAAAGCAAAACATTAAATTTTTCCCTTTGAATGAATTATATAGGGGGACGGACGAAAAGTGATGAAAACACGTGGACTGGTGATGTGGCGGGACGCGGTCAACGACGGAGCGTGGATTAAGTCTGGACCGTCCGATCTCAGGAGGAGATCGACGGTTGAAAATGTGTCGGAGGGCGACAAACAATGGGCCAAGGGTATTGTTGCTTGGGTTATCGCCCGACGGCTTGGGGGCGCGATCACCGTTAGATGGCAGGCCACAAATTAAACGGTGTACAACGATATCGCGCCGGGTTTTCTACCGAAATTTAATGCGCGATGGGGGTGGTTTTCGAATAATGCACGGGGACACACGTCAGGCGATGAGTGGAATCACTGTGAAACAAAAAATACCGCCAGCCCTCAGAAAGCAGTGTGATAGAAACCAACTGGTTTTTGAACAGGGCGCATTGGCATGGGGACCACCGGGCGGATAACTCCGGGCCATCAGATTGGCGGGTAAATGAACGGTGGATGTGTGATCAAGGCGGGGCGAACGGAGTGGGCCATGGCGCGGTGCTGATCTGCGAAGACCGTCCGATCTAAACAGATCGACGACCAGAAATTCTCCCGATATACATTTGTGATGAGCGCCTTCTGCCTTGGCGCCTGGTCTTGGCGCTGGGTCACGTGGTGGAAAAGGGTGAGGGGGCTAGGGTAGAAAGGTGCTAAGCCCACATAATGTGGAAAATGGGTTTTTGGCCCATTTTAGTGCTTCTTAAGGCTAGGAAAAGGTAACGATAGAGGGAAAAAGGGGAAAACAGGCCAAACGAGGGGTATGTGTAGGATTAATAGGGGATTTTGGGAGGATTTAGAGGGAAAGATAAGAATTTTGTCAATGGGAAAAATGGATGAAATGGATAATTCTACAGAGGTACAAGGGGAAAATGTAGGCCTTTTGGAGCACAATTTATCATCATTAGTGAGGCTTATTGACTCAAGAGCAACAAAAGGAAATAATCAAAGGGCAGGGAGCATGCAAAAGGCTTCAAGGATGATGTGTTTTCAAGAGAAATGCATTCCTTGAAGGCTCATAAAAAAATTACCCCCCTTGCATTTCTTGTCAAGGAATTTATAGGGGGCTTACACCTTCTCTGAGTCAAAAACTGACAGTAGCCTACTTTGGGTGCTAGAAGTCTGATTCCAAAACTGAGCATATGTATTATTCTTAAGAATCTCATTCTTAAGCTTTATTTCTATGAATCTGTCAAAAAATGTCTTCTCTTTTTCTCCTTCGACAAATTTCGTAGTTTGGATAGTTTCTTGTTGCCCTTGGGATACTAAAGATGCTGTGGGAGATGCAGCGAATTGGCCACTTGCCTAAGAGGAATAGGGTGTTTCCTTTATTATCATGGCCACTTCTTGCTTTGAATTATTTTCTGTATCTACCTTTGGATTCAACTTTTTTCTCTTCTTGTACATGATTTTGAATTCTTTCCCTACATTGTCAGTCACCGAAGGTGGCTCTTCTTCCCTTTGTATTTTGGTTGCTTTCTCTTGTGGAACATGAGTCTATGATGTAGATGTAGAAACAAGATGCTCTTCAGCTTCTTGTAAAGTATTCTCTGCCCAAGCTGGCTGGTTTACATTCCTCTCTATTTCGAGCCTTTGGGTATGAATGTATGGAGTAGTTTTATTTTCTACTCTCAATTTGGAAATAATACCCAGTGGGTCATAAGACCATGTGAAACTCAGGCTAAATTTTATCTCCTTAAGAAGCTTATTTGCCTCTTCTCCTACTGACCTGCTGTTATATATGAAGGATCCAATTTGTGTCTTGATCCTGAACTGTGATTTCTTTTTAGGTGACAAAATATATTTCATCAAAATTTAGCATTTTTCTGATGTATTCAAGTGAAAAAATCACCACGGGGATGTATTTTTGGAGTTTGTATGGTGCTAACTCGCATCCATACACTCTGATCTCTGTGTAATTATGGAACAAGTACCAATTTCCAGTGTTTCCCTGATCTGTCAAATGCAAAATTCTCTTGATGTCCTTATTGATTCTAGGTTCTGTTGAACTGTTTAGTACACTCATGATTGGGTGGAAAAACTGTTCAATGAACTGCTTATAGGAGAATTCTTGTTGTTCCTTCATCACTAAAGAAGTCTAAAATATAACTCACTGTTGGTTTCCCTCTTCATCTAACTTCTGCATGGAAAATTTAAACCTATCTTCTTGATAATATAAAAACATATAAACCAAAATTGAGTGTAGTTGAACACTTCTTCAGTTTGAAACTGTAGAAATTGTTCATGGATGTTATCAGCTAGAAATTGACTGAAATTAAAAATAATGGAAGGTTTCTCATCTGTGGAAAATATGGAGAGGAAGCCTATAATGGGTCCATCTACGCACTGATCAGGGTAATAACCAAGAATATATGAAATAATAGCTATATTTTGTTTCTCTTGATTAGGGAAGATTGAGGAAGGGTATGGTGGATTTTTTCTTGGCAATTGGGTAGTTCTGATAGGAATATGTCAAAAATCCTAGCTCTCTTGGCAAAATCAATCTTTTGGTAAAGCTGTGTTAGGGATTTTAATGAAAATGGTGTGTTGTTTTCCAGAGAGGGGTGCTGCATCATCTGGTCTATGGATTGGGCAGTGATGGTGAAGAGGATTTCACCAGTAGGGGCTATAATTGCTTGTTGATTGGGAACATAGCATGCTTGACATCTTCTAGTGAATTTGAGGGCATGGAAGGTGTGAGGGAAAATATAGTGTGAGAGATTGGACTCCCAGAGTCCAATGTCATCAGTTTTATCTATATATTTATCTTCGAGCCAAAAGTAGAGTTCGAAGAGTTTGAACTCACACCGTGTCTTGACGATTTTGTAGTCCCTATCATCGAAGGGGATATGGTCTAAATCGATTGGAGGATGAACTAAAGGATTAACAGGGTCCTCCTGGTTCTTCTTCTTTGGAGGCATGCTTATTAATGAACAATTAATCTGAATTAGGGAAGAATGGTTTACTGGGAGTATATTGCAGGCCTGTAGCCGATTAAGAGAGGGATACAAGACACCGACACTTGATCACAGGTTGATTATCTGGTAAAACTGATGGCGCACTGGAAAACTTGTAAATCAAAAGTAATTCGCAGAGAATTTGTGACAGAAAGGTGGAAAAGGGATCAGGTTCAGGGTTTTAAAGCCATAACATGGTTTTCGTTGCAGGTTGGCGCGGGTCCGTTGGATTAAACGGTTACCCGGGAGAATTAAATGCTCAAACGCTAATTCTCGGGAGAAGTCTTGATTGGGTAACGGTTAGGAAACGTCGTAGAAGGATCGAGGTAGGGACAACGTGAACGAAGTGAGGGGGAAGTGGTTTTTAGAGGGGGTAGAGAGTGGTTAGCGGATTTAGGTAGGGGGGTGTGAAACACGGAGGAGAGGCCATGCAGCATGGGACCCAACAAGGAATACCACCTTTTCGGACTTGCCTCCCCCCCTCCGCCCCCTTTCCCCCGGTGGTAAAGAAAAGATAGAGAGGGGGGTTGAAAATCATTATGCACCGTCGATCTGATAAGCGGGATAAGCCTGCGGTTGTGAAGTGTACATTGTTTAACCGCCACACGACAAAATACTTTTTCGTCTAATCAACCTTTGAATTTGATTACAAACTTTGGATAAAAAGTATATATGTGAAACATACATAATCCATTTTGTGCATGTTTGCATAATGTTCTTGAAACTTAGGAGAAGTGAAAATATGAACATTTTCCTAATAAACTACTTCTACCTACCCTTTTAATTTTAATTCTTTTTCTAAGCTAACATTTTTATTTATTCTTCAAGGAGTGCATTTAGAGTAGAAAACCCACGTTTCCCTTTTTTTATGAAAAATTTAAAATATATTCAATCCTATCACTTATTTCTCCTATTGATTCAAATTAAACAATTGAACCAATGTAATTTTCTACCTAACTATTGATTTGCCAAAAGATTAAACTGTTTGGAAAATCTTTATTCTCTAATCTAATTTACAGAAATTTAAACTTGTCTAACCATGATTAAGCTATCTGATTAAAAAAATAACTAGTCATCGTGACATTTTAAACAAGCTACACACAAATTTACTTTATTTGACAGAAAGAAACTATCTATCAGTAGTGGCATTTAAATTTGCAACACTTTTAGTGTTATTTTCTTTTGTGGGGTTCTGATTTCATTTTTATTCTTTTTTTTTCAATGTTTATTTCTTTTTCTTTTTTCTCATTTTTTTTTTTTAAATACCATCTTTTCATTTTTTTTTTTGGTGGGGTTTTGATTTCATTTTTATTCTTTTTTTTCAATGTTTAATTCTTTTTCTTTTTCTCATTTTTTTTATAAAATACCATTTTCTTCTTTTATTTTATTTTATGTCGGAAATCATTTGCAGATTGACAAATTATTTACAATATCAAATATCTGAGATAAAATACTCAATCACCTTGAGATCCTATAGATTATAGGACCCTAACAGTTGCAACACTATGCGGTCTTTGGTAGTAATTATTATATGTTTTAGTTATCAATAACATATTGGGCAAGGTTAATCAAGGTTAAAATTGAGGTGGATGGCATTATCATTGTCAGTCCCCACCTTTCGAGCTACCCTTTAGAGGTGATATATTGAACTTATTTAATATAAATATTATTTTTCATTAAATAAAAATAGCTCTATCATTGGAGAAAAGAAAAACACAACTCATTGATATGTAAAAAATTATAGTGGCTCTCGATACTGTCTTTGTTTATTATCATTATTATAGAGAGACATATTTTATATTCATGCGAAAATAAAAGGATAATAACATGTCTAAATCATAGTCCTTAACATAGTCATTCTGTTGGACACCTAATCCTCAACGGGTAGGTGTGGAAGGTGAATGGACAAAAGGAGTCCAAGAGACCACTTGGAAGATGAATCCAAGGGTCACCTAATGTACTATAAAAGCACATCTATGGTTAATAATAAAACATCACACACTTATCTTTTTGTTTATGTGTGTTTATTTTTTCCTTATGTGTGGTTACCATGAGTGTATTTAACATGAATGTTGGACACCTAATCCTCAATGGGTATATGTGGAAGGTGAATGGAAAAAAAGAGTCCAAGAGACCACTTGGAAGATGAATCCAAGGGTCACTTAATGTACTATAAAAACACATCTATGGTTAATAGTAAAATAACTAACGCCTATCTTTCCTATGTGTGTGTTTACCCATGCGTGTGTTTAACATGGTATCAGAGCGCAGGCTAGGCCCTGACATTTTCAGATTCTGCCAGTCCCAATTTTAGTTTTCTTCCAACATATTCTCTGCCTCCTGAGTGATTGCTCTTCGCTGTTCTCTGCATTGAAAATAGGGACGGGCATATAGATAATAGTCAAAACCATAATTCAAGTATCTAATTTAGTGCTTCTGAAACAATTCCTAATTCAGTTCCTCTGACATAGAATTCAGGTCTGTAATTTTAGTGCCTCTCCAGTGTTCACATTCGCATCCTTCGAAAAATAGTAGTGTCTCCTTGCTTGTTGTCGAGTCTATAGGAGAACGCTACTGGCACTAGTGGTCTAGTGGTAGAATAATGCCTTGCCAGTGTGTAATTATGAGACATATGCGTTAAATAAAGTGTGTAATTATGAGACCTGGTATGCGTTATGACATTCATTGATGCATTGTTGGTATTTGCATTGATGGCTATTCGATGTCCTCTACTTCTAGAGACACTTTATCTTCTTCGCCAATTTGCAGACATGGTGGGAGGAGGAGAAATGCTAATGGTGGGCGCCATAGAGTGTGATACCAGTCCACGGATAATCAATAGTAAATCATTTTATCTGCGCTTGGCATAACATTTGGAAGGGAGCGGCTACCATTGCGAAATGGGAAGAGGGTCAACATGTCAAATGGGCTGAAGCCCATTGCTTGAAGCCTGAGATTTTATTGTGCATTGTGAGTTGCATACGCAGGTTGTGAAAGTTGTATGATAGTAAATGTTACTCATATGCGTTGAACTGGAAAGGGATACAAACATTTCTGCTTGGTAATGAGGCATTTCTTGTATGCATTGATTCCTTGCCATTGACTCCTTGTTAATGACTGTTGCATAAGTGTGTATGGTTATTGAAAAAAATGTTTTTAAATGGGCATATATATGCATTGAGTTTTTATGGGCCTTAAGATATACATTGATATATGGTGTAAGTATATATCTTAAGGCTGTCCACCTAACCAAAGGTATGTTCATGGGCATCCGTGTCTCTGGCTACAACTCTGAATCTGGAATAATAGGTTGTGGCTCAAGTTCGCTTGCACTGTTGTGTCTCTGGATACAACTCTGAATATGGAATGATAGGTTGTGGTTCAGGCTCGCTTGATGTGGCTTCGAAGCTTGTAAATGACCACCATTTCCCCCCCTGTCAGGTACAAGGTGAGATGATGGCGAAAACTCAACTGCAAGATTGTTCAATATTCTAGAACACATTCTGACATGTGACTTAAACATCTTCTTGGTTGTTGATGCCCATTGCCAAGAAGCGATGAGCATGCCTTTGGTTGGTGGACATCCTTAAACCATCTATGCGAGGTTGATATTCTTCCTCTTCAAAGAATTCAGAGCACTTCCTTTAGCGGAAGACTTTTAGAGCCTAAGATACGACTCAATTCTAGAGTCCTATCTTTGCTAACAATATTCTATTTCTAAGTGTCTCTAATATTTATTAAATATTATAATTTAATAAATATTTTTATTCTCTAATATTTATTAAATATTCTAATTTAATAAATATTTTATCCTAACTTTAAATTAATATATTTGGATCATCTAACATTCCCCCCTATGATCCAAAGATATATTACAACATAAACCAAGTTCATCTCTGAACTTAGTAAATTTTATTTTTCCAAGAGGTTTGGTGAAGATATCAGAGGTTTGATCTTCTGAAGGACAATAAATTGGCTTGATGACATCCTTTGCAATGAGTGATCTGATATGATGATACTTGGTGTCCACATGCTTTGTCTTTGAATGAAAAATTGGATTCTTGGCGAACTTTATTGCTAACTGGTTGTCGATGAATAACGAAGTAGCTTCCGCTGGAGGAATTCCCAAGTCCTGTAAAACTCTACGCAACCAAACAATCTCACATGCTACTTCCCATGCTGAAATGTACTTTGCTTCTGCTAAAAAAGTGGCCAATGTAGCTTGCTTCTTGCAACTCCATGAAACTGCAGCTGACCCCATGTTCATTAAATAACCTGAGGTTGATGCCCTATCATCAATACTGCCAGCAAAGTCGGCATCTGAAAATCCACTAAGTACAAAGTTTTTAGTCTTTTTGTAAATAAGACCAAAATCTTTTGTTCCTTGGATATAACGAAGAACTATTTTAGCTGCATTCCAGTGGTTGTCTCGTGGTTCCTGCATAAATCAGGAAAGAATACTGACGACATAAGAAATATCTGGTCGAGTAGTTGTCAGATAATTCAGGCTACCAATCAACTGTTGATAAGTAGTGCTATCCACCATTACCCCCCCTTCAAATTTTGAAAGTTTCAAGTTTTGTTCCATAGGGGTAAGAACAGGCTTGCAATCTTGCATTCCAAATTGCTGAAGAATTTCTACTGCATACTTATTTTGAGAAATGAAGATATGATGTGGATGTTGGAATACTTCAACTCCAAGATAGTAGTGAAGTAGTCCCAAATCTGTCATCTTAAAACCTGCATGTAACTCATTTTTCACCTGTGCAATGTGATCATCATTGTTGCCTGTGATAATCAAATCATCTACATACATAACCAAATTCACCAGATTTTTACCTTGTTGACGTACATACAAGGTATCATCAGATTCACTTCGTTGAAAACCAAATTTCCAAAGGTATTCATCCATTTTAGCATACCAAGCTTGGGGAGCTTGTTTTAACCTATATAAAGCCTTGATTAGTTTGTAGACTTTATGTTCTTGTCCTTCAATTTCAAAACCTGGTGGTTGTGTCATGTACACTTTTTCCTGTAAATCACCGTTGAGGAAAACATTTTTTATATCCATTTGATGAACTTTCCATCCTTGTTGAGCTGCTAAGGAAAGTGTGAGTCGGATGGTGTTCCATTTAGCTGTAGGAGCAAATGTTTCCTCATAATATATCCCTTCCTACTACGCAAAACCTTTAGCAACAAGTCGTGCTTTATACTTGTCAATTTCACCATTTTGATTGTACTTAATCCGGTAAACCCATTTGCATTCGATGGGTTTAACATGCTGAGGACAATCAACAAGTTTCCAAGTTTTATTGTCTTGAACTGCTTGATATTCATCAACCATAGCCTGTTTCCATTCTTTATGTTTTACTGCCTCTCGGTATGTATAAGGTTCAGTAAAATCATTTGCTATCAAGGCTCCTTCGTTTCTTTGTGATTCCCTTGTTCCTGTTTTATTCTATTCATTAGGCCTTACATCTTTCAAAAGTTGAACTGGCCATTTTGGCAATTGATGTTCACTGGTTTGGGATTGTGAAAAATCACCATCATTGTAAAGAGGGTTGATATAAACTGATGTTTGTTGATCAACCACAGGTTCTGGAGGCGGAGAGTTATTGTCAGAAGAACTGCTGCTGCTAGGAGAGTTGGATGAACTGCTAGAAGACCCAGATGGCGCTGATGATGAAGACAGTATGGATGAATCATTTTCAGATGAAGGAAACTCAAGTTCATACCAATTTTGTGAATTTGGTTGACTTTGTAAATTTCCGTTTCTTTTATCACTTTTTGTTTCTAACTTTTGAAGAAGACTTTCAACTTCTTCAACACTCTTACTCTCATTTTCATCAAAAATAACATCTCTTCTTACAATAAATTTCCCATTTGACAAAATTCGGTACCATTTCTTCTCATCAGAGTACCCAATCATTGTGCACTTCAAGCTTCGTGCATCAAGCTTAATTCGTTTTCCCTTCGGAACTAAGGCATAACAGACTGATCCAAAAAATCTGAGATGTTTTACCCGAGTTTGAAACCAAATCATGCTTCATAAGGTGTGATTTTGTCTAAATAAGTAGTGGGAGATATGTTCCTCAAGTAGACAACGATATGAATTGCTTCGGCCCAATATAAAGGACTTAAATTTTTGAAAGTTAGCATAGATCGCGCCATTCCTAACAAGGTATGACTCATTCTTTCTACTACTCCATTTTTCTGCGGAGTGTAGACATTGGTAAGATGTCCTTTTATGCCATTATCCATGCAATAATTTTTGAATTCATTTGAAGTGAATTCTCCACCATTGTTAGTTCTAAGAGTGCCAATCTTCTCCTTTACTTCATTTTCAATAAGCTAACGAAAAGTTTTGAACTTTTCAAATGCTTCTGACTTTTTCTTCAAGAAATAAACCCAAGTCATCATGCTAAAATCATCAACAAAGAGTAAGAAATATTTGCAGCTTCCGAGCGAAGTTGGAAAGGGTCCAAAAATATCACTGTGAACCAACTGCAAATGCCTATTTGCGCGCTATGAACTTGTAGGAAAAGTCTCTTGATGTTGTTTTCCAAAAACGCAAGATTCACACTTTGCATTTTCCATTTTGAAGGTTGGAAGTCCTTTAACCATTACCTATTTTTGTAACTGAGAGAGACTGTCAAAGTTGAGATGGCCATATCTTACATGCCACAATCTGATCGGTGAAATATCTGTACTTACTGCTCCTGCAAAGTCAGAATTTCTTGGAATAATTGTCCCTTTCATCCTTAACAATTTTCCATCTTCATAACCTGTCATCATTGTTTTCATGTTTTATTTGATTGAGTTGAATTTAACTAAGCCATCTTCCATAATCACCATATGTCCTGCTTGTCGAATCGCGACTAAAGATAACAAATTTTTCTTGAATGTTGGGACATACCATACATTTGAAATCATTCTTTCTCCAATGCCTGGTAAAAAAAATTTAACTACGCCTTTGCCTAAAGGAGTATGTTTTGTTTTATCAGCAAGATAGATTGAATTCAGATGGCATTCTTTGAAATTCCAAAAGAAATCTCTTCAAAAAGTCATGTGTTGAGTTGCACCTGTATCCATAATCCATGCATCTTCATAATCACTTCTGAGAAAGCTTGAAACCTGTAAAGCTGTTGCTTATGTGTTGGTGAAGACATATTCAGAACCATCAAGATCATCTTCATCATTTGCAAACTGTGCAGAGTTTGGATGAAACTTGGGAATCTTCTCAATAAAATTTCTACAATCTACCGCATAATGGCCAACTTTGTTACATCTCCCGCAAACAATTTGACTGAAATCAATGCCTCTACCTTGAGACTGTCCTCTGCCTTGATACCGTCCTTGGCCTCTACTTTGGCCTCTGTTTGGAGTTTGTCCTCTGCCTTGATGATATCCTCTTCTTTAATTGTTGCCTCTTCATTGAAAATTACTCCTGCTTGAATTGTAGCCTCTGTTGAAATTGTTTCCTCTTCTTTGACTACGACCACGAGCTTGGGCTGCTTGATTTTGATTTAAATTTCATCTTCCTCGGTTTCTTGAACTATTAGCTAAGGAGTTACTTGAGCTGGCTTCGGTGAAGAAGACATCTTCTCCAATCTGTTTCTTCTTCCCAAAGTTTTATCATGTTGAGCTAACATGTCACTCAATTCATCAAAATTTATCTTCTCTAACTTTCCAGTGACTTGCAAAGTTTCCAAAAAATGTGTATATGATGATGGTAATCCAACAATTAGAATCGTGGTCAAGAAGATTTCATCAATAGCTTGAAAACCAACATTTATTATTTCTTGCTTGATATTTTTAAGTCATGAAATATACTCAAGGACAACACCACTTTCAGTTAATTTTTGTTGAAGCAATTTTAATTGAAGATCAATCTTCTTTGATTCAGGTTGTGTATCAAAGAGATCTTTGAATGTACGTAAAGCAGTCCATGCATCTGAGGAATTTTCAATATGTATGTACATTTCATTATTAACTAAAGCTTTTATAAGAGCTAATGCTTTGCTATTTTTTACTTCCCATTTTGCAAGTGAAGCTGCATTTGTTGGTTTATTTGGCTTAATGTTGCCATAAAAAATTTCATGCCACAATTCATTATATATGAGAGTGCTTTCAATAAGATGTTTCCATGTATTATAAGATTTCACTCCTTCTAGCTTATCAGATTCAGAGAACATATTAATTAACTTCGACATTGTAGTGTTGAAGCAGTGCACCAAAAGAATCAATCACAAAAAATGAGCAACTCGTCACATGAAATACACCACGCAAAAAAAAGAAAAAAAAGAAAAAAAGAAAAAAAGAAAAAAAGAAAAAATCTATCGGGGCTTGGCCTTAACCCTCATATAGTCGTTCAAAAAAGGAGAAAAATGACTGAGCTTTGCACTTGGCTCTAGTCAATTTCTCGTTGAGTGTTTACAATGAAATATTTGCAAAATTTGATAATGCTGTTACAAATCTCTTCTTTTTTAAAAAAAATTACCCCCCTCACTCCCCCTCCCTCCCCTCAAAGTAAAAAGATACTTTGAGTTACAAATAATGATCCTTATTTCCCCAAAAAATAAAAAAATAAATTTCAATTTTCTCCCTTATAAATCCAATTACAAAAAAAAATTCTCCCTTATGCAAGCATCTTACCATGCTGTAGGAAAATTAAATAATCCCACAATTTCACTATAAATGTAGTAACTACACAACTTCTAAAAAGAGTGAGCTTATGTCCCTCATAAAAAATGTAATTGATTTTATACTAGCTGGCAATTCTACAAGCTCCTCCTTAAGAATTTTTTTAATTACATACACTTCAAACCTAGTGCAAAACGTGGATATTGTAAGATGTATAGGCTGGGATCTAAATCCTTGACTTCCTATTGATATCACAAACTTAACAGCGTGGATAGTATACTGGTGCAAATATTCGAATCATGCAAAAGGCATTGTTTAAAGAAATGCATTTCTTACCGTACAAAATATAGCATTCAATTCACAAACGCTGCCAAGACTCCTCATTGCGGTAGCGGTCCATTCAGTCTGTGGCTCCTATGGTGCTTTGTGGCTATCGCCTCCACGATGTTTGTGTTTACCAAATCGATCACCATAGATTTTAATTCTTTAAAAAAATTGCGATTTCATTTGTTCTGCATCGTCAACCTCATGCATCGCATATGGAATGAGTGATTGTCACTTGATTGGTTATTTCCCTTCCACTCTGCAAGTGTACACCTCAAACCCGCACGCCTGAAGCTTCACATCTTGGCGTTCCATACCTCTGCGTGTACTTATCTCTCAGTCCGGCGATCAATCCTTGCGTTGGTTGGAGCAACTGCTACAATTGTCATAAAAATTGCTTCTGCATTCACCATTGCTCAACTGCGTTCAACGATTGAGTGCCATACGTATGCAATGAGTGCTGGTTAATTTAGGCACTAGTGGTAACGCTCCCAACGAGCTCTAAAGCTCTAGTTTTCTCCACTTGAAAATCTCTGCGTTGGTTAGCTTCAGTGCTAATGGTAACGCCTTCAATGACAAGCTTATTCAATGGGAAGAAAAACTGTAGGAATATTTCGACAAGAAGCTTGCAAAAAATTGATTTTTAAAAACAAACTGAATCTTAAATAAAAAAAATTGATTTTCAGATTATAACCAATAAATTTATTTTCCTTAAAGCATTGACAAGATTGCATACCAATTCATCCTTTAGCAGAAATTTCCAAAAGTCTGTAAAGCTGAAATCTTCACCTTCACGTCATCTGCATTACCGGTGGCTGTGATACCACATTAATGGCAGAAATGTCCTTAGACACGTAATTTTATTGATAATGGAAAAGAAATTACATAAAAAGTTGCAGGAGTTTACAAACGTAAACTTCTACTAAATTTGCAATTAGGAGACTAACCTATTTATAAGCTATATGTCCTAACTTAATTTAGTTATGGATCACTTGAAAAAATAAGAAGTGTCCATTTACAAAAAATGATCTTCTATCCAATCTACTAACTTCATTCCTATTTTAGAGCCTAATGTACGACTCAATTCTAGAGTCCTATCTTTGTTAACAATATTCTATTTCTAAGTGTCTCTAATATTTATTAAATATTATAATTTAATAAATATTTTTATTCTCTAATATTTATTAAATATTTTATCCTAACTTTACATTAATATATTTGGATCATCTAACAAGGTTAAGAGCATAAAATAAAAGACTCCTTCAACCAAGGTTGAGAGGAGGTTGGATAAAGGAGAGAGCTCATCAATCAATAAAACTAAATCCATTAATATGGTGCCCCCCATTCCTCCTTTTCCCAAATTTTATACCAGAGCTCGAAGAGGAAGGTCCGCAATTGCAAAAAATATAAAGCACAGGTGCTACCGGAAATTCCAGAAGCAGACATTCAATAGAAAGTGTAGAAAAAATATCAACCCACTAAGTCTGATGAATAGATCCTAAAATATGCAGGGTATGAAATCAGTACCAAGAGAAAGAAGGAGGAGACCAAACCTGTTGCTGGTACCAGAAAAAGACAGACAAGAGACAACAAGTTCAGGGTCAAATCTAAGGCTCCTCATAATCCAAGTTTGATGACATAGGTCATTGATGTAGAAGGAAAAACTGAAGGGATACAAAATAAGGAGTCAAAGAAGAAAGACGAAAGAAAATCCCCTTCAGATCAGCAAACAAAACCCTCAAAAAGAAGAAAAATTTAAAAGGGTTCAAAGGAGAAAAATACCACTATCAAATAAACAACAACCAGGACCACAAGATCAAGATCCGTTGTTGACAAATGTTAAACTCCTGTATTTCATAGTATCACTAGGTGACTGATTATTTTATCTGGTCTTTCATACTGAAAATAATATTCCATGGCTATCTTTTATTTTCATGGAAAATGGGAAATCCTGACTGCCAAGAGCTTCAAAAGAATCCATGTGCCTTTTAGTTCAGTATAAGGGGAAAATGTTGCTGATAAGGTGTGATAGTGATCAAACTTCATTTCTACCCTAATTCCATTTCATTCACCAAACTAGTGCCCCACCACCTAGACCTGCTACTTATGTTGCATATTGCCTCAGTGTCTGGAATTTTTTTGGAAATGTCGTTGATAAGGAACACAAAGCAGCAAAACCAGAACTATCATTAAGGAAAATATAAAGAGAAACAAAGCAAGAAAGAAAAATAAAGCTTCATTCTGTTTTAAAGGATTTGGTTGGCTGCTAGTCTAAATGCGCCTATAGAAAAAGTTATTTATATTGGTTTAAATCCTCACTATTAATCGATATCTTTAAGTTTTAAACCATAACATATATCTCCGCCATTCTTTTATTTCATTCAATTCCCTTTATTTACATTTCCTTCCTCGCTCATATATTTCCATACATTTCATTACAATCCCCTACATTCATAATCACTTTTTGCATAGGCCAAATCCCAAAAAACCTTTGATTGTCGTCTCCTACAAACCTTTCAAAATGAAATATGAGATAAAGTGGGACCCAACCACCTGCCACACTTCATTTTTTCACTTCATTTCCCTTGAAAATCATTAAAACTTACCATTTTTCCGCTTTTCGCTTTATATTTCTACTTTACAGTTTTCACCGCTATATAATTGTTTACTTTCGTTTCCTATTCCCCGATTGCGATTAAAGTGGAACCATCCTCCCTGACACGTAACCCTTCCCCCAAGACCCATCGCATTTCATATATTATAATGTTTTGCATCGCAACAAAACCTTAAAAACTGTGATCGCCGACTTGCGATATATCGCATCACAGATTTTTTAACTTACATGTGGAGCACCCGCAATGTATTTGGTTTAATTTGCGATGCGGTTGTTGGCCTCACCACAGCAGCTCCGACCCCCACTTCACAGCCGTTTGCAATACATAACACATATCATATGAAACATTATAAAATTTACCTTACCACAGAATCTTTCCGACTTGCGATTGCAATATAGGTGGGTCTCTCTCCCCGCACTTCGCAAGTTTTAGATTTTAACCCCCGCTGCTTATAAAAAAAACCTAAGATCTGTGATTTGTGATGCAGTTGGTTCTACTTTCCCCTGCCATGTCACTTAACTTCTTCCCGCACTTCGCACTTTGTGTCTTTTAGAGTTTTCCTCCGCGCTTACAACTAAAAATTAAAAGTTGCGATCTGCGTGCTACGGTTTGGTCCCACCTTACCTTCTCCCTGTACTTTTCACTTCGTGTCTTTTAGAGTTTTTCTCCGCGCTTATAACTAAAACTTAAAAGTTGCGATCTACGAGCTACGGTCCGATCCCACCTTCCCTCCACATCACCTCCCTCTTCGCATCGCATCACCTATTCTATTTCTTATAAATTAAACACTAAAATGTGCGATATGCGATATTTCCACGGATGCGATAAAGTTTAGGATTAAAATCTAAAGGTTTTCAGATCTGGTATATTAAGTTTTTACGTTGTTTTGGGGTTAAGACACGACATGAAGGACTGGTGGTAGAATAAGTGTGCCACTTCATTGCCCTCCACCTTTCCTCCATCTCCACTCATCCCCTCCTCATCTGATGGTCCTTGTTTCATTTCGCACTCCCCGCAGCTTTCAAGCTTTAACCATGGGGTGGGGGGGAAAGTCCAAAATGGGTGGTCTCCCTTACCACCTTTCCTGCTACGTGTCGCACCCTCACAATTTTTCACCCCCCTCTCTGTTATTGCTTACCACTTGAGGCCCCTTATGAAAAGTTGTTTCCACCGTCCTCCCAAACCGCTTCCGCCTTGTGACCATTACCAATGCCACCACGCCATGTCCTCCAACCACCATCCCTCCACAGTCAGGAATATGAAGTTTTAACATCATTTTATGAAGAAAGAAGGGTTAAACATGGCTGAAAGGGCTTGGGCAGAAAAAAGACACCAAGGGTCGAGTTGGGAGAGGCGTCTTTACAAAAATTGTTATGTTATAACGACAGAGCCAGAAAGGGTAGTAGAACACATCAGCACCATCACCAATCAGTGAAAGCGTTGCACCAGACTTAATTAACCAACGTCGGTTTTATGAAGATTAGGGCCAGATGTCAGATACACCATTGGTTGCCTCTTGGTGACCATCATAGCCACCTTTGAGCGTATTGTTTAATATTTTGAAGAGCCATCGAAGTGTTTGGGTCCATGAAAAACTGCCCAACATTAATTCTACAGGCGATGTTGATGCCATAGATTTCTAATCAGGCCTTGCATGGCCACACTTGTTTAATTTCAATTTGTTTGTAATTAATTAAGTTTTCCAAAGTAAATTAGGGCAATCAACTCAATTTTTAGTTAAATACTGTTAGAATTTTCATTATTAAGGGTTGGATATTGTTAGCCCCTACATTGTAAGAACTACTATATTGGAGCACTGTAATTGTGGAGATGGACATCAATAATCAAAGACCGCTTACAGGATTCTTGAGCTGTGTGAAAATGGTGATGTTTTATTTCTCTATTTAAATGTTTCCTTCACTGTGCATCTGTTCATCTAATTGTAAATAAAAAATTTTAGATTAAGATTTGCTGCCAGAGCACCTTAATTCTGTTTTCATTTAAAATCTGAATGTTTTCTACTGAAGTATGATTAAAGAATTCTTAACTGCTATTTAGTCACTACTAAACCCTACTATTTCTTTCACCTCATAATTCATACTTCTCTAAAGATCCATCTAGCATAGTTAGCTTGCCCTGTGATGCTCTTGATGTTGATGTACCATCGCAGCCTTTTGAATCCATAGCCCAATGGATTAGTCCCTATAGATCTATCTGTACAACCACACAATCAATCAAACAAACAACCCTCATAATATCCATAAATAGCTTAATATCAGCAGTTAGAATTATCAAGATAAATCATAAAAAATAGAGAGAGCCCTCTTTGAGTCTAGGAAGACTATGTCCTAGACTCCAAAGTGGTTTAATGATGTCCTCTGTCGTTTGTTCTTGCCAATATTACAAATTACGGAGTGACAACATAATGGAAACCATACTAGGGAATGAGTTATTGAAAACAACTTAATATTTCATTAGAACTCAGAAACCCCAGTCAAAATATTGTATGATTCAAGTATTTTTTAAGATTGGTATCTGGTTGTTGATGGTGGACAACAAACCAAACAAAAGAAGGCTGCATCATACACCTGGTGACTCCATTCAAAGAACTCAGTTTTTGAGCATTCATGGCGACTCCACAACATGTTGACCAGAGTTCCTGCAGAACAAAATGACAAGGTTGGTGAGAGACCTTTTATCTCATGAAGTTTTAAATGCATTCAAGACTCAGTTATCAGAATTTCAGCTTGATGAAAATTTCCTAGAGGTTGTCTTTCTTATTTTGAAATCAAGCAAATTTAGTCCTGAAGCTAAAACATGTTTTCTCGAGATAGTTGTTGAAATATATGATACTGGTATTGAACTTTTGAATTCTCAAATTCAATCATATAATTTCCGAGATCCTAAAGAATTCTTGGAAAATCTTCCTTCCCCTAAGCAAGAGGAAATTGTACTACCTATCAACTTACATATTGAGGATGATTATGCTTTCAAGTACAAAACTAAAGAAGAGGTTTCAAGGTTTAATATTGGGGATACAACTAATCAACTAGTCATTGAAGGCCTAGAAGCAAATATTTTACATCATGCCTTTATTGATCCTATAGAAAATTATATGGAGGTTCTTTTTAGCTCAAGATTTAAAAAATGTATTCTCTATAAGGATCAAGTACATCAACAATTTCTATTACATATGATAAATTTGGTTATGAGGACACATAATCAAGTTATATTGCTGATTTTCTCGACAAGTCGTTAAGTTGTCCATCTGTTTTTATTGCTACTTGACTGGCTGCACTGGAATTATTGTATCATTTAGAACAAAAACAATTTCAGTAGGTCAAGGTAGGTAGGTGGAAAAATAAGCTCAGCACTTTGAGCATCTTCAAATTTCAGTTTTAGATTGTTTTTCATTTTCAGATCAATATGTTTCAAACTTTAGTTTCATCACAGTTATGGTCTCACCATTCAATTTTTCAAGGTGCAGCAGTATGTTCAGCTTGAGGGATTGTAGTGGATAAGTTCAATTGTAGTTTTAGTTCAGATTTCATTATGCTAATAAGCTGGCTGGCCAAGCATGTGGTCTATTTTTAGCAGTCAAAGCCAGGAGGAACAATCAACAAGTTTCCAGTCACTAAGTTGCCTGACAGATCAAGATAAAATATGTGGGATCAACTCAATGGATCATGCTACTAGTCTATGGTGTTCTTGACACCTCCTGAAGGAGCTGCCATCCCCAGCTGGAGCCACTGTTAGACTCCTGTATTTCAAAGTATCACTAGGTGATTGATTATTTTCTTTGGTCTTTCATACCGAAAATAATATTCCATGGCTATCATTTATTTTCATGGAAAATTGGAAATCCTGACTGTCAAGAGCTTCAAAAGAATCTATGTGCCTTTCAGTTTAGTAGAAGGGGGCAATGTTGCTGATAAGGTGTGATGGTGATCAAAATTCATTTCTGCCCTCATTCCATTTCATTCACCAAACTAGTGCCCCACCACCTAAACCTGCTACTTATGTTGCATACTGCCTCAATATCTGAAATCTTATTTGGAAATGTCGTTGATAAGGAATACAAAGCGGCAACACCAGAACTATCATTAAGGAAAAGATAAAGAGAAACAAAGCAAGAAAGAAAAAGAAAGCTTCATTATGTTTTAAAGGATTTGGTTGGTTGCTAGTGTAAATGTGCCTATAGAAAAAGTTATTTATATGGTTTAAATCCTCATTATTAACCGATATCTTAAAGTTTTAAAGCATAGCATATATCCCCGCCATAATTTCATTTCATTCATTTCCCTTTATTTACATTTCCTTCCATGCTCATATATTTCCATACATTTCATTACAATCCCCCACATTCAGAATCACTTTTCACATAGGAAAAATCCCAAAAAACCTTTGATTGTCGTCTTCTACAAACCTTTTGAAAAGAAATATGAGATAAAGTGGGACCTAGCCACCCGCCACACTTCCTTTTTCACTTCATTTCCCTTGAAAATCATTAAAACTGACCCTTTTTCCGCTTTTCGCTTTATATTTATGCTTTATAGTTTTCACCACTATATCATTGTACACTTTCGCTTTCTATTCCCCGATTGCGATTAAAGTGGGGCCATCCTCCCTGACACGTAACCATTCCTCCATGACCCATTGCATTTCTTAGATTATAATGTTTTACATCACAACAAAACCTTAAAAACTGTGATCACCGGTTTGCGATATATCACATCGCAGATTTTTTAACTTACCTCTGGAGCGCCGACAATGTATTCAGTTTAATTTGCGATGCAGTGGCTGTCCCCACCATAGCAGCTTCGCTCCCCACAACCATTTGCAATACATAACACATATCATATGAAACATTATAAACTTTACCTTACCGCAGAAGCTTTCTGACTTGCGATTGCAATATAGGTGGGTCCCTTTGCCTGCACTTCGCAAGAGTTAGATTTTAACCCCTGCTGCTAATAAAAAAAACCTAAGATCTACGATTTGCGATGCAGTTTCTTCCACTTTCCCCTGCCACATCACTTACCTTCTCCCCACATTTCGCACTTCGCGTCTTTTAGAGTTTTCCTCCACGCTTATAATTAAAACTTAAAAGTTGCGATCTGCGGGCTGCGGTTTGGTCTCACCGTACCTGCCATGTCACTTACCTTCTCCCCGCACTTTTCACTTTGCGTATTTTAGAGTTTTCCTCCACGCTTATAAATAAAACTTAAAAGTTGCGATCTACAGGCTGTGGTCCAGTCCCAACTTCCCTCCACGTCACCTCCCTCTTTGTATTGCATCGTCGATTCCATTTCTGATAACTTAAACTCTAAAATGTGCGATGTGTGATATTTCCACGAAGGCGATAAAGTTCAAGATTAAAATCTAAAGGTTTTTAGATTCGGTATATTGAGTTCTTATGCTGTTTTGGGGTTAAAAAATGGCATGAAGGACTTGTGGTAGAATAAGTGTGCCACGTCATCACCCTCCACCTTTCCTCCATCTCCACTCACCCCCTCCTCATCTGATGGTCCTTGTTACATTTCACACTCCCCACAGCTTTCGAGCTTTAACCATGGGGGGGGGGGGGGGTCTGAAATGGGTGGTATCCCCTACCACCTTCCCCGCTACGTGTCGCACCCTCACAATTTCAGAGCCGCCTCTCCGTTACTGCTTACCACTTGAGGCCCCCTCCGAAAAGTTGTTTCCCCGTCCTCCCAAATTATTGCTGCCTTGTGACCATTGCCAATGCTGCCATGCCACGTCCTCCGACCACCATCCCTCCATAGTCAGGCATATGAAGTTTGAAAATCATTTTATGAAGAAAGAAGGGTTAAACATGATCGGAAGGGCTCGGGTATCAAAAAGACACCAAGGGTCGAGTCGGGCAAGGTGTCTTTACAAAAATTGTTATGTTATAACAACAGAAGCGGAAAGGGCAGTAAAACACATCAACACCGACACCAATCAATGAAAAGTGGCTAGCACTGCACCATAATTAATTACTCAATGCCGATTTTCTGAAGAGGAGGGCCAGATGTGAGAGCCACCATTGGTTGCCTGTTCGTGACCATTAAAACCACATTCAAGCTTATTGTTTAATCTTCTGAAGAGCCATTGAAGCGTTTGGGTCCATGAAATGATGCCCAACATTAATTCTATAGGCAATGTTGATGTTAGAGATTTATGATCAGGCCTTGCATGGCCACACTTGTCTAATTTAAGTTTGTTTGTAATTAATGATTTTTTCCAAAGTAAATTAGGGCAACATACTCAGGTTTTAGTTAAATACTACTAGAATTTTCATTATCAAGGGTTGGATATTGTTAGCCCCTGCATTGTAAGAACTACTATAGTGGAGCACTGTAATTGTGGAGCTGGACATCAATAATCAAAGACCGTTTACAGGATTCTTGAGCTGTGTGAAAATGGTGATGTGCTATTTCTCTGTTTAAATGTTTCCGTTGTCTCCTTTGTTGTGCATTTGTTCATCTAATTGTAAATCAGAAATTTTAGATTAAGATTTGCTGTCGGAGCACCTTAATTCTGTTTGCATTTACAATCTGAATGTTTTCTATTGAAGTCTGATTAAATAATTCTTAACTTCTCTTCAGTCACTACTGAACCCTACTATTTATTTCACCTCATAATTCATACTTCTTTAAAGATCCATCTAGCACAGTTAGCTTGCCCTGTGATGCTCTTGATGTTGATATGCCATCCCAACTTTTTGAATACATAGCCCAATGGATTAGTCCCTGCAGCTCTTTTTGTCCAACCACACAATCAATCAAACAAACAACCCTTATAATCTCTATAACTAGCATAATATCAGCAGTTAGAATTATCAAGTTAAATAATGAAAAACAGAGAGAGCCCTCTCTGAGTCTAGGAAGGTTAGGTCTTGGACTCCAAAGTGGTTTGATGTTGTCCTCTATCGTTTGTTCTTGCCAATATTACAAATTACGGAGTGAAAACAAGAACAAATCAGACTTGGACAAGCTTGCTGAAGCTGTAGCCCATATAGAAGAAAGGTAAAAAGGTTTCCTAATAAAACACCTTTTTGCTTATCAAGTGCAATTTTTAACAACAACTCAAATTTCGAAATGTATAAGTCTGCACATATTTTCAAAGTGTTTGTTGTGAATTTTTGAAGAAGAAACAGAGCGCTATCGGAAATCTCGGTAGCATTATAGATTTTGCGCAGTTACAGGTTTTTACCGTAATTTACGGTAGTGCCTGTTTTAAATGATTTTTGACAACTGTCAACAAAATTTCTGAGCCAATTCAGGAAAGATAAGGACTCATAATGAAATTTATATAACAAGTGATGGTGATAAGTGGTTATGAGGTTGTTGAAGTTCATATTTAATAAAGACACATGGTTATTTAATAACCAAATAAATGAGGAGACAAGTCAAGAGTAAAAGGGGCAACATATCAGCATACTCAGCAATTCAGCCCAAATTCTCTTCTCTGCTTTTATCTACATCTGTCCTTCATTTATATTTTGATGGGATATATATTTAATGTCCTATTACAACTATGTAATGTTAGGAATAGCGGTTCCTTATTTTTAGGAGAGATGGAGTTGGTGCCTCTATTTCTATATATACCATTTGTAAATACCATTTCAGGGTTGGATATTGGTCTACCTGAAGACTTAATATAATAAAGAAAAATCTTTTTTACACTTCATTCTAGAGGATTTTGTGATTCAAGGACTATCTAATGTATGGTGTGTTTCCTTCATTGTTTACTTCTTCTAATTTATGAGTTGCAGAAGCTATTAAGGTGTGAGTAAGAAACAGTTAGAGGATCTAATAGTAAATTATCTGATGTTTAGTTTCCTACAAATCATATAACTATTGTGTAGAACATGTTAGTGAAGGTTTCATGAAATATTTATGAAACACTTTATGCATGTACTCTACTTTATGAATGTTTTTTACTTTACATAAAACATAGTTTGTGTAAAGAGCCATCATTATAGCTGTGTGACTGATTTAGGATATGAATATTTCTTAGAAGAAGTACCAGCTATATATCTCCTTTCACTTGTTACACTCTTCTCCCTATACTACCAATTTACCCATACAATTTATACTTGCCACAACTTGCCAAATGCATGAAAGTCTTAAAGAATAAAAAATCATTTCAAACTCTTTGAGAAGCCATCTCACCTCTTAAAAAATTTAAATTTGAAATGAACTATGATGTGCAAGGCTTATACTCTTTTTGCAGTCAAGGAGTGATTCCTTGCACTAACATCTTTGGCATCGTTGTCGGGGAGGCGAATTGAAGTTTATCCCTGGGTGAATGACAAAGTTATAATTCTAGTTCTGAGGTGTACAGTTCCAGCTATAGTTTTAGACTGCTTTACACCTGACGACTCCATTGTTGAAGTTCTGGCTCCTAGAAGGGCTAGAACCAGGGATAACCCATATTCCCCTTTGAGAATCCTAGTCCCTGACCCTGAAAATATAATCAAGAAAAAGAGTAAACGAAAGTTTTCTTCCTCTGCTATTGTTTTCTCAAAGGTTGTCCCTAAAGAAGTCCTACAAACTCTATCCCCTGATTTTGCAGAAAATATTGTACCTCCCATGTTTTCCATCCAACAAACAGTCTCCACATCAAAATTTTTTTCTTCATCATCTGTTGTTCACAATCCACTAATTTTTGTTCCACAAATCCCAGCAAATCACACCATGGGAGGTCCAAACCCACCTCCTAACCAAATGCATGCAATTATTGCTGCAAGGTATGCCCCTTTGGTTTTACCTCAACCTATGAATGCATTAACTGTAGGAAATTATCTCAAATACATGCCTAAGTCTAGTGGTGAGGGAGAGGTAACAACTGAAGAACACCTTACTGATTTTTATGCCTATGCTGACAATCTTAATATTGAGCATGAAGATGTCTAGATGAGAGTTTTGTTTAGAACCTTGAAGGTGATGTTAGGAAATGGTTCAGATCTTTGAAAACTAGTAGCATCAATGGAATTGAAACCCTAGATGATACATTTTTAAGGAAATGGGGCGATAAGAAAGATTTTATGTATTATATCACTGAATTTGGTGCAATAAAAAGAAAATAAGGAGAATCCATTTCTGATTTTTCTAAGAGATTCAATAAGATGTATAGAAAAATACCTACTGAAATAAAACCTATTGAAGCTTAAGCCAAAATCACTTATGCTGGTGCCTTTAATCTTGATTTATTATTATTATTATTAAGAGAAAGAAGGTCTACAACACTAACACAAATATAGGACAATGCACTGGAGGTAGAATCTAATGTATTAGCAGCTGATAGGCTCAAAGGAGGGATTCACAGAGAAAAAAGGAAGAAAAAAGTTGAAGTTTCATCTTCAGTAAATTCAGACATAGATCCTAAGCTAGATGAATTGACCAAGATGGTCAAGTCATTGACCACTGAGATGCCCAAGCTCAATATGGAAGTAAGACCAACTACTACTAGAAATGTTTCATTTGATCAGCCTAATAGGCAATAGTTTAGAAGACCTAATGCTCCTCAAATTTTGCAGAGAGAAGGAAGAGATGCTGATGATAAAAAAGTGTAGCCCCCTTTGCATAATGCTATATTTGAAGATGAATAGGAAACAGAAAGGTTGGAGAAAGGTGCTGATATAAATTTTCTAAGAGATAAAGAAGGGTTTATTCATCTTACACAAGCAGAGTATGAAGATTTCATGTCATATACTCAGAATAATGAAGTGAGTTCTGATCGTTCCATGATTGCAGTTGATAATCAAAGTAGATATAATCTCAAACCAAAGAAGATTGATGATAATTCAAAGCCTGTTTCACAACCCAATAAGAATAAGGACACAGTTAAAATTACAGCAGAAAAGCAAGTTGCTGAACCGAGCAAATAAAAAATTTCTGTAGTTTTTAACCCCCCTTCACTTGAGGTAAAAATTGCTCACAAACTACCCCCTGTTTTTAATTTTGAGAACAAGATACAAAAGATAAATATTCTTGTTCCTCTTGTAGAACTCATGAAAAGTGATGATTTCAAAAAGACTTTTATGAAATCTCTTCAGCCTCCACCTACCGAAGTAGCCTCTGATTTTTTTAACCTTCAAGATGACAAGCCCATTGTTATTTTAGGTCCATTGGTAGAAGACAAAGATGACTCTACTCCCCCCTTTTATATATCTTTGAATATTCATGATAAAATATTGCATAATTTCCTAATGGACTCTAGAGCCTTACATAATTTAATGCCCATGGTAGTCATGGATGAACTAGGTCTTGAAGTAACTAGAGAATACCAAGATCTCTAATCTTTTGATTCCTTGAAATTCAAATGCCTTGATGTCATCAAATACCTTGCAATGAGACTTTTTCAGCTACCCATTCCAAGGGATGGTGATGGATATTGTTATAGCTAACATTCCTCCTAGATTTGGCATGTTACTTTCTAGGTCACAAATTAGAAGGTTGGGAGGAACTTTGAAAATGGATTTCACTTATGCTACTATCCATGTTTTTGGAGGAGAACAAAGAAGACTTTATAGAGAATATCAGCTGGCATATATCATTAGTGACAGCAAAGACCTCACTAATAATCCAATTTATGCAAGAAAAACTGATGTTGGTTCAAAAATTTTACATATGGAAAATTTTTCCCTACCTGCAGAAAATTTTCAGATTTTGAAGCCTGCCGAAAAATAGATCAGTCATGAGGATTCTAAGCTGTGGTAAATGTATTTTGATGGCTCATGTTCTAGAGAAGGGGCTAGTGCCACGAATAGTTCTCATTTACCCTTTGAAAGAGAGCTCCAATTTTTCTTTCAAACTTGAATTTGAAGAAACTAAAAATGTGGTTGAATATGAAGCTCTTTTGATTGGTTTAAAAAATAGCAAAAGACATGGATATTTCAGAAATTTCAGTTTTTAGAGATGTTGAAATTATTATTCAGCAAATAAAAAATGTTTATCAGACTTAGATGTTACCAGAATGTAGTATGGAGCATTGTAGAAGACTTATTCCTAACCTTTAACATTTGTTTTGTTCCAAGAGAAAAAAATATTTTGGCTCATTCACTTTATCTTTCAGCAAGCTCATTCAAGATTCCAATACCTATAAAGCTGAAATATGAAGTGGAAGTTAGGTTCAGACCTAGCATTCTTGATAATGTCAAGAATTGGAAATTTTTTGAGGATGATCAGGATATTAAAAGATTCATTGAAGCTGCTAAATAATTTGATGTCCTAAATATTGATTAGGATGAATATCTCATGAAGAATGATGCTGATTTTCAAGACACCAAAAATATGAAAAAATAGATTGCTGATCAACTTATCATTCAATTGCCTACCAATCATATTACCAAGGGGCTAATCCCACTTGAGAATCTCTTTTATCACAATTATGTTTCAGTCAAACCACAATTCACTGAAACAGAAGCAGAATTGGAAGATTTCAATTTTGGCAAAAAAAAAGAACCAAGGTATGTTAAGTTGTCAAAAGTTTTATCAGAACAAAGAAAGACTGAATACCATAAGATGTTTTGTGAATTTGTTGATTTTTTTACCTAGAAATATGAAGATATTAAGACATATGATACAACTATCATTGAACATAGGATACCATTGAAGGATGGTACTAAGCCATTCCGATAGAAATTAAGACAAATCAATCCACTATTGTTACCGGTGATGGAGAAGGAAGTGAAGAAAATTTTGGATGTCAAATCATCATTCCATTGAGATACTCAGATTGGGTTCCTAATCGAGTTCCAGTAAGAAAGAAGAGTGGTGAAGTCAAACTATGTGTAGATTTCAAGAATCTTAACAAATTCTCCAAGAAAGATAATTATCCATTGCCAAAGATGGAGCATATTCTTCAAAAGTTAACCGGGTTAGATAGAATTTCCATGTTGGATGGGTTCTCTCAGTATAATAAAGTTTCTATTTGGCCAGAAGATCGAGAGAAGACATCATTCACAACTCCTTAGGGAAAATTCATGTATGTTGTAATATTCCCAATTTTTCCACAAGATAATTGGAATATTAGAGTTCTTGATTTTCATAATTAATTAAGTAAATAAGAGGGTGGAGGGACCCATAAACCACATTAGATGAATAAAGTCCACTTTTATTGTGTGAATATGGGTTAGTAGGTAGTGGATAAACATTATGGAGTAGTGGAGCAGCTCCTTAATGAAGGAAGAGTGGAGATCAAGTAGCATTAATGATAAGATCATAGAGATCATGGAGAGACTGTTGATTAGCGGTTGTCATTGATGTCAACCCAAGCAGCACCAAGGGTTACCCAAATATTGCATGGAAATTTTGACCTACCAAATTAATATATTCTGGGTCAATAATGCTTTTGACGGTTTCTACTTGTCAAGATGTTTCCGTTGATATATGGCACGCCACGTATTTCTTCACGGTTTGAGATATATTCATGTTTGAAATTTGTACCCCCAGTTAGTGGGCTAAGACCCCATGGGGTTGTGGCATGGGTCATTGAAAATTCATAATTAATATTTTTTAAGCTCCTAAAATCCCTCCCACGTTCACTTGTTGAAGCCCCTCTCAACCTAAGAATTTATATAAATTGTGATCCTCATATCCTCTTTATGTAGGTATTTCGCTATCTGAAACAAGTTATCATGGAATTTTTTCTCTAAATTTTTTTATACGAAGTTTCAGAAGCTGAAATTTTTTTGAGGCGAAGCCGAAATCCTGAGGAAGCTCCTGTATAAATTTCAAATCAAGATGCGCAATATTTTTGGAGATATGATCTGTGGAAGTCAGTGTTTTTGCAGGCCCCTGAAATTCATCTCAAAGAAGTGACCTTGGTAAACCGTCATAAATATCTCTCTAAGTATCGGATTGGAATTATATAAAAAGTGGCAGAAAGTGCACAAAATTTAGTTATCTCTCTATTAATTTCAGAGCCAAATGAAGAAACAATGACACACGACACGCCATACAAGTTCACTCTACACTCTAGCCCAAAAACGCTCAAAAAACATGAAAAAACACCCCCCAAAAAAAAAATGTGTCTTCTAGAACGCACTTGTTTTTTTTCGAAGGTCAAATTTCAACATTTTCTAAAATTATGCTAAAAACAAAATTGTTTGTTGAAAAAAGGATTGAAAAAACACCCCCCAAAAAAAAAGTGTGTCTTCTAGAACGCACTTGTTTTTTTTTTTAAGGTCAAATTTCAACATTTTCTAAAATTATGCTAAAAACAAAATTGTTTGTTGTAAAAAGATTGAAAAAACACCCTCAAAACAAAACCAGTTGATGCTGGAATAACAAAAAAAAAAAATTTGTCATACTTTTAGCATTTTTAAAAATAGAAATAACATTTTTTAATTTTTAAAATTCAAACATTAAAAAAAACCTAAAATTTAAGAAAAAAATAAATTTAAAAAATAAAAACATTTAAAAGCTTAAAATTTAAAAATATATGAAGATAAAAAAAAAAAAAAAAAAAAACAAAATAAAAATTTTAATTCAAACACTAAAAAAAACCTAAAATTGAACTCTAGCCCAAAAACGCTCAAAAAACATGAAAAAACACCCCCCAAAAAAAAAATGTGTCTTCCAGAACGCACTTGTTTTTTTTCGAAGGTCAAATTTCAACATTTTCTAAAATTATGCTAAAAACAAAATTGTTTGTTGAAAAAAGGATTGAAAAAACACCCCCCCAAAAAAAAGTGTGTCTTCCAGAACGCACTTTGTGTTTTTTTAAGGTCAAATTTCAACATTTTATAAAATTATGGTAAAAACAAAATTGTTTCTTGAAAAAAGGATTGAAAAAACACCCTCAAAACAAAACAAGTTGATGCTGGAATAACAAAAAAAAAATTTGTGTCATACTTTTCGCATTTTTAAAAATAGAAATAACATTTTTTAATTTTTAAAATTCAAACATTAAAAAAAAACCTAAAATTTAAGAAAAAAATAAATTTAAAAAATAAAAACATTTAAAAGCTTAAAATTTAAAAATATATGAAGATAAAAAAAAAATAAAAATAAAAACAAAATAAAAATTTTAATTCAAACACTAAAAAAAACCTAAAATTTAAGGAAAAAAAAAATAAAACAATAAACAAAAAAAAAACTAAGATTGAAATTTTAAAAAATATAGAAATTAAAAAATAAAAATAAAAGCAAAATAAAAATATTAAATTAAAAAAAAAAAGGTTAAAAAAAGAAGGAAATTATAAAAAATAAAATATAGAAATTAAATTTAAAAAAGAAAAAGAAAATGCTTATTAAATTTTAAAAAAATAAAATAATTTAAAACAAAAAATTAAATTTAAGGAAATATATTAAATTTTAATAAATTTAAAATAAAAATATTAAAAAAAAAACATTATTTAAATTAAAAGTAAAAAAAATAAAAAATAAAAATAAAATACAATGAAAATATTAAATTTAAAACAGTACATATTAGAAACACAAATAAACTATAGAAAATAAATTAAATTTAAATTACAAAAAATAAAATATATATATGAACTTAAATTAAAATATGTATATAGATCAGATTTTATTAAATTTAAAAAATATATATATATATATATTAAAATAACTAATTAAATGTAAAAACAAAAATATTAAATTTTAATAAATAAACAAATAAACAAATAAATTTTAAATATAAAAGAAAAAAAAATAAAAACTTTAAAAATCAATTAAAAATTGAAAATTGAAAAAAATATAAAAATATTAAATAATATTAAATAAAAAAAATTTAAAAACAAATTAATTTAAAAAAAATTAAGTTTAATTAAAAAAAAAAATCTAATTTTAAATACAAAATTTTTAATTGAAATATAAAAATATAAAAATTTTATGTTATTAACAAAAAAAAATAATAAAAAAGTAAAACATTTAAAAAACAATATTAAATTCAAATAAATTTAAAAAAAATACAAAATTTATTAAATTCTATAAAATAAGAAAGAAAATTTATGAAATTTAAAAAAAAAATCGATTAAATAAAAAAAAAGAAGCAAAATTTAATAAAAATTACTAACAAAAAAAATAAATAAATAAAAATTAAAACAAAAAAAATAATATAATTTACAAAAAATAAAAACAAAATTTAAAAAAAAAAAAAAAACAAATTGTATTTTATATAAAAAAATTAAATTAAAAAAAGAAATAATTTTTTTGGAAAAAAAATTTAAAAAATTAAAAAAAAAAAAACCAATTTAAAAAAAAAAAAAATTTAAAATAAAAAATTTGGGGCGGCAGCCGGCCTCCGCCGCCGCCCGGGCGCGGAGGGCCGAGTGGCGCCGCCCCCGCCACCACCACCGCCGCCGCCCCACCACCGCCGCCGCCCCAAATTTTTTCTTTTAAATTTTTATTTTTTTTTAAATTGGTTTTTTTTTAATTTTTTTAATTTTTTTAAATTGATTTTTTTTATTTTGATTTTTTTAAATTTTTTTCAAAAAATTTAATTTTTTTTTAATTTAAATTTTTTTATTTAAAATACAATTTGTTTTTTTTTTATTTTTTTTATTTTGTTTTTATTTTTTTTAAATTTTTATTATTTTATTTTTTGTTGTTTTTAATTTTTTATATATATGTATATTTTTTATTTGATTTGATTTTAATTTTTAATTTTTAATTTTTTTTTTTAATTTTTAATATTTTTATCGTATTTTGATTTTTTTTTTTTTAAAATTTAATTTCAAAAAATTTAAATTTTTTTTTTTATTCAATTTGTTTAATTTTTTTTTAAATTTTCTTTTATTTTTATATTTACTATTATAGATTACTTATATTTTAAAATTTAAAATTTAAAATTTATTTATTAAATTTTTTAAATTTTAATTTAATTTATTTTTTTTTTAAGTTTATTTGGTGTTTCGTTTTTAAAATCTATAAATTGTTTCATTAAAAAAAAGCACTAAATTTATGTGTATTTGTTTTTTAATTACTTCATGTGTTTTTTCTCTTTTTTTTTTCTTTTTTAATGATAGTTTTTTATTTTTTATTTTTTATTTTCTTTTTCAATTTCAATTTTTTTTTTTTAATTTGTTTTTTTTTGTTAATTTTAAAATTTGTATTTTTTTTCTTATTATTATTATTTTTTTTAATTTAAATTTTTTAATTTAATTTTTTTTTTTTAATCTAAATTTTAATTTTGTAATTTTAATTATTTTAAAATTTATTTTTTTTAACTTTTTAATATGGTTTTTTTAATAAGTTTTAAAAAAAATGTTTTTTTTATGTTTTTTTTAATTTTTTTGGTCAATTTTTGTTTTTTTTCTTTAAATTATGTGTTTTTTTTTTCAAATTTTGTCATTTCCTTTGATATAATTTTCAAATATTTTTGTTTTTATTTATTTATTTTTGTTTAAATTTTTTATTTTTACGAGCTATTTTTGTTTTTTTTTACATTTTTATTGGGTTTTTTTTATTGTTTTTATGTATATTTTTTTATCTAAGTTTTGTGTTTTATTACCAACATGAAAATCACCACTCTAAAAAAAAAAAAGTTGATGCAGCATCAATACGTTTCAAAATTAGCATGAAAATCACCGCTCTAAAAAAAAAAGGTTGATGTAGCATCAATACGTTTCAAAATTAGCATGAAAATCACCGCTCTAAAAAAAAATGTTGATGCAGCATCAATATGTTTCAAAATTATCATGAAAATCACCACTCTAAAAAAAAAAGGTTGACGCTGAGTTGATGCTGCATCAATACATTTCAAAATTAACATGAAATTCACTAACATTTTAAAACAAATATTCATTCTTCATAAATAAAAATATTAGAGTGTCAAAAATGAGCACCAAAAAAAAAAATGGTGATTCTGCATCACCACTTTTCAAAATCGGGTGCTTTTTATGCTACCAAGAAAAAGTAGGTAACATTGC
>CM076571.1:459863730-459998433 GCA_034641835.2 Pinus albicaulis
CTTCATCACTTTCCCTATTAATTCTGCTGATTTCCTGTAAGAAACTGCTGAAGAAACCATCATTTTTCCCCTTTCTCCCACTCATAACTAACCTTCAGTTACTCCCCCTTTTCTCCATATTATTTCCCTACTTTTCATAAGTTTCTCCTTCCATTCATGAAAATCCTCCTGACATGGTTTAAAACTTCTTGTTGAGCTGTGCCGAAACCCCCAAATCCATTTAAAACCTTGAAATTTTTCATAAAAAACAAAGTTTCATTGCTATGGACCTAAGCCCCTTGGGCTAAGCCCTAAACCACTTCCCCACCATACGCTTTGGGTCTGGAACCACTTGCTAATACGTTAAGGTGCTAATCGCATCGGAAAGAATCAAAGACACAAGTATTTTCCATACTCCAAAAGTTCCGATTGCGATTAGCCTTGCTGCTTAAGACCCCCGATCATATTATTTTCATATAACCCTGAGCCCGCCCTCGGTGCTTAAACCTTGTGAATATTTCATTTCCGACCCATTTTTCCTTTGTAAATTACAAAAACCCTCTTTTCCAAAGTTTTGATTTAATGAGCCAAAGTCACATGTTAAAAATAAAATGGTTAGATCAAAAAGACCGATCGCGCAATCGCAATCGGGGAAATTTCAATGGGTTGATCGGAAAGACAAGGCCCGCAGTTCTGATTGCGATTAGGCCCTTATTATATATAAAGCCCCGAGCCTATCAATTTTCATACATCCAAAGGCCCCGCAGTCGGGCGCCTATACGCTTTATATATATGTTTTTCCACCCCGATCCATAAAAGCCTTTGTTTATTTCAAAAGTTCGGGTTTTATATAAAATACAAGGGTTTCTCCCCGATTCCATTCTCCACCGTTGATCTAGTCCTTTGATCCAACGGCCAGCGCTCAATTGCAAAGGGCTCAATCGCAAAGTTTCAATCGCATGTTGTTTTGTGACCTCCCCGATTGTGATCCTCTGATTAAATCTGGGCCGTCCATTTCCCGCCTATCCAGCGGTCCTTATTCCCTCCGATCGCAAGTCTTACCGCCATTTCAAAACCCACCGATTCATTTTCCGCCGTCGATCTGATCTGCAGATCAACGGCTAGCACTTAATCGCACTAGAATTTTCAATCGCATCCCCTTTTCTGCCACCCCCGATTGAGACCCTCCGATTAGATCTGGACCGTCCACGTGTCCAGATCGAACGGTCCAAAACTACTCCTCCTTATTCTTCTCCCGCTATCCTTTTTTCCTTTCTATGCAGATCTCCATCGTTGGTTGCCTTCATCTGCTGGCTACGCTCCTCTCCTGCCTTCTGAAACAGTCTAACCCATTTCGCAGGATTTCTTAATTGTTTTTTGTTTTATGCAGGTGTTTTCAATGGTTTTCCATTGTATCACGAAGAAAAGCCGAGGGTTGGGAAAGACGTTTCCTGCGCCTTCGAAGCTACTAAAAGGAACCATTCACATGGTTGGATTCAATGATTTGTCAATGTTTCATGAGCATTGATGCCGAAAAGCCCAGCGCGGCCCTGCACATCGACAAGACACTGTTTTATTCGAAAGAACAGTTAAAGAGTATCAGTTTTGAGAATAAAGCACAACAGAAGAAGCTTGAAGACAGTATTACGGGGATTACGGCTAAGACAGTTATCAAAAGCCTAATCCCCGACTCAAAACACAGTTTAAAGAAAACCTAAAGTGTTTTATCAGACATAAAGCCTCCACCGCCACAACTTGAGGCAAATTGATTCCTCAGCTACCAAAGAGCCACCTGTCGCCTCAAACCATTCAGAACAGAGGCCGAAGTTATTGCTCGAAGAAATATCTGCCTCCAACATTGCCAAGAAGTTATTTCTGCAAGGAGACCAATGAATAAATATCTGCAGAGTTACTCCAAAACATACACAGAGCCTCAAAGTCAAACAAAGCTTCCACCGAGCTTTGACATTTATTGTGAAACAGTTAATGTAGTGATCCACCTGTAAATTCTTCCCTCGAGCCTCTCAAAGGGTCGAGAAGTCTTCACTCTGCGTTAATTGTCCTTGAGATATTTTGTTAAAATCTCACCTCCTCATCTTCCTATAAGTACTTCTACAGAAGATGAGAAATTGTTGGTTGCAGAACTTTGAAATACACTTGAGCTCAAGAATTCTATTTGTACATAGTGTTCACTAGCCCTTGAAGCTCTGTTTTCTCTAGAGTAGTTAGGTTGAATAGTGAAGATGATTGCTGAACTGAAACATTGGACTTGAAGATTGTAACTGGTTTGACATCAATATAAAAGCTGTTTCTTGGGATCCTGGTCTTTATCACTGGTGAAGTGCTTCTTTCTTTGTTAATCGTTCTCCTTCTATATATGCCATATTGTTCATTTTCCCTCTGTAAAGAACAGTTTAAACAGGGTTAGGATTTTCTGTATAGCAGTAACCTTCTCTGGCTGAGAAATCTTTATCTTAATGCTTTCTTTAGATTTGTTTATTTAAGAATGATTCAATACGGTTTAAACAGTTAGGAATGTTGGCGTTCCCTCATCCTTCTGTTTGCTCAAACATTGTTCTCGAATGTTATTTCCATTATTTTCTATTAAAGTTAGACTAGAGAAGATATGGTTTGCCCTGATTCCTAGATTATTTTCTCCAAAGGCAGATTCTAAAAGTTTCCCTTGGTGTTGACTGAAAGCAGACTAGGTTTAAAAGTACTTTATCTTATCTTAAGTTACACTCTGTTTTTCTTATGTGTTTTCATACTTTCTGAAGGTAATTATGTGGATTACTGGATTGTTTGTCAATTAAGCTGCTTTAATAAGAACTTGCCCAAGAATTCTATGGTTAGCCCTGTCCTTGGTTGGTTTTAAAAACAGTTACTTAAGTGGCTTTTCTTGTTTGGACTGACTATAAATCCTCTGAGAAATTATTATCAGTTTCCACCCCTCCAACATTTTAATGTTTCCATTTCATCATTTTAATCTCAATAATCTTGTGGTATAGATGACTTGCCCCTTGGATCACACTTGATGTTGTTGTTCAATTAAAGCCGAGATATGACTCCATAGCCCAATGGACTAAAAACCAGCGTTATATCTATCTATCTGCCAAAACTGTTCTATTTGCTTGCAACTTCTCACTTTTGAAACTTTTTCACTTAGGACTTTCCCCTCAAGTAACATTTCATGCTCAACCATCCAAACAAAACAAAACCCTTGGCCTTCATAACTAGCCTAATATCATTACCTTAAGCTTTTCAAAGACAATATCCATCTTTGTACATATTGGAGAGATCCCTCTCCGGATTCAGGAGGGCTAGATCCTAGAATCCCAAAGTTTGGTTGAAATGATGTTAACTCTGTGATTGGACTCTCCCAATCTTGCTAATAAATTACAGAGACCTAACATTTCTGGCGACTCCGCTGGGGATCGAACTAAGAGGCTTTTACATTCAAATCTTTTCACAAAGAAGCTTGTGTTTGGGTTCATAGAGCACTTTCTTTATTAACCAGCTGAAGCCACCAGAACCTAACATTTCTGGCGACTCCGCTGGGGAAATCGAACCCAGAATCATTTTCATTTAAAGATAATCATACGACGTCAGAGATTTGGTTCATAGAGCATTTGCTTTATTAACCAGAGTAAAAAGCAGCCTTTTCAAGCACTGCCTAATATAGGTAATCACGATGGAACTTGTTTGAATCAGTGACAAACTAGGTAAACCCTAGGTTTCTCTTAAGATTTCATCTAACCTTGAAAAAATCAGCTGGCTTAGCCATAAGAGTAGACTGCCTTTGTCTCGCAACCTTAGCTAAGTTTTGAAACAAAGTTAGGATATTCTTAACAACCACAAAACTGAAAAATGACTTAGAAAAACCTAAAAATATTTCAGATTGGAATTAAATAAACATGGTGGTGGACCATAAGACCTTTTACCTCTGAAAGGAGCTAAAAATTTCCACTTGGCGACTCCACAATCCTAGCAGACCTTAAGACTCCACTAGGAAGAACCCTTATCATTATAAAATCATTCAAACTCAGTTAGAGGACTGTGGGATTTAAAATTGTAAAAACAGATTGGTTAACCTCTCCAAGATTGTCATATCTGGTTGAACTTTTCTTGTTTTAGGTCTAAACAACATAGCATAGTGGCTTCTAAAAAGATTCACACCAGAGCCCATCCAGACCCTAACCCGCCTGAGATAGTTGATAATCCAGAAAGTATCCTTTGGAAGTCTCCTAAGGTTAAATTATTAACTGTTTTCAGATCACCCTTGAGAGCTAATTCAGTTCCTAAAAATCTTTCAGCTCTGCAACAATCAAAAAATGACTTAGTGAACCCATTTAGGACTAGGTCATTTGAAGATATAATCCAGTTAGGCTCTGAATTTTCACTTTCATCTCCTGAAACAAGTGAACATCCTGGTAGCAGGGAAACAACACCTCCTGATTTACATTTCCTTCACAATCTAGGTGTCTCTCATCCAAGATCATCTCAACAGTCTACTCCTGGTCCATCCACTTCTACTCACCCTACATCCACTGTTCAAACCACTTCACCTCAGCCCACTTTCCCTTCTGTAAATCCACCTCCACCTCCTGCCATGGCAACATGGTATACTCCCTTAGTCCTTCCTGTACCATTAGTCAATCTTCCACAGGACTATCAGTCCAAAATTCCATTATATGATGCTAGTAATACCATAACATCATCTCAACATGTGGACAAGATGAATGACTACTTTGACATAAATGAAATTGATAATGACTCTGTCAAGTTGAGACTATTTGCTCAAAGTTTGGGGGGAGAAGTAAGAAAATGGTTTAAAGGTTTAACCCCCCATAGTATTAACGATCTCCAAGCCTTCCATCAAGCATTCTTAAATAAATGGGAAGTGAGGAAGAATCCTCTCCAAGTCCTTGCTGACTATAACAATCTCCATAGGAACCCTGGGGAAAGTGTACAATCTTATTGTACCAGATTTAACAGCGTCTATAATGCACTTTCCCCTGAACTAAAACCTCCTCAGGGCTCAGCTTTAAACAAATTTCTTGAAGGGTTTGATCCAGACATGACATATTCACTTAGAGAAAGAGTTTTTGCGACCCTTGAAGATATGCAAAGAGGTGCTCTTTCTGTGGAAGTTAACCTTATGGAGAAGAGAGCGAGGATGAAAGCGGAAAGGAGAGTATCTTTTAGAGAGGAATCCACACCTTCTACTTCCAACTCAAAAATGGAGAGAATGATGGAGGAAATGATGAAAGAGATGAGAATAATTAAGAGAGCACAAGCAAATAAAAATCAAACTGCTCCTCAAAATAGGAACCAGAATCAGAATGTTAGAAGGAACCAACCTCCAAACAGACCCAGGGAAGATGATCAACAGATCACCCCTCCCTTTCATCAAAACTATGTAAGTGAGGTTGAAGAAACAGAAGACATAACAGAGCCAGAGGATATCAACATGTTTGGGGAAGAGGATGATGACTTTGAGGTTCATTATGATAATAAACAAGGTCTTTACACACCTTACGACGACAAAAGAAATGATAATGAAAATTATTATCGGGACATGGAAAATGTCATCATAGAACCTCAAAGAGAATATGACCTTAGAAGCAAGACCAGTCAACAAGCCCCCAACACCAAAACCTCTGACAAATCCTCTCAAAGCAGCACCGCAGCTAAACCCAAAACAGCCAAACAAAAAGACAAAACAGTGGCTGTTAATTCTGATAAGGATAAGGAGAAAAAAACTCAAAATTCTGAAAAACAGAGTGAAGACATCAGCAGTACTAACGCTTCAGCTAGTACTCCTTATACAACAGTTGTGTCAAGTAAAACAAATCAACAAGTTGTAATTGTTGATAGAGTGACAGCTAATAAGGTTGAAACAAGTGCTTCAAAGAATCAAACCCCTTTCAGCCTTGAACAGGAAATCTTAAAGATCAAAATCTCTGTTCCATTAACTGAGTTAGCTGCCCAACATGTATATAGGAACCAAATTTTGAAGGCTTTAAATATAGAGGAAAATGGAGATACAGTCAATCTTAGTGATGACCTACCAGAGTTGATTTTTGGCCCTAAGATTGAAGGGAAGTTTCAAGAGGGACCAGTTCCTCCCTTTTATGTGAGTTTGAACATCCATGACAAAATTCTACACAACGCTATGCATGATTCCGGGGCTTCTCATAATTTAATGCCTAAAGCTGTGATGGAGAGCCTTGGGTTAGAAATTACCAGACCCTACAAAGACCTATACTCCTTTGACTCAAATAGAGTAAAATGTCTAGGATTGATCAAAGACCTCTGTGTTAACCTAGCCCAGATTCCGGCCAAATGTTTACTCATGGACATTGTTGTGGCTGATGTCCCCCCAAAGTATGGAATGCTATTATCAAGATCCTGGGGAGCTAAGTTACAGGGGACTATGTAGATGGACATGACATATGCGACCATCCCGGTTTTCAATCAGACCAGAAGACTTTACAGGGAATCTCATATGCAATACACGGTTACAAGTCAAGACAGACCACGAAACTCTCCTATATATTCTGTCAATACAGGCCTTGATTCTTTTATCATGTTTAACAATGAAACTCTTAGTGAACAAGTCACTTTAACAGAATTAAAGGCTGACAGGGAAGAAGAGTATAATAACGCAGAAGTGTCCAAACAGTTTGCCACATGTGAAAACATTAGTAAACAAAGCATAGGTCTTGATTTATCGGTTATGAGTCCATTGTTTTTAGGACTTAACAACCCAGAAAATACCCCTAACATTTCTGACATCATCCCTCAATCTATTGAAGAATTTGAGGAGTCAAAACAAATTCAATTGGGTGCTGCTAATCATGAACAGTCAGAAGGCACCATAGTTAAAAAGGACAATCACCAAACAGACGAAACCGAAGACAGTCCTTTATGGAGTATGTATTTTGATGGGTCATGCACTAGAAATAATGCTGGTGCAGGGGTTTGGATCATTAACACTGAAAACAACCACACAGAATGAATCTCATGCAAATTAAAATTTCAGTGTTCCAACAACATAGTAGAGTATGAATCCCTTCTCTTAGGCTTGCATCTCTTGAAGAAATTAGGAGCCAGAAGAATTAATGTGTACGGGATTCTGAGTTAATCATTAGGTAAGCCAATGGGGAGTATAATGCAAATCATCCCAGACTTAGAGCCTATCAGAATGATGTCATGGATTTGTTGACAACATTTGAGGAGTCAAAACTGAGTTTCATCCCAAGGAAAAAGAACATTATGGCCCACAATTTAGCTTTTGCGGCCAGGACATGTCTAACGCCATATGAGACTGGAGACAACACAACTCCGATAAAATTTAGACCGGCAGTGCCTGATAACGAAAAATATTGGCAAGTGTTTGACAATGACAAACAAATAGAAGAATTCATGCAATTCAGAAATGAGTTCGAACTGCATAGTTCAGATTCAGATTATGATACAGATTGCAGTGAAGAAAAATTTCTTGGTGAAGAAGAATCGTATCCTCAACCTGCCAATATTAACCTATTGTCTGGAAAACTTAGGAACAAAACAAAATTAAGTGCAGAGTTAGAAACGGAAGAATTACAAACTCTGCATTCTAAAGATGAAAATTTTCCGAGTGGTCTAACGCCTTTAGAGGAGTTGTTCGATTTTAACGATGTGGCCAATAAACCAAAACTGGAACCTATAGAGACTGAAGTAGAGGAGTGCAATATAGGCAGTGAGGAAAAACCAAAAATGATCAAACTGTCCAAAACTTTGCCAGCTCACATTAAACTCAAATACATAGAGCTGTTCAAAGAATTTTCTGATGTTTTTGCATGGAGTTACGAAGATCTTAAATCCTATGACACTGAAATAATACAGCACAACATCCCTCTTAAAGAAAACCAAAAACCATTTAAACAGAAACTGCGCAGAATAAACCCTGTCCAGTTGCCATTGGTTGAGAAGGAGATTATGAAAATGTATGAGGCTGGCATTATTGTCCCTATTAGATATTCTGAGTGGGTATCTAATCTGGTGTCCGTTAGAAAGAAGACTGGATAAATCAGGATTTGTATAGACTTTAGAGACTTAAACAAAGCTTCGTTAAAAGACAACTACCCTTTACCAAAAATGGATCACATTTTACAAAGGGTGGTGGGGTCTAAGAGGATTTCGTTGCTTGATGGCTATTCAGGGTATAATCAGATTTTAGTTCACCCTGCTGATTAATTAAAGACAGCTTTCACTACTCCATGGGGCACTTTCATGTATGTGAAGATGCCTTTTGTTCTAATGAACGCTGGAGCAACCTTTCAGAGAGCCATGGACATAGCATTCTCGGAAGAATTGGGCTTCTTCATCATTATCTATCTAGATGATGTCACTGTGTTTTCAAAAACAGATGAAGAACATTTAGAACATTTGAGAAAATTTTTCGAGAAGTGAAAAAGGTTTGGAATATCTTTAAACCCTAAGAAGACACTATTTGGTCTCCAAAAAGGTAAGCTTCTTGGACACATTATTTCAGAAGAAGGTATAAAGATAGATCCAAAGAGGATTGAGGCTATATTGCAAATCTCTCATCCTCGAAATATCAAAGAGTTGCAGTCTTTCATTGGAAAGATTAACTTTTTGAGAAGGTTCATCCCTAACTTGGCAGAGCTCCTTAGAAATATCACAAACATGTTGAAAAAGGAGCAAGGGATAAAATGGACCTTGGAAGCAAAGACATCCTTTGAGCTGGTGAAACAAGCATTAACCAAAACACCGGTTCTCATAAGCCCTGATTTTTCAAAAGATTTTTATATCTTCTCGTTTGCATCAGAACATACCATTGATGTTGTCCTTTTACAGAAAAATCCACAAGGACAAGAGCAGCCTATTGCATTCTTTAGCAAGGCATTGAGGGATGCCCCTTTGAAGTATAATATTATGGAAAAGCAAGCTTTGCTTTGGTTAAAGCATTGAAAGACTTCAGAGTATACATCCTTCACTCACACATCATTGCCTTTGTCCCTAATTCGGTTGTTAAAGACATTCTAACATAGGACCCATATGGTAAGAGAGGTAAGTGGATTGCTGTTATTCTCGAATATGATTTAGAGATAAAACCCACTAAACTCATCAAAGGCCAAGGTCTAGCTAGATTAATGGCTGAATCCAATTTTGAAGTTCTTGATATTAATATGATTAATGCTTTGGACAGCCAAGAAGAATTCTCAACTCCCATTATTGAAAACCATTTTATGAATTCTCCTTGGTATGCTGATATCGTTTGTGTTTTGCTTAATTTAAATACACCTCCTTGTTTGTCGAAAACAAAGGCAAGGTTCTTAAAACTGAAAGCAGTAAACTATTGCATTGTAGATAGGTGTCTTTATTGGAAAAATGCTAGTGGTATATTGCTTAAATGTTTGCCTGAGTTTGATGCAGAGAAGGTTAAGCGGGAATTTCATGAAGGAGAGTGTGGAGGCCATTTGTACTGGAAGTCAACAGCCAACAAAATTTTGAGGGCTGGTTTCTATTGGCCCACCCTTTTTCCTGATGTTCACAAAATGACAACTACTTGCCACAAATGCCAATTGTTTGAGGGCAAGAGAAAATTATTACCCCTTCCTCTGCATCCAATCACTGTTGAAGCTCCTTTTCAACAGTGGAGACTTGACTTCATAGGTGAAATCCATCCCTCATCTTCTGCCCAGCATAGATGGATCCTTACTGCCACAGACTATTTCACTAAGTGGATAGAAGCCATTCCTTGTAGGCAAGCCAATGATTCAGTTATTATAAAGTTCATAGAAACCAATATCCTCTCCAGATTTGGCTGTCCTACCAAGATCATCACAGATAATGCAGCAGCATTTGGATCAAAGAAAATGGTTGACTTCTGTCATAAATACCAGATAACACTAGGGCATTCCACAACCTATTACCCTCAAGGTAATGGACTTGCAGAATCTTCCAATAAAAGCTTAGTGAACATAATCAAGAAACTGTTGGAGGACAATAAAAAGTCTTGGCACACAAAGCTAGTCCATGCACTTTGGGCTGACAGATTAACTTTGAAGAAAACTATTGGGATGTCACCTTTTCAGCTTGTATATGGTACAGATGCAATCTTTCCTAATAGCCTTGGTGTACCAGTTATGAAGTTTATCCAAGAATTGCAGACTGAAGATAATGACATGATTAGAAGAATAAATCAGACCATTCATCTTCAGCAAATCAGAGAGGAAGTGTACAACAAAACATTGCAGAAACAGGACAGCATTAAGAAGCTTTTTGACAAAAGAACAAAGGCCAGCAATTTCAAGATTGGGGACAAAGTTTTAAAGTGGGACTCAAAGAGGGAAGACAAGGGAAAGCATGGTAAATTTGACAATCTATGGCTTGGCCCTTACTCTATTCATTCAGTTGCTGGAAACAATGCATTATTCTTACAAGAGCTGGATGGAACAGATTTGTTTGGGGGTCCTGTCAATGGCCGGATGCTCAAGCATTACTTCTCTTGATTCATGATATGTTTTTAAGCCTTCTTTTTTCTTTCTCATTATGAATATTTCATCCACCATTGCATTCAAAGTTATGAAAAGTCAAAAAATACAAAAACAAAGAAAGAAAGAAAAGAGGGCAGAAATGAAAAACAAGAAAGGCACAACCCCATGCCAAAAAGAGAAATAAATCTGAAAGTGTGTAAGCTTAAATGCCACTCCTACAAAACACACTTCTAGTTAGTCAAACTATTTAATCTTGACTAATTAGCTTTCAATTTTCTGCTGATAGGGTAGTGAATTTGATTTTCCAAACCGTTTAATCTTGGCTTATCAGTAGATAGATTAGGATAGAAATTAAGGTTCAAACAAACTCAAAATCTGAACTAAAGTTTCCAAAGAGAGATGACTCAAACTGTTTTATTTTTCTGAGTCATAAAAGAGAAAACTGGTTCTAATTTGCCCAAAATATGAATCAGATATCAAGAAAGAGACAGCTCAAAACAAAATTAAAAACAGAGCTGTAAAGAAAAAGAAGGCCATAATGAGAAACTTTCAGATCTTAAGCCTTCCATTTTGATTTAATTTTCTACAAATAATAATCTATGTGCAGCTTGTTCTTATGCCATAGATCATAGCAAGTCAAACAACTCAATCTTGACTTGACTATTTTTTAATTTTCTGTTGTAGAATTTAGAGAATGAAAGTTTGTTGGACTGTTTAATCCCAACAGACAGTAGACTAGGTAGAGAAATATCTGAGCTCAACTGTTTAATCTGAGTTCAGGGAGAAATAAGGATTAGAAATAGATTAGATTTCCTGCTTTCAAAAGAATAAAATGTTGTGAATAGAGTTTTCCAATCCAAGTGCACTCTGATGAAGAAAAAATGCTAGATCTGTAGGATTGGGTAGGTAGCAAGCTTGTTGATAAAGGTCCATTGTTTTCATGGCTGTCAAATATGTTTTTAGAGAAGATCATTCAATCACAGAAGGACAGCCCAATGGATGAGGCAACTAATCAGCCTCCCAGAAAGCAAGTCTGAATTCTTGATGCCTTCAAGAAGGCACCATCCCCAAGTGGAGCCACTGTTAGCCACCTATAATATTTTGTTATACCAAAAGGTGGCTAAGATATTTTTGAGCCTCCAAGGAACAAATTTTATCACTAAAAATTGTTGGCTCTTGAAGACTCCTTGTAGGCCTCATGCCTCTGTCCAAAATCTTCATCACTTTTCCTATTAATTCTGTTGATTTCCTGTAAGAAACTGCTGAAGAAACCATCATTTTTCCCCTTTCTCCCACTCATAACTAACCTTCATTTACTCCCCCTTTTCTCCATATTATTTCCCTACTTTTCATAAGTTTCTCCTTCCATTCATAAAAATCCTCCTGACATGGTTTAAAACTTCTTTTTGAGCTGTGCCGGAACCCCCAAATCCATTTAAAACCTTGAAATTTTTCATAAAAAACAAAGTTTCATTGCTATGGACCTAAGCCCCTTGGGCTAAGCCCTAAACCACTTCCCCACCATACGCTTTGGGTCTAGAACCACTTGCTAATACGTTAAGGTGCTAATTGCATCGGAAAGAATCAAAGACGCAAGTCTTTTCCATACTCCAAAAGTTCCGATTGTGATTAGCCTTGCTGCTTAAGACCCCCGATCATATTATTTTCATATAACCCTGAGCCCGCCCTCGGCGCTTAAACCTTGTGAATATTTCATTTCCGACCCATTTTTCCTTTGTAAATTACAAAAACCCTCTTTTCCAAAGTTTTGATTTAATGAGCCAAAGTCACATGTTAAAAATAAAATGGGTTGATCGGAAAGACCAGGCTCGCAGTTTCGATTGCGATTAGGCCCTTATTATATATAAAGCCCCGAGCCTATCAATTTTCATACATCCAAAGGCCCCGCAGTCGGGCGCCTATCCGCTTTATATATATGTTTTTCTACCCCGACCCATAAAAACCTTTATTTATTTCAAAAGTTCTGGTTTTATATAAAATACAAGGGTTTCTCCCCGATTCCATTCTCCACCGTTGTTCTAGTCCTTTGATCCAACGGCCTGCGCTCAATCGCATCGCAATGTTTCACCCCCTTGCGATTACCTCCGATTCATTCCCCGCCGTCAATCTGGTCCTCAGATCAACGGCCAGCGCTCAATCGCAAATTTTCAATCGTATCCCCTTTTCTGTCACCCCCGATTGAGACCCTCCGATTAGATCTGGACCATCCACGTGTCCAGATCGGACGGTCCAAAACTGCTCCTCCTTATTCTTCTTCCGCTATCCTTTTTTCCTTTCTATGCAGATCTCCACCGTTGGTTGCCTTCATCTGACGGCTACGCTCCTCTCCTGCCTTCTGAAGCAGTCTAACCCATTTCGTAGGATTTCTTAATTGTTTTTTTTGTTTTATGCAGGGTTTTCAATGGTTTTCCGTTGTATCACGAAGAAAAGCTGAGGGTTGGGAAAGACGTTTCCTGTGCCTTCGAAGCTACTAAAAGGAACCATTCACACGGTTGGATTCAATGATTTGTCAATGTTTCATGAGCATTGATGCCGAAAAGCCCAGCGCGGCTCTGCACATCGACAAGACACTGTTTTATTCGAAAGAGCAGTTAAAGAGTATCAGTTTTGAGAATAAAGCACAGCAGAAGAAGATTGAAGACAGTATTACGGGGATTACGGCTAAGATAGTTATCAAAAGCCTAATCCCCGACTCAAAACACAGTTTAAAGAAAACCTAAAGTGTTTTATCAGACAGAAGGCCTCCACCGCCACAACTTGAGGCAAATTGATTCCTCAACTACCAAAGAGCCACCTGTCGCCTCAAACCATTCATAACAGAGGCCGAAGTTATTGCTTGAAGAAATATCTGCCTCCATCATTGCCAAGAAGTTATTTCTGCAAGGAGACCAATGAATAAATATCTGCAGAGTTACTCCAAAACATACACAGAGCCTCAAAGTCAAACAAATCTTCCACCGAGCTTTGATATTTATTATGAAACAGTTAATGTAGTGATCCACCTGTAAATTCTTCCCTCGAGCCTCTCAAAGGGCCGAGAAGTCTTCACTCTGCGTTAATTGTCCTTGAGATATTTTGTTAAAATCTCACCTCCTCATCTTCCTATAAGTACTTCTACAGAAGATGAGAAATGGGTTGGTTGCAGAACTTTGAAATACACTTGAGCTCGAGAATTCTATTTGTACATAGTGTTCACTGGCCCTTGAAGCTCTGTTTGCTCTAGAGTAGTTAGGTTGAATAGTGAAGATGATTGCTGAACTGAAACATTGGACTTGAAGATTGTAACTGGTTTGACATCAATATAAAAGCTGTTTCTTGGGATCCTGGTCTTTATCACTGGTGAAGTGCTTCTTTCTTTGTTAATCGTTCTCCTTCTATGTATACCATATTGTTCATTTTCCCTCTGTAAAGAACAGTTTAAACAGGGTTAGGATTTTCTGTATAGCAGTAACCTTCTCTGGCTGAGAAATCTTTATCTTAATGTTTTCTTCAGATTTGTTTATTTAAGAATGATTCAATACAGTTTAAACAGTTAGGAATGTTGGCGTTCCCTCGTCCTTCTGTTTGCTCAAACATTGTTATCGAATGTTATTTACATTATTTGCTATTAAAGTTAGACTAGAGAAGATATGGTTTGCCCTGATTCCTAGATTCTTTTCTCCAAAGGCAGATTCTGAAAGTTTCCCTTGGTGTTGACTGAAAGCAGACTAGGTTTAAAAGTACTTTATCTGATCTTAAGTTACACTTTGTTTTTCTTATGTGTTTTCATACTTTCTGAAGGTAATTATGTGGATTACTGGATTGTTTGTAAATTAAGCTGCTTTAATAAGAACTTGCCCAAGAAGTCTATGGTTAGCCCTGTCCTTGGTTGGTTTTAAAAACAGTTACTTAAGTGGCTTTTCTTGTTTGGACTGACTATAAATCCTCTGAGAAATTATTATCAGTTTCCACCCCTCCAACATTTTAATGTTTTCATTTCATCATTTTAATCTCAATAATCTTGTGGTATATATGACTTGCCCCTTGGATCACACTTGATGTTGTTGTTCAATTAAAGCCCAGATATGACTCCATAGCCCAATGGACTAAAAACCAGCGTTATATCTATCTATCTGCCAAAACTGTTCTACTTGCTTGCAACTTCTCACTTTTGAAACTTTTTTCACTTAGGACTTTCCCCTCAAGTAACATTTCATGCTCAACCATCCAAAACAAAACAAAACCCTTGGCCTTCATAACTAGCCTAATATCATTACCTTAAGATTTTCAAAGACAATATCCACTTTGCACATATTGGAGAGATCCCTCTCCGGATTCAGGAGGGCTAGATCCTAGAATCCAAAAGTTTGGTTGAAATGATGTTAACTCTGTGATTGGACTCTCCCAATATTGCTAATAAATTACAGAGACCTAACACAATGTATGCATGCAATTGATTTAATTTCCGCAAGTAATGATCAATAGTAGAAGAGATTTTGTATTATGCATGAAGTCAAATAGTGTGTGATTATGAGAATCTTGGATGTATAACGCATTAGTTATATAATTTATACATGGTATTAGAGCTATATTGATCATTGGAGCAATTGCAAATCATTGAAGCGGTTGAGTTTTGTGCTGGTGGAATTCGAATTTGCAGTTATGTTTTCTTGGTGTTGAAGTTGAGATGTATTTCAATGGATTGCGATTGGAGTATGCCCTTGAGGGCAACTCGAATTATATTTCATGGAAGGGCAGGATGGAGGCGGTGTTGGAGGATAATGGGTTGAAGGAGTTCATAGATGCAGAAATTCCAAAACCTGCTTCTTGCGATGCTGCCGCACTTGACGCATGGAAAAAGAAGACAGAAAAATGTCGAAGGATTCTGTTGGAAGGTGTGAAGGATCACATAGTGTCCAGTCTTCATGGTAAAGCTTCTCCATTCTTGATGTGGAAAGCTTTGACAAAATTTTTCCAAAGCAAGAGCGACCAGAGGAAGTTGGCACTCAAAGACAAGCTCAGGAAAATAAAAATGGAGAAAGGTGATAGTATACCCAAGTACCTCACGAAGTTTGTCCAGTACAGGGATGAGCTGGGAAGTGTGGGGGTTACTGTAGATGAAGAGGACTTGGTGAGCTTGGCTCTCCTTGGGCTTCTGAAGAGTTGGAATTCCTATGAGGATTCTGTCAATGGTCAGGAGAAACTGCCAAGATGGGAGTGACTTTGGTCGGATCTTGTGCAGGAGGAGATAAGGCAGAGTACCAGGGATGGATCTTCATCGAAGAATGAAAATGAAGAAAATTGCGCTTTGGCTACCAAATCAAGGAAGGGGAAGAGCAAGAAGAATACTTATCAATCTGGTGCGAAAGGAAAGAAGCAGGACATGTCCAAGGTGAAGTGCTTTCACTGTCACCAACACAGACATTACGCCACTAATTGTCCACAGAAGAAGAAAAATAAGTAGGCTGCTGGATCTGCAGCTGGAGAGGCCTTAGCCTCACCGTTTGAGCTAGATTTTTCGCTGATCGCATGCTTGGTCTCAAGTATGATGGGTTCAGTGTGGTTTCTTGACAGTGGTGCGTCTTTCCATATGATCAGAGACAAATATTTGTTTACTGATCTAGATGAGAAGGATCTTGGAGTGCACATCGAGATGGGCGATGATGGTAGATACAATGCGACTAGTATCAGGACCATTTCCTTTGAGAGGGAGTTTGGCAAACCTTTCATCTTGAAGGATGTCATGCATGTTCTAGGATTGAAGAATAATATTATCTCTGTGGCGATGTTGGAAGACAAGGGATATGATGTTGTCTTTAGCGAGGGAAAGGCTTTCCTGCACAGTAAGGCAACTGGTGAAACCCGGAGGATAGGGGTTCGAGTTAAGAACCTTTATCAATTGCAGGTAGATGGCTGCGCAACAATGGCATGCAAGGTAGAAGGAGTGGTGAGATGGGATGAGGGCGAGCTATGGCATAGGATATTGGGCCATCTTCACCATGGTGCTTTGAAAATTTTGCAGTAGATTTTACCGGGCTTCCCAAAGGTACACTTGCACAGTCAGATCAATGCAAGGGATGTACTTTGGGAAAATTTGTGAAAGCCACCTTTCGTGAGAAGGATAGTCATGCCACGACGATCCTTGAGAGAATTCACACAAACATGTGTGGACCTTTCTTAGTAGCTTCTACAACAAAGCACAGGTATTATGTGATATTTGTTGATGATTTTTCTCGTAAGTGCTGGATCTTCTTCATGTAGAAGAAGAGAAAGACATTCTCTAAGTTCTGTGAGTTTAAGGCACTGGTGGAGAAAGAATCAGGGAAGCAGGTGAAGGCTCTTAGGAGCGATAATGGTGGTGAATTCATCTCTGGCGAATTCAAATACTTTTGCAGTGCAGAAGGAATTTGAAGAGAGCTCATAACGCCTCATAACCCACAGCAGAATGGGGTCGCAGAGCAAAAGAACAGAACGATTGTCGGTGCTGCACGACTGATGTTGCATGATCAGGGCCTTCCCATACATCTGTGGGCTGAGGCATGCAACACTGCGGTTTATGTGCAAAACCGTTGTCCTCATAGAGTACTTGGCATGAGTACACCTGAAGAGGCATTTTCTAGTAAGAAGCCTGATATTTCTCATTTGAATATTTTTGGCTCACCTGTTTACATTCATGTGAAAAAGGATGCTGGAAGAAGCTGGAGCCGACCGCAGAGGTTGGGATATTTGTGGGGTACACAGAAACACCCCACAACTATTGCGTGTATTTGCTAGATATTCGGAAGACTATTGTGCGATGGGATATCAAATTTCATGAGGAGAAAGCCATGAAGTGTTCACTTGAGAGGGAGCCACAATTGCATGCAGATGAGGAGATATTAGTTCCTAAGGATGAGCCTTAGGATGTGGATCAGCCACAAGAGGAGGTTCATGGAGTGGAAGAAACCACTCATGCAGTGCCAACCATCAGAGGGCGGAAGCACACTACAGAAGCTAAGCGACTGAATCTTGATGCAGAGAAGATTTTAGGAGCCCCTACATCACAGCGCAGATAGAGACAGTCACCTAACCAATATACTGGATACATGGCTCTGATGAGCAAGTGTATCGTGACATAACCATCTTCTTTCGAGGAAGATGTGGAGGACCCTGCATGGGTAGATGCCATGGTGGAAGAGTATGATTCAATTGTCAGAAACAGTGCATGGGAGATTGTCCCGAGGACGGAAGGGAAATTAGTGGTAGGTTTGAGATGGATCTACAAAGTGAAGCAAGCAGCTAACAAGAGCGTCAAGAAGTACAAGGTAATATTTGTTGCCTGGGGCCTCTCACAGATTGAGGGGATCGACTATGAGGAAACCTTTGCACCTGTCGCAAGGTATTCTTCCATACGGAGCATCCTAGCTCTCTCAGTGTAGATGGGTTGGCACATTCATCAGATGGATGTGAAGACTGCGTTCCTCAATGGATTCATTGAGGAGGAGGTGTACATAGAGCAGCCCGAAGGTTTTGAGATCTTCAGCAGCGAGTCGCATGTGTGCAGGCTCAAAAGAGCGTTGTATGGGTTGAAAAAAGCACCTCGTGCTTGGTACACACGGATAGACAGTGATTTCACCGGTCTTGTATTCACCAAGAGTGAGGTGGATCCGAACCTATACCAGATTGTGGTGGAGGGTAAGTTGCTGATCATTGTACTTTATGTAGATGATTTGATTTTGACGGGTGATGAACAGTTGATACTCTCATGCAAGGTTGATCTTGCAAAAGAGTTTGAGATGAAGGACTTGGGCCTCCTTCATTATTTCCTGGGATTGGAAATTTGGCAGCGCAGTGATGGATTGTTTGTGTTTGAAGGCAAGTATGCCCAGGAGATACTGGAGAAGTTCAACATGCAAGGCTGCAAGCCTATCGACACTCCTCTTACTAGTGGTTGGAGGAAAGAGGATGCTACATCGACAGAGGTAGTGGATGCCACTGTTTACTGACAGTTGGTTGGTTCGCTCATGTATCTATTCAATACACGACCGGACATATGCTATGCTATTAACCAGCTTTCAAAAGCTATGGTTAAGCCTACCAAGCTCTTTTGGAAGGCAGGGAAGCATGTATTGAGATATCTCAGAGGCACATTGGGATATGGATTATGGTACAGATAGTCAGATGAGGTGAGGCTGCATGGCTTCACGGATGCAGATTGGGCAGGGAGCCCAATGGACAGAAAGAGCACATCTGGAGGGATTTTCAGTATCAGGTCAACAACAGTTTCTTGGTACAGCAGGAAGCAGAGATCCGTGGCACTCAGTTCAGCGGAGGCCGAGTACATGGCAGCAAGTTTGGCTGCATGCGAGGCTATATGGATGAGGAAGATCCTAGTTGGGTTGTTTGGTTCACACTTAGATCCTACTGTGATATATTGTGATAATCAGAGTTGCATCAAACTCTCGGTTAATATAGTATTTCATGATAGATCTAAACACATTGACATCCGTTATCATCATATCAGATATTGTGTGCAGCAGAAGATCATGTTACTTTATTACATTCCTACGGAGGATCAGGATGCTGATATCTTGACGAAGGTGCTCACCAGGAGAAAATTTGAATACCATAGAGGCAGGATCGGGGTGGCAGATAATCCCTATCTTGTTGAGAGGGAGTGTTGAGATTGCAACAAGATGATGAGCTTAGTTAAAAGAGTCGCCTTCACTAAGTGGGCCTGCAGGCTATTTTTGGCGCAAGTCTTTTTAGACTATGTTTATATTTAGACATATCGATCATATTCTATGAGTTGCAGGATGTTATTTGTGGATGGTTGGTCAAGTTGGAAAAAATAGAGGAACTTCTATTTTTAGACATACTGGGCCGAATCTATTTTTAGATTTCCAGTCTAAAAATAGATATGTCGAATATTATTAGCTCTTAATAATATTTGGACTATAAACATTATATTATTCTCTTGGAGCACTTCAATTAAGTGCATAGATGTGGCACAGGAGCTAAGAGAAGGAATTACGCTATTCCTGAGGGTTAAGTGGAGCTATTGCATGGAGACTTCAATTAGAACTCATGTGATAGAGTTTGGTGGAGTTATTGAGGTAGTTGGTGGAGTTGTGTTCAGTTTAACTTAGTTAGACACAATTGAGCTAGTTGTATCTAGTGTAACTATTGATACACTAGTGAGAGTGGTGTGAATTAATTAATAATTAATTCACTAAATATTAACTCATTAATAAACTGAAGAATACATCAGTGAACTACAGTGCATGGACAGTTTCAGTGGAGACCAGTGGAGAGGTAGGTGAAAGAGCAGGTTGACTATCAACTGTGACTATAGTGTTACATGATTTGCAACACACAGTGATTGGAGATGAAAATGAGGATTGTGTGAGCAAGGCTGGACCAATTCGAGTTCATTCAGAGCTAATATTCAGTAGGGATTGCACAGTAGAGGCAGGCTAGCAGGTGGCAAAGATCGGTGCATGGATTTGCTAGATCGGGCCTAATTAGTGTGTAGCGATTGTATTGTACTGAGAGCTTGATATGATAAAATTTGTATGAGGATTGTTACATGACCTGTATGACAGATATTATATACAGATAGTTGGGGTTTTTAGCTTTAGGCTTTCCCGTTAAAACACTGTGTTCATATGTGTGAATTTTTATGGTTTCAATGTGTGTATGCAATTGATTTAATTTCCGCAAGTAATGATCAATAGTAGAAGAGATTCTGTATTATGCATGAAGTCAAATAGTGTGTGATTAGGAGAATCTTGGATGTATAACGCATTAGTTATATAATTTATATAATTATGGGCTGATTTTACCCTATTCATTACATGATAATGATAGAGGATGGAAACAGGAGGCCTTACAACATTGGCTTCTGTTGGGAGATTATGATCATTGTACATGGTATGATGATGATGTGATGGGGCAGCAAGATGCCTTACTACGGTGGCTTCTCTTGAGGGAGAATGACCACTACAATTGGTACAATGATGGCAGCAAGAGGCATTGCTGCGGTGGCTTATTTTGAGGGAGTATGTCTCTCTTACTTGTTTTCATGATGATCTAGCATGGCAGCAGAAGGCTTTGCTGCAATGGTTGTTATTGGGATAATATGGTTTGACATTTTTCATGTTCATCCATATATCTCTACTTCTTGGTTTTCACTATGTTGATGTTATTTTTTCTATTTACATGGCCAACAACGCTAATGATGAGAGCATCGATAGAGTCAATCTACTCTATGTATCATGGGTTGGAGAGATAGTTCATGAGTTGGGACTTTCCACTTTGGGAAGAGACCACTTAATTTTATGTATCTCATGTGTAGCGGAGATCTTTGGTCATCATATAGTTTCCACTTGGAGATTCATTGATGAGGATGGATATCTAAATTTTCAGTTGGAGGCCATTCTAGACATTCTAGAGAGGCAGCTTTGGAGCTGGACATGCATGACACATTGTGATATATGGGAAGGCCTTCCATATGAGGATGCCATTTGGAGGGAGGATGTTTGCTGTAGCATCCACTTTTTCAGTTGCTTAAGGACAAGCAACATTTTTTCGGGGAGGATTGTAATATTCTCATTTTTTCCACAAGATAATTGGAATATTAGAGTTCTTGATTTTCATAATTAATTAAGTAAATAAGAGGGTGGAGGGACCCATAAACCCCATTATATGAATAAAGTCCACTTCTATTGTGTGAATGTGGGTTAGTAGGTAGTGGATCAACATTATGGAGTAGTGGAGCAACTTCTTAATGAAGGAAGAGTGGAGATCATGCAACATTATGATAAGATCATGGAGATCATGGAGAGACAACACAATCTTCATGGAGACTAGTGGCCACATGTGCATTGTATTTATGAGGTGGGCCAAGGCTAGGGAAGGCTCACAACCATATAAGGAAGGTGAGGGCAGCAAATCAAATCAGTCTGGAATTTGATATTGGATTGTCATTTGACATTCTTTGCATGCTTCAACTGTTTAGCTAAGTCTGCTGTGTTGTTTAGTACAAGGGTGTTCCTGAGTAGGAATCCCAACCTCATCCTCAGGGGAATTTGAGTGCCCACTCAGGAGAGGTATCTTGAGCATCATTTCCACTATTCATAATTTGGCCAAGCTTCAGCCATTATTCCTAGCAGAGTCTCCTTTAGGATTGTGTTGTGTTGTAGGGTTGCAGTAGTGGAGGGTTGAGAAACCCAATTTCTGAGCTTGTTTTCCAGTGGAGGGAGAATCCCTTCATCCAGGAGGCTAGTAAGAAAGTTATTAGAGCTCCATTCCACCATTTGGCATCAGGCCAAGCAGCATAATTTACCCACAACGTAGTCTCCTCAGAAACTGCGTTATTTTGCAGTGCAGTTGCAGTGGGAGGTCAAGTGCCGAAGTTATCGACCCTATTTTCTAGTAAGGGGACCATCCCCTCATCTATTGAGTTTATTGGGTGTTGTTGTAGCTTATAGATAATTATTTCAACCTCATATCAGCAGTTGTCTTCAGGGAGTGCGTAACTCAGCCAACAGGGGTGGAGTGTGCAACCCAAAAAGGGCTGAAAATCCAAAGTTCAAATTTCGCCAAACCATTTCTAAGTTTTTTCTGGGTTTTTCGAGTAGAATATGTGGTTAAAATCCCGAATCATTCTAAGAACTCCAAAATCCTCTCGCACATAGATCTTCTTCATAGTAGCAGTAGTTTCCAGTAGCAGCAACAGTAACAACATACATTTCTAGTGCTAGTTTTCTTTAGTGTATTTTAGCCATCTAGTGGCTTGAGTGCATTCCTTTTGGAGCACTGTGTACTTTATTTTGTTGTTGATTATAGTGATCTGACCCAGGTGTTTCTGCTCATAGATTAAGACGTCTTAATGTACTTTCTAGATGCAACATATTTCCGGCATTTTCCAGGTTTTAGTGCTATGTTGCCGTTTTGATTTATTTGGAATGCAACATATGTTCTATATTCATGTCTTTTCCATTTTGGAATATTACATATGCAAAGATGCCATTTGGGCTTATGAATGCCAAAGCTACTTTTCAGCGTGCTATGTAATTTGTATTCAATGGAGAAAAATATAAAATATTGGTCATCTATTTAGATGATATCACTGTTTTTCAGATTCAGATCAAGAACACCTTCAACAATTGAGACAAGTATTTTTTAAATTCAGGAAATATGGTATATCATTGAATCCAAAGAAGTCTCATTTTTCTCTTAAAGAAGCTAAGATGTTGGGTCACATAGTTTCTAAAGGTGGAGTGAAAATTGATCCTAAAAGAGTGATTGCAATTCAGGAATTATCACTTCCAAGATCCAATATTTCCTTGGTAAGATCAATTTATTAAGAAGGTTCATTCCAAATTTTGCTGAAGTGGTGAAGCACATTACATTCATGCTGAAGAAGGACAAAGCAGTCAAGTGGACATTTGAATCCAAAAATTCATTTGAGCTAATTAAAAAAACTATCATTGAAGCGCCTCAGTTGGTAAGCCCTGAATACTCAAAGCCTTCCTTGATTTTCTCATTTGCCTCTCAAGATACTATTGTTGATGTATTATTACAAAAAAATTTAGAAAATAAGGAAGCTCCCATAACATTTTTCAGTAGAGCTCTTAGAGATGCAAAATTGAAGTATGAAATGTTGGAAAAGCATGCTTTTGCATTAATGAAAGCTCTGAAGGCTTTTAGAGATTATATTCTGCATGCTTAAGTTATTTCATATGTACCTTCATCTGCTGTTAGAGAGATATTAGTTAAACCTGATATTGATGGAAAAAGAATTAAGTGGGTGACTGAAGTTCTTGAATTTGATTTGGAGATAAAGCCTACCAAACTAATCAAAGGTCAAGGCTTAGCCAAACTACTAGTTGTAGAAAATTGTAAAGTTTTGGGCTTGAATTCCATGGATGAAAATCTAGAAGGGAAAATTTTTGAACCTATTGACATCATGGAAATGGATGTAAAAATTTCTGAGTGCAGCTGGTATAAAGATATCATTTATTTTCTGCAATTTTAAACCTCCTCGAAATTTTGATAAAAGCAGAGTAATATCTTTGAAGCTGAAAACTGTTAAATTCTGCATCAAGGATAACTGTTTATATTGGAAAGATCCTACATGATTTTTTTTGAGATGCATTGACCTAGATGAGTCCAAGAAAGTTATTTTTGACATGCATAGTAGTGTGTGTGGAGGTCATCATTATTGGAGAACTACTGCATACAAAATACTAAGAGCTGGCTATTTTTGGCCTACCTTATTTTCTGATGTATGTGATGAGGTGAAAGCATGTGAAAAATGTGAGAAGTTCACTGGTAAGAAACATTTGAAGTATTTTCCTCTCAAGCCCATAGTTCTTTTTGCACCTTTTCAACAATGGGGCTTAGCTTTCAATGGATAAATTCATCCACCATCAAGTGGAAAACATCGTTGGATTCTTGTTACAAATTATTACTTCACCAAATGGATTGAAGCAATACCTACCAGGAATGCTACTCATAAAGTTATCATTAATTTTCCGGAGGGAATCATAACCAAATTTGGATGTCCATCAATGTTAGTAGTAGATAATACAACTGCTTTTAAAGCTACACCATTGGTAAATTTCTGTGAAGATTATGGTATTCAACTCACTCACTCTACAACTTACTACCCACAAGGGAATGGTTTAGCTAAATCATCAAACAAAATTTTGTTAAGAAGCATCACCAAGCTATTGGAGAAAAAAAAGAAAGCTTGGGATTCAAAACCGAAGTTTTCTTTATGGGATGACAGGGTGACAATAAAAAAATCTATTAATACATCACCTTTTCAAATGGTTTATGGAACTGGTGTTGTTTTTCTAGTCCAATTAGCCATTCATGTAGCTAAATTTATGCAAGATCATGAATTTGAGCCAAATGACATGACTAGGAGAATTTATCAAATCATAGAAGTGCAACAAAAACGAGAACAACAATATGATTTGGTAAGAAAATATCAGCAAGATGTAAAACAAGTTTTTGATCGAGGAACTAAAAAAGAATATTTTCATATTGGAGATCTAGTGTTGAAATGGGTTGCACAACATCAAGATCTAGGTAAGCATTCCAAATTTGATGCTTTATGGATTGGTCCTTTCAGAATCTCCAATATTTTGCAGAACAATAGTTTTGAGTTACAACATCTTGATGGGACATAACTGTTTGGAGGCCCATTTAATGGGTGATTTCTCAAGAAATTCTTTTACTAAGGCTTTTGATGGCCTAAGTTCGTTGTAAATACTGGTGTGTTTCATAATAAGACGCCATAGAAAATGAAAAGGCACTAAAACCACAAAATATTCTTAGAGCCTCGCATGGAGAGATATATCCCCCTCTCGAGCCAATGTTAGCACAGTTCTTTGCTAAGTCATGAGTCTATTTAATTTTTTTTTTTTAGGATTAGACTTTGTAAATTTTCAAAAAAAAAAATTTACACTACCGAAATTTCCGGTAGAGCCGGTTTTAGTCTTTTTTCAGATAGTCTGTTTAATTATGTTTTATGTCTGTTTTTCTTTAATCCGATGCTACCGAAAATTCCAATAACTTCTCCTGTTTTTAAAACATAAAATAAAAGTGCATCTGCTTTGTGTGAAGCCATGTGTTCTTGTTTTAAAATATGTTTTTTATTATTATATTTTATCGTGATTTAGGTCACGTGATAGGTAGGGTTTACAGTTAGTAATGTTAAGTTAGAGTTGTGGTTATACGTGTAGCATCTAGGTGTCAATCCGCAATTAACATAGCCCACCATTGTTCCGTCATGTCTGTCAGTTGGGTCACCTCATTCATATGTCAAAGTACATGTTATGTGTTGGAATAGATCGTGGATCTGCAGGTTTAATGCGATGACTATTTGGTTGATCACGCATAGATGCTGTCGAGAATTTAGGCTAGTCATAAAGGTTCAATGGAGGTGACTGCCAGTCACAGATCCACTCATCTCCAACCACTTGTAGCATGACATATGAAGCTACATAGCCAACTGAAGATTATAATGACTATCACATGGTGCATGCTACAGTCCAAGATACTTACCATAATGAAAATCTCTTGCATGGGAGGGTGAACCAATGTAGTTGTTTAAGTCATTGAGAAGGAAGGAAGAATATCATTTTGAGTTTAGCTGTTGGTGAATGAGATTTTATAGTGTGTAACTTTAGAAGGAAGTCTTATATTTCATACAAGATCTCATAGAAGACACAACAACACCCATTAGGTGAGCTCTTCTAGCCCTGCCACCTATCATATTTTAGCAGACAAACTTCATTTATTGCTAAAGATGACTAAGAGAGGAGGAAAGATAAAACAAATTGAACCATAATGAGTTGACCTAGTGGATGCAAATTCAAATGTGAGAAGTCTATTTGTTCAAGCATGATGGTATCCTCTTTTTTCAACATTGGGAAGCTGTCACTTAGGAGTAGCTCAGGAGTTTTCAAATTATTTCAATGGACATGAAACAACCATCTATGGTCTCAGATTGTAGGTATCAACAGATTCAATGGTTGAAGCTTTCAACCTTCCACATGAAGGAGAAAAGTGTTTTAAATTCCAAGTCATCACTAGAGGAGACCTCAACAGTTTCCTTAAAGATGGACACAAAGATCCCAATTGGGCTAAAGGAATTCCTAGTAGCTACCTAAAAAATGAACGGGCTGAAGCTGTTAAGCTCATAAAAATTTACCTCACTTGTGAGAGGAGGTATACTGTGGTTTTTCTTTATCATATGATATTTCTGTTTCATGTTGCAGGTATCAAGACCCTCAACTTGCCATTATTTTTGCTAAAGAGCCTGACAAATATGTCAGCCAGGATTCAAAGACACACTGCTGCTTCAGAATACAACTTGTATCATAAAACTCTCATAAAAGTGTTAGTTGAGGAAGAAATAAGGAAAATAAATCAATCATGGGACCATTTTCTGTTTTACAGGGCATGCCAACCCGCACCTACACCTCCAGCTCGACTGTCTCCAACTTTGCAACAACACACTCAACATGCAAAACGAACAAAGAGAAAGACTAAGAAGGAGAATATCCATAAGGCCAAGATCAAAAAAGAAAAGACTCCTTTAGCCAAGGTTCAGAGGAAGTTGGAGAAAGGAGAGATCTCAGCAATCAATAAACCTAAATCCATGAATATGGTGACCCCCATTCCTCCTTTTCCCAAAGTTTATACTAGAGCTCAAAGAGGAAGGTCTGCAGTTGCAAAAAAATCTAAAGCACAGGTGCTAATGGAAATTCCAGAAGCATACGTTCAACAGAAAATGTAGAAAGAGTATCAACCCACTAATTCTGATGAAGAGCTCCTAAAATATGGAGGGTATGAAATCAATAGAAAAAGAAAGAAAGAGGAGACCAAACTTGTTGCTGGTACTAGAAAAAGACACACCAGAGACAACAATAAGTTCAAGCTCAAATACAAGGCTTTGCATAATTCGAGTTTGATGACAGAGGTGATTGATGTAGAAGGAAAACCTGAAGGGATACAAACTAAGGAGTCAAAGAATAAAGACAAAAGCAAATCCCCTTCAGATCAACAAAAAACACCCTCAAAAAGAAGAAAAATTCAAAAGGGTTCAAAGGAGAAAAAGACCACTGTCAAAGAAACAGCCACCAGGACCACAAGATCAAGATCAGTTGTTGATAGAAAATCAGACTTGGACAAGGTTTCTAAAGCTACAACCCATATAGAAGAAAGGTAAAAAGGTTTCCTAATAAAACACATTTTTTCTTATCAAGTGCAATTTTGAACAACAACTCAAATTTTAAAATGTATAATTCTGCACAGATTTTTAAAGTGTTTGCTGTGCATTTTTGAAAAAGAAACAGAGCGCAACCGGAAATTTCAGTAGCATTACAGTTTTTGCGCAGTTATAGGTTTTTATCGGAATTTCTGGTAGCACCTATTTTAAATGACTTTTGACAACTGTTAAAAACATTTTCGAGCCAGTTTAGGAAATATATGAAATCAAAACGAAACAGATATAACAAGTGATGGTGATAAGTGGTTATGACGTTGTTGAAGGTCATATTTAATGAAGACACATGGTTATTTAAGAACAAAAGACATGAGGAGACAAATCAACAGAAAAAGGGGTAGGTTGTCATCATACTCATGAGCTCAGCCCAAATTCTCTTCTCTTCTTTCATCTACGTATGTCCTTTCAGTTATATTTCAATGGGATATAGCTTTAATGTCCTATGGCACCTATGTAATGTTAGGAATAGTGGTTCCTTATTTTTAGGAGAGATGGAGTTGGTGCCTCTTTTTCTATATATACCATTTGTAAATACCATTTCAGGGTTAGATGTTGGTCTACCTGAAGCCTTAATATAGTAAATAAAACTCCTTTTTTCACTTCATACTGGAGGATTTTTTGATTCAAGGACTATCTAATGTATGATCTGTTTCCTTCATTGTTTACTTCTTCTAATTTATGAGTTGTAGCAGCTATTAAGGTGTGAGTAAGAAACGGTTAGAGGATATAATTGTAAATTATCTGTTGTTTAGTTTCCTACAAATCATATATATGTTGTGTAGAACATGTTAGTGAAGGTTTCATGAAAGATTTATGAAATACTTTATGCATGTACTCTACTTTCTGAATGTTGTTTACTTTACATAAAGCAGATTTTGTGTAAATATCCATCATTATAGTTGTGTGATTGATTTAGGATATGAATATTTTTTATAATAAGTACCAACTATCTATCTCCTTTCATTTCTTACACTCTGCTCCCTATCCTACCAATTTAACCATACAATTTATACTTGCCATAGCTTGCCTAATTCATGAAAGTCTTAAAGAATTAAAAATCATTTCAAACTCTTTGAGAAGCCATCCCACCACTCAAAACCTTTAAATTTGAAATTAACTATGATGTGTAAGGCCTACTCCTTTTGCATTCAAGGAGTGACTCCTTGCGCTATCACTTTCCATGAAGGTTTTCCTCCTAGGTTACTATTGGGATTTTTATTATGACCCAAGTCACTCTCAGTTGTTGACTCTTAGTCTCTAGGTTTCATGGTTGGAATTTTAAGGATGAGATGATTGACACCCAACCTCGAAGATAATTTGGAAATTTTAATTGTCTAGGGGTCGACTTGGGATCTCTCCAAGGTATGTGAATAAGATGTCCTAGAAATCCCTTTTTCTTGGATGCACTTATGGAATTAAAATACAAAGCAATGGCACATAACAATGTTTAAAATATTTTTTGTGAAATGAGAAGCATGCATATGTGTGTGTGTGTGTGTGTGTGTGACAAAAGAAACTTATGAGTTGGTGCAACACTCCACTTAGATAGGAGTTCACATAAATAAAATTTGAGCCTTGGAAATCGATGACTTCAATAGTGTCAATATATTTGGAAGGTTCATGCCTCCTTTAAACATAAAATGTGGGATTGCATTGATTTAAATCAAGGATTCACTATCAATAATAGGTTGTACAAAACTGACATGGGCCTTACCATGTCTAAATCCTAACTAGAAATAATTAATATTTTTATTTACATATTTAATGACAAATGCATACATTATTACAATAATTTCACTTTTTCCCTTTTACTAGTAGTTATCCAGATTGCAGGTTTGTCAATACCATCCATGTAACCAACTGGACCCCTTTATAATTGTGACAGTACACTTCCCTATAAATAAATTAGGATCCTGTGAAATTCAACCATAAAGTAAGCAACACCTACCTTGAGCTTCCCACTAGAAGGCATAAATTGGAAGCAACACCTACCTTGACATTCCCACTAGAAGGCATGTGAAAATCTTCTCATCTTCAAGTTTATGTCTCGAGTTCCTCACTAAATGGCGTAAGGACAATACACAACTGTAAGATGTGCTACAAGATGGTTTTCTCTATGTTGATTTTCTAGTGATAAATAATTTGGTAATGAACACTAATGTCCATCAATGTAAACTGAGACAAACATGTGGGCCCGAACAACAATGTAAGCACATTTGAAGAATTTGCAATCAATATTTCTAAAATATTTTATTAAATTTTGAAAAAATTCTACATGAAATAAAGACAAAAACATCTATTAAAATTTAATAATTAGATTGATCTAATATTTTATAAGCAAACAAAATCAAATATTTTATTAAAAAAAAAAACACACTTTCCTATTAGCCACAAAGTGTGATTAATTAAGGCACAAATTGGAAGGGAGTAAAGGAACCATATATACATGCATAAGATCAACCATATATGCATGCATAAGATGAGACCCCAAGTAAAACTCAAGAAATCACAGACCAATTCAGTCGCAGAAAATTGGCTCATAATAACATATTCAATGATAAAGGAAATGCCATAAAACCATAAGGAAGCCAAAAGATCTAAAATATATACCCAAATCTATACTAACACACAATATCTTTGGTTAGAGACCATAAACCCAATTTATATTGGTTTAAATTAACAAAGGAAGGGCACACATGGATGATTTTGAGAACAAGATGTCTCCACATTTGTAGTGCTCCTTACAATATTTCCATATGGATAGAAAGGTGCATTAGGATTGGTTGTTGATAACAATAATAAGTATAGGATAGGTATTGGAGTAACTTTATAGAGGTCTAAGGTTTGGAAAATTCTTTACTTGAAATGCATAATCTCTTACGTACCCATTAGAATAATCAGTCATTGCAACTTACAAATGCATTTTTTAGAATAACAGGCATAACGCCTCTAATATACATTGTGCATAATCAATATGAACAATTCCAAGAACATATAGAGTCTTCATAAATAAATTTCTGTGGTTTTTAAAGAGTTTAACTAACCTTCGGATTGCAGCCACCTTAGTGATACCTTTGAGGCATATTCGTTCCTCCCCTGAAATTCGTTCCTCCATTGAAATATTTGCTTCAATTTATTCCTCGAGAGAGAATTCATTCCTCCACTAAAATCTCCGCTCAAATTCATCCCTCCCATGAAATTCGTTATTCCATTAAGAATTCATTCCTCCACTGAAATATTTGCTTAGATTCATTCCTCCCTTCTATCCTTTTATGTTGTTTGAGCTCTCTAACCAGGTGGTTAGACCTAGCCTGGTCCACATTTTTAGGACCCACCAAAACTGGCCAACTATCCCATGTCCTTTGATTTTTATGGTAGTTGGCTTAGTCATTACTGGTCATTCTTATTGAACAGTAATCTTCATGCCATTTGGCCTTTGACCCTTGGATTTCCATTTGTCCAAGATAGCATGTCCACCTCAGCCTAGGAACCTATGTCCCTAAACTTTTTTTTCTTAGTTAAATTTTCTTTTTCAATGTTTATGCTAACAGGGAAATGTCACCGTGGCTATTACAAAGCCTTTCCCCTTGGGGAAACATCGTCCTCGGTGTTAAATGATACATACAAAGTGATAAACATGCTTAAAAATTAAAAGAGAAAACACAACTAATATGGAGCTTTATATATACAACTCATTTTAGCTTTTATATATGCACCTACCTCGACCTTCCCACTAGAAGGCACGTGAAGATGTTATCATTTTCAAGTTTATGCCTTGATCTCCTCACTCAACGACACAAGGAAAATACAAAGTTATATTATGTGTTGTAGGATAGGTTTCGATTGCGCCAATTTTCCGGTGATAAACAATTTGGTAATGAATGCTAACGCCCGTCAATGTAAACATAAACAAACATGTGGATCTGAATAGCCATATATGCATGTTTAAAGAATATGTAATTGAGATTTCTAAAATATTTTATTAAATTTCGAGCAAAATTTACATGAAATAAAGACAAAATCATCTATTAACATTTAATAATTAGTTTGAGCTAATCTTTTACAAGTAAACAATACAAAATATTTTATTAAAAAAAATCACACTTTCCTATAAATAAATTAGGATTGTGTGCAATTCAACCACAAGGTGTGATTAATTAATGCATAAATTGGAAGCAACACCTGCATCAACCTTCCCACAAGAAGGCAAATGAAGATATTATTATCTTCAAGTTTATGCTTCGAGCTCCTCACTTAACGATGTAACCACAATACACAATTGTAAGACATGTTATAGGATAGGTTCTGGTTGCGATGATTTTCTAGTGATGAACAATTTGGTAATGAACGCTGACGCATGTGAATGTAAATGAAGACAAACAAGTCAGTCCAAACAACCATGTAAGCACAATCGAGATTTCTAAAATATTTTATTAAATTTTGAGCAAAAATTACATGAAAGAAAGACAAAAACATTAATTAACATTTAATAATTAGATTGAGCTAATCTTTTATAAGAAAACAAAACAAAACATTTTATTAAAAAAATCATAATTTCCTATAAATAAATTAGGATCCTAATTAGTTCAGCCATATAGTGTGATTAATTAAGGCATAAATTGGAAGCAACACCTGCCTTAACCTTCTCATGTGAAGGAACTTGAAAGCGTGTGAAGATATTATCATATTCAAGTTTACACTTCGAGCTCCTCACTAAATGACGTAACAAAAATACACAACCGTAAGACATGTTATAGGGTAGGTTCAGGTTGCGATGATTTCTCGAGGATAAACAATTTGGTAATGAATGCTAACGCCTGTCAGTGTAAACAAAGAAAAACAGGTGGGTCCAAATAACCATGTAAGCACGTTTAAAGAATCTCTAATCATAATTTCTAAACTATTTTATTAAGTTTTATCAAAATTTACACGAGAGAAAGAAAAAATCATCTATTAACATATTTTATAAGCAAACAAAGTAAAATATTTTATTAAAAAAAATCATACTTTTCTATAATAAAAAATAAGATCTTATGCAGTTCAACCATAGAGTGTGATTAGAAGCAACACCTAAATTAAAAGCAATGCCTCCCTCAACCTTCTCACTAAAAGGAACATGAAGCCATGTGAAGATCTTATCATCTTCAATTTTATGCCTCAAGCTCCCCTCTCAACAATGTAAGGAAAATACACAATTGTAAGACATGTTACATGATACGATTCAACTATGCTGATTTTCTGGTGATAAAAAATTTGGTAAGGAATGCTAACTTCTGTCAATGTGAACAAAGACAAAGAACTAGGTCCAAACAACCATGTAAGCATGTTTAAAGAATTTGAAATCACTAGTTGTAAAATATTTTATTAAATTTCGAGGAGATTTTACATGAAAAAAATACAAAAACATCTATTAACATTTAATAATTAGATTGAGCTAATATTTTGTAAGCAAAAAAAAAAAATATTAAAAATGAAAAATCAAACTTTCCTATAAATAAATTAGGATAATGTGTAGTTCAACCACAAAGTACAATTAATTAAGGCATTAATTTACGTATAGGTTTCAACTAGGTCAATTTCTAGTGATAAACAATTTGGTAATGAATGCTAACATTTGTCAATATAAACACAGACAAACATGTGGATTCAAACAACCATATAAACATGTTTAAAGAATATGCAATCCAAATTTCTAAAATATTTGATTAAAATCTAAGAAAACATTATTAACATTTAATAATTAGATTATGCTAATATTTTTTAAGAAAAAAAATAAAATATTTTATCAAAAAAATATATCATACTTTCCTATAAATAAATTAAATCTTGTGCAGTTCAACCATATAGTGCTAATAATTAAGGCATAAACAAGAAGCAACACCTGCCTCGACTTTCCCACTCGAAGGCATGTGAGAATCTTATTATCTTCAAGTGCATGCGTGGAGCTCCTCAACAACAACACAAGCACAATACATAATTGTAATATGTGTTACAAGATAGGTTCCGACTACGCTAATTTTTTGATGATAAACAATTTAATAATGAATTTTAATGTAAGAAAATACAAACATATGGGTTTGAACAACCATGTAAACATGTTTAAATAATATGAAATCGAGAGTTCTAAAATATGTTATTAAATTTTGATGAAATTTTACTGGAAAAAAAAACAAAAATATCTATTAATATTTAATAATTACATTGAGCTAATATTTTATAAGAAAACAAAACAAAATATTTTATTAATAAAAATATCACACTTTCTTATAAATAAAATAAGATCTTGCCACATAGTGTGGTTAAATAAGGCATAAATTGGTAGCAACATTTACCTCGACCTTTCCACTAGATGGCACATGAAGATCTTATCATCTTTAAGTTCATGCTTTGAGCTCCTTACTCAATGGCGTAAGGAAAACATACACTTATAATATAGGTTTTGTTTATGCTGATTTTCCTGTTATTACTCATAAGTTTTAACATTTTCATTGATAGGGTCTTACATATCATTCATCTAGGTTCCATGTTGTTTTGATAGTCAAATTCATGAAATTTATAAAAAAAACACATGTGATAAGGTTTACCCTAAGTCTAAACCCACCATGAGTCTTGTCATATCAGTCAAATCCATCCCATATCATTTAGTTTTCGCACCCATGCCTTCAAATTAAAAAATGAGCCACTTGTTTGTTTTTCACCTTTTCGTAGTGAATACAATGGCAGAACAACGGATTTTTCTATGAAACTACTTGACAATTTTGTAGCAGATAAGTTAGAAATTTAACTGTTTTTGCTACGAAACTGTGTTTTTTTGCAGAAAAGATAGAGCATTGTGAGGTGTCAAGTTTTTGATGGCTAAATATAGAGGTGAGGTAAACAAATTAGTTATCATGATCACTAAGCATGCAAGATCGTATTTCCTCTAATCATTGCTCTTTGTGGTCACATGTGTCATCCTTATCCCTCAAGTTGTCGAATTAAATTTTCAATCTTGACCCTAAGCTTCTCTCTATCATTCATCATTCAAAATATTGCATGTAAAGCATCTTAGTGTCATCTTTGGAGAGCTAGTTCACCATGCAAAACATGTTGTTTTCTAGGTTTGTTAATCTGTAGGTGTCACATCTAGGAGGCAGCGAGAGTATAAAAGAGAAATGGCAGCAAAGAAGAAAGTAAATAAAGGGGGTTACTGTGTGAGGTACGAGCCTATGGATTTGAAACTGTTGAATGAATATCCCACTGTTATGGATTCCTTCATAAAGGTAAGTCTGTCAAAAAAATGGATTTTGCAGGAGAAGATGTTGGTTTCATTTTCCAACCAAGGAAGCCAATGACTAGGTCACAACTTGCAAAGGGTGCTATCGAGAGAAAGAGAGCATAAAATATTAGTGAAGGTAAGCAGCCAGAGAACATCATAGAACTATCTCTAGCAGTAGAAGAGGGACCTGTACAAAGGAAAGGAAAAGAACAGATTGAGGAAAATACCGAAGTGAAAATTTTATAGGAGAAATTAAAAGAGGCCAGGGAAGAAGTAATTGAAGTCAAATTGGAATTAAAAGAGGCTAAGGTGGATAGACATCTAATGGAAAAATTTGAGAAAGAAATGAAGGATCAACTGGATAAGTGTGGAAAAACTTTGTCAAGTGCCAAGAAGATGCTGAAGAGAAGCCTTCCTTTGAGGAAGGTGGTGAAAAACACAAGGAAGAGAAATATGTGGTTGTAGTCCGAGAGAAAAAATCTCAAAGTGCAGGTTAAAGAGTTTGAATGCCAAATGGATATGATCCAAGAAGGACTAAAGAAAAGAGGGATGAAGATTAGATTGGTAGATGAACCTGAAGAGGTACAACCTGCTGTTGCTGAAGATGAAATACCCAAAGTATGAGGGGTTGATTTAAAATATTTGTAATTAAGTTCACATCTTGCATGATGTTGGCTCCCCGTGATTTGCAAGATTGGTAAGAACAAACACTGCAGGGGCCACATCAGAACCACTTTGGAATCCTAGGACTTAGCCTTCTTGGATTCAGAGAGGGATCTCTCTATGTAAGTGTTATAGATGATATGTATTTATGCTTTTGTTTATGATATTAGGCTAGTTATGAAGTTCTAAGTACTTTGTTGTTTTGGTTGATTGAATAGTTAATTGATAGATCAAAGGTGGGATTAATTGAGGGAATGTTTCAGCTGAAAATATAGACTATGAGAAAACATTAATCCATTGGGCTATGGAGTCATAAAATGATTTAATTGCTCATCAACTTTGCAAGGGTTTTCATAGGGCAAGCTAACTATATTAAGTGGATCTCTTAGATTAGATTGTGATATGAAACAATAATAAGTCGTGAAGGCAGCAAGGCTATAGTCAGTTAAGAATCTTCTAGCTCTACTTTAACAAGAAAAGCTTTTTAGGTAATTGTTTGAGGCAAACCAAAGGACAGGGCATACCATAGACTTCTTTGGCCAGAATTTAATAAGCAAACCTCTAAGACAACAATCTAGCAATTCAAGAATTACTTTCAGACAAAGAAAACATATAAGATAACAGTGAGAGCAACTAAAGAGAAATATGAAGCCTATCTTCTTTAACTCAACACTCAAAAGACCTTCAAGGAAATATTTTGAGGCAGGCCAGAGGACAGGGCATACCATAGACTTCCCTGGTTTAGACTCTACTAAGTATACTTCAAGAAAGGCCTTAAAAACAATATTTCAAGCTACACCAAAGGACAAGGCTTACCATAGACTTCTTTGACTTGACTCTATTAAATCATTTTTAAGACAAAAACCTAGATGAAACTGGAGAGCGATTAAGAATTCTCCAATCAGACCTTGCACAAGAAAACATAAAGATAAAGAAAGAAGACAAGATTAGGGTGCCAAGACAGCATATCCTACTCTAATTTTTTTTTCTTTTATCAGAGAAATAGTGGACAGAATGGAAAACATAAGGAAAACAATGACAAAGAAGGAAAACTTCACCATTAACATAGCTCAAGAATCCCGTGAACGAGCTTGTATTATTGATGTTCAAACCAGTTACATACTCCAGTACAATATGTATTTGTAGCTCAAAGTTTTCTCAAATCCAACTTAGCATTCCTCAACTAGCTCAACAACTCATCAATCCTCAAATTTAACTAAGAAACCAACACTAAAAATGAATCTCATATGCAGTATTTATCTGAAAAATGAGGAGGTGGTGCTAATTTAGGGTTTATATGTCATTTATTAGAGTTAATGTGTTTCTGAACTTTGAGACCATGCAAAGCCCAAGGCAAAAATATCTGAAGGTGTTTTTCTGAAATAATAACTCCTGACTTAACCTCTGAGTTAATTTATGTGAAATGTTTGACTTTAAGGCTTTTTCAATATCTTTACAATAACTACTGGTAGATGAAAAATATCTCTGATTGTGTGTAATAATTGTTTGATATTTTATTGAAATAAAACATGCTTTAGGTGGCAAAATATCCCTTGAAGAAGTAATTTCTGTGGATTTGATCCTTCGAATGTGCTTTTGTGCTAATCTGCCTCTATTTTATCTTTAATTCCTATATTTGGCCTTTAAACTGATTTATCCTTTAACTATCTGTTTTATTGTCTTTTCTTTGATTCTGCCTTAATTTTTGCTTTATGACTTAATATTTTTGTTTAACTTTTGATCTCTACTTTATTAGCTAACCCTCATGATTTTTCTTTTGTTCCTTGATTAGCCTTCGAACCTTTTCCACAATCTTTTGACTGTCTTTTCTTCTCACCGTGCCTTTATTTTTCTGTGTTTTCTGTGTAGGGATGCATTATTATATGGTTGGAGGGTTTAAATAACACCCGTGATCATGATTCATGGGGTTTAATCTTTGATTTTCTACCTTTGGTTCTTCTTAATAGAACAAATCCTCTGGATCGTCACCCAAAGCATTCATTTAATCAATTTTGGACCTTCAAAATGCATTTTATGCATTTTCGCCATTAAACTTGTACATAAAAACAAACAACTTAGCTTTAAAAACCCGTGGGGAGGCTATCCTGCGTTTTTCTAGGGTTTTCGGGTCGCCGAAAGGTGGAGAATGGTGTTCTGGGCTTGGTTCCATAGGCGAAAGCTACAGGAAATTTGAATGGAGGGCGGTGGTGTTTAAATTTGGCACAGAGGGAGAAGCAGTTTTTGAAAACCGGGAGGTGGTTTTCGCGTAGACGAGGAGGCGGTAATGGTATTTGGGGTGGGCATGCGATACCATTCATTGAATGACATGTGGCGAGGGCATACCGCCCATTTCATGCGGCCAGAGATTATTTAACTCGGGTGCAATTAAATTTGCGATATGCAAGATCAACCGTCGAATCTCAGGGGCGGAGATCGACGGTGATCAGGCTTTCTGGGGTGACGAGTAGGTGGAGCAGGGGGGTATGAGCGTGGAGTGACGTGGCGGCTCTTTGTCATGTAGTGGGGGTTCATAATATACATGGGTTTTATGGTTTATAGGGTGGCGAGACTTTATTATGTGGGCCCGATAAATAAAACAAAAGCGAAAGCACTTTTAGTTTTACAGAGGAAGGGGGCGAGGTCATATGAGTGCGAGGGCTAAAAAATGAAAGGGTCTTGGGTAATAAAAAGAGTGGGGTTAATATATTAAAAACAAGGTTTAATATATATAAAAACAAAAAGGACCCGAAAGTCTATTTTTTTTTCTACAACAATGTAAACAAGCATTTTTACGTTGTTTTGGTGAAAATAAAGGAAAAGGATGAAGGAAAAGGGTTTTATGAAGGGTTTTGAAAGGGGGAAAATGGGTTTCTAGAGGAGGGAATGAGTGGATGAGAGTTTGGGTAGGTAGGGAGAGTTAAAATGAGATAAAAAAGCCCAAAATGAATTCCTTTAAGAGCAACAAGGTGTTTTTGAAAGGGGCAGATATGGAATATAGTGAAAAAGACTTTTTTAGGATAATGAAGGCAGTGAGATTTCTAAAGATAGCTAATAGGAAAATAATGCTATATTTAGTTGCTTGTAGAAAATCCATAGTCACCTAGTGAACTCTATAGAATACAGGAGGATAACAGTGGCTCTAGCTGGGGAGGGTAGCTCCTTTAGGAGGTGTCAAGAACCTCAGAGATCAAAACTTTGGAATAAGTAGACTAGTGCCTTGATTTGCATTTTGACAGACCTCCTTTCTTCACTTGCTGATTTGTTGCTTGTTCTTTTGAAGCTATGATCTATAAGATCTTTAAAAACATGAAAGCTTCAACTCAAACTCTACCTACCCATCCTACTTTTCCTAACATTTTCTCTTCATTTGGTGCATTTTATATTGGCAACCTTTCACATCATTTCTCTTTTGAAACCAGAAAACTATCTACTTCTACTCTTATATCATCCAAGGGCTCAAATTAGACTTTATGAGCTCCTTTATTCTCTACCTAATCTACTCGTATGTCAAGTTTAAAAAATTTGACAGATTTTTATTCTCTAATCCAAAAAATAAGAAATTGAAAACATAACCAAATCAGGAATAGACAGTCTGATTTGTTATGAGCTGTGGCATTTTATACAAGTATACAAAAAATTTATTTTGTATAAAGTAAAACAAAAACTTTGAGGGCTGTAATTTGAAATTTGTTATGCATCCCTCTTGTTTATTTGGTTCATATTTTGATCATTGGAACCACTATCTCTTTTCCTAATCTAATCTACTGATAAGCCAAGTTTAAACAATTTGGAAAATCTTCATTCAATAACCTATCAAAAGAAATTTAAAATTTGTTCAATCATGATTAGGCTGTATGACTGAACAAAACTTCTTCTTCCAAGGTAGTGGCACTTGGACTTGCACACTTTCAGAAATATTCTTTTTGGTATGGGGCTTTACCTTTTTCTTTTATCTGCCCTCTTTTTCTTATTTTTATTTGTTTTTGTGTTTATGTTTTTGATCTTTTTCTTCAAACAATGTTATACACAATTAATAAAGCTTTAAACTGAGATTTTTAACAAAAGTAATGCTTGATCATCCTGCCATTGACAGAACCTCCAAATAATTCTGTTCAATCCATTTCTTGAAGGAATAATGCATTGTTACCTCTTGCAGAATGGATGATGTATGGGCCTCTCCATAGATTTCAAATTTTGCATGTTTGCCCTTGTCTTCTCTCCTTGAGTCCCATTTCAACACTTTGTCACCAATGTTGAAATCATTTTCTTTGGTTCTTTTATCAAAAAAATTCTTGATGTTTTCCTGCACTTGTTGTGTTCTGTTATACACTTCTTTTATGGTTTGTTGCAACTAGACAGTTTGATTTATTTTTCTTTGCATGTCATTTTCTTCAGACTGTACTTCTTGGATCAGCTTCATGACTGGCACTCCTAAAATTGTTGGGAAAATTTCATCTGCTCCATACACTAGCTGGCAGGGAGACATCCCAATTGATTTTTTATTTGTTAATCTGTCTGCCCATAGTGCATGTACTAGTTTGTGTGCCATGATTTTTTGTTCTCTTCTAGCAATATTTTGATGATGTTTACCAAAATCTTGTTTGAGGATTCTGCCAACTTATTACCTTGAGGGTAATAAGTTGTAGAATGACCCAATGTAATCTGATATTTTTGGCAAAAATCCACCATTTTCTTGGATCTAAAGGCAACAACATTATCAGTGATAATATTTCTAGGACAACCAAATCTATAAAAAATATGGTTTTTAAGGAATTTCATGATTACTAAGTCTGTGGCAGTTTTAGAAGGGATGGACTCTATCCATTTTGTAAAGTAGTCAGTTAAAGTGAGGATCCATTTGTGTTGGGTAGATGAGGTAAGATGGATTTCTCCAATGAAGTCTAGGCCCCACTGTTGAAAATGAGCTTCAACATAGATAGGATGCAGAGGTAAGGGCAATAGTTTTCTTTTGCCTTCAAATATTTGGCACTTATGATAGGAAATTACCATTTTGTGGATGTCTTGAAAGAGGGTGGGCCAATAGTAACCAACTCTAAGGATTTTGTTGATATTAGTTTTCCAATAGAGTTGGTCTCCACATTCTCCTTCATGAAACTCATGCTTGATCTTATTTGCATCATTTTCAGGCAAACATTTAAGCAATATACCACTAGCATTTTTCCAATATAAAATTTTATCTAAAATGCAGTAATTTATAGCCTTCAACTTTAAAAATCTAGCTTTTGTCTTAGACAAACTAGGAGGAACATTAAGATTAAGAAGCACATATAAAATATCAACATACCAGGATGAATTCAGAAATGATTATTCAATAAGTGGAGTTGCCAACTCCTCCTGTTCATCTAATGCATCTATCATGTTTATGTCAAGTGCTTGAACGTGGGTTTCATCTATGAGTTTATCCAATCCTTGTCCTTTGATGAGTTTAGTGGGCTTGATTTCTAAATCATGTTCTAATATAACAGCAATCCACTTACCTCTTTTGCCATCAGGATCTTGTGTTAATATGTCTTTTACCACTGTGTGAGGCACAAATGAAATGATGTGTGAGTGTAAAATGTAAACACTGAAATCATTTAATGCCTTGATTAAGGCAAAAGCTTGTTTTTCCATTATATTGTATTTCAAAGGTGAATCGCTTAATGCCTTGCTGAAAAATGCAATGGGCTGCTCCTGTCCTTTTATGTTTTTCTGTAATAGGAAAGCAACAACTGTATGTTCTGATGCAAAGGAGAAGATGAAAAAGTCCTTGGTAAAATGATGGCTAATTAGAACTGGTGTTTGAGTAAGTGCTTGTTTTACCAGTTCAAATGATTTATTTGTTTTTGTGGTCCATTTGACTTCTATTTCTCTTTTTAGCATGTTTGTAATGTTTCTTAGGAGTTCTGCAAGGTTTGGTATGAACCTTCTTAAGAAATTTATCTTTCCAATGAAAGATTGCAGCACTTTGATGTTTCTAGGATGACTGATTTGCAATATCCCTTCAATCCTTTTTGGGTCAATCTTTATCCCTTATTCAAAGATAATATGGCCTAAAAGTTTACCTTCTTGAAGATCAAATAGAGTTTTCCTGGGATTTAAAGACAAAACATACTTTCTACATTTTTCAAAGACTTTTCTTAAGTGAACTAGGTGTTCTTCATATGTTTTTGAATAGACTGTGATGTCATCAAGGTATATCACAATGAAGTAACCTATTTATTCTGAGAAAACAATGTCCATGGCTCTTTGGAAGGTAGCACCAACATTCATTAAACCAAAAGGAATCTTAACATAAATGAAAGTGCCCCATGGTGTAGTGAAATATGTCTTGTGTTGATCATTTGGGTGTACCAACACCTGATTGTAACCTGAAAAGCCATCTAGCAAAGAAATTCTTTTAGACCCTACTACCCTTTGTAAGATGTGATCCATTTTTGGCAGGGGGTAGTTGTCTTTTAAGGAGGCTTTGTTTAAATTTGTAAAGTCTATGCATAGCCTAATTTCTCATGTTTTCTTCCTCACTGATACAATATTTGAAACCCATTCTGAGTATCACAAAGGGACTATGATTCCAACATCATACATTTTCTTGATTTCTTTCTCAACCAGAGGTAATTGCACAGGGTTTATTCTGCGTAGTTTCTATCTAAAGGGTTTCTGGTTTTCTTTGAGGGGTATATTATGCTGAATTATCTCTGTATCATATGACTTTAAATATTCATAACTCCAAGCAAAAACATAAGTAAATTCTGTAAAAATCTCAAGATATTTCTGTTTTTTATGAGCTGGCAGTGTTTTGGATAGTTTGATAATTTTAGGCTTTTGTTCACTACCTATATTGCATTCGTCTATTTCAGTTTCAGTGGGTTCCATCTTTGGCTTTTTGGCAACATCATTAAAGTCAAACAATTCCTCTAGAGCAACCAATCCCTTTGGCAAGTTACCAGTATTGGACTGCAACACTTCAAAGTCTTCTTTCTTTAAATTAGTGCACAGTTCTGGTTTATGTTTGTGTTCTTTTGTTAACATATTTATATCATCATTATCATGAGGTTCTTCTTTGTAAGTATGTTCCTCAACAGAGCAGTGTTATTCATACTCTGAGTCTGAATTTGGCACTTCAAACTCATTTCTGGACTGCAGGAAATCTTCTATCTTTTTATCTCCTTCAAAAACTTGCTAGTACTTTATGTTATATGGGACTGTTGGTCTATATTTGACTTGGACTATGTATTGTTTGCTTTGATAAGGTTTTTGACATGTGTTGGCTGCAAATGCTAGACCATTGGCAAGTATGGTTTGATTTCTAGGGACAAAGGTAAGCTCATATTCTGCAAATGTTTTCAAAAGGTCAATGGCATCATCCCTATATGTTTTTAGTATTGGATTCTTTGCTGTATATTCTCCATTAATCTGCCTAATAACTAACTCTGAATCTCCATGGACAGTTATCCTCTTGGCTCCTAATTTCTTCAGTAAGTGTAGTTCTAAGAGGAGTGACTCATATTCAACTATGCTATTGGTGCATTGAAAGTTTAGCTTATATGAGTGACCTTCTGCATGATTTTTCTCTATGTTATTAACCCATATGCCTGCTCCTGAACTAGTTTTGCTACAAGACCCATCAAGGCTCATACTCCAAAGAGGTTCAATTTCAGATTTGTCATTAAGGTCATTATGGTCTTAATCATGTTGTTTGTAGTGGCTACCACTGTGTTGTTTATTGTGCTGTTTTTCAGGGTATGCACTATGTTTATCATTGTTTTGTCTCTAGTGATTTACACTATGTTGAATGTTTTTTATTTGCTTCTCATGGTCAGCCCTATGCTGATGGTCACTTTGTTGCCAACAGTCTTTACTATGTTTGTTGTAATGTTCTGTTTGGGAAAAATGGTTTGACTGTTCCTCCTCCTTTTCCTCTTCTTCTACAATTGTTTTCTCATGTTCTATTACTTGTTCATTAACATTTTCATCATTGTAAAGGATAAATGAATAAAGGTCTGTGTGAATAGAATCTGGTTTTTCTTGGTTGCTAACCATGTATTTCATGTGTGTCTCCCTATATAGTCTTCTTGGTTGACTAAAGATAGGGATGGTAGCATAAGTCATGTCCATTTGGAGGGTACCTTGGAGTTTAGCTACCCATGATCTTGAAAGGAGCATGCCATATTTAGGAGGAATATCAGCCACTACAATATCCATTACTAGGCTCTTGGCTGGTATTTATGCTAGATTAACACATAGATCTTTGATTAGGCCTAGACATTTAACTCTATTGGAATCAAAATAGTATAAATATTTGTATGGTCTAGTTACCTCAAGGCCTAGTCTTTCCATCACTACTTTAGGCATAAGGTTGTGTGAAGCACCAGAGTCCAACATGGCATTGTGAAATTTTTTATCATGGATGTTTAAACTGACATAAAATGGAGAAACACCTCCTTCTTGAAATTTCCCTTCTACTTCTGGTCCAAACAGAAGTTCAGGTTTGTCATCATTTAAATTGACAGAATCAACATGTTATCCTATGTTTAAAGCTCTTAAAATTTTGGATTTATATACATCTTAAAGCTCTTAAAGGTGTATGAGTTTTAGAAATGTTCAAATCAACCTTTTCAGTCACTGTTTTCACAGCAATTTCAGCTCGCTGGTTTTTATTAGGAACATCAATTAAAACAATTTTATTAGGAGCACTAGCTGTGTTGCTAGTGCTACTTTGGTCACCACTTTGTTTTCCACTAGGTTGGTTGTTTTTTCCTCTATTTTTATCAGAACTTTCAACCACTATGTTAGTGTTTTCTGCTGTCTTTTTAGAAATGTTTTTAGGATTATTTCTAGCAGAAATTTCAAAGGTCTTTCTTTTGGGAGTTTCTTGGTTTTTCTTGCTTCTGAGGTCATATTGTCTATGGACTTCCATGATGACATTCTCAAAGAATTATTTATAGTCTTCAGATTCTAAGCTTTCTTCCTCATACTGAGTTATGGAAAACATGCCTTGCTCTTCCTCAGTGAGGAAAACAGTATCATCATTATTTAATCCCATTAAATTTATGTGATTTTCCTTTGTTTCTTCAATTACCCCCTCATCTTCATCAGCATAGTTTTCTTGGAAAGGAGGCATGATTTGTTGATCAGGACCTCTTTGTCTAATTTGAGGGGGGTTTCTTCTAAAGTTCTGGGTTTGGTTCTGATTTTGGTTTCTGTTTTGAGGAGATGTTTGGTTTTCTCTAGGATAATCTCTCTCATTCACGTTAATTCTCTCCATCATCCTTTCCATTGTCCCAACTAGGCTGTCAATTTTAGCATCATATGTGGAGGCCACAGGATCCTCTTTATTTGTAACCTTCTTTTCTATCCTCATCCTAGCCCTCTTCTTAAGTATATTGGTTTCCACACTCGCAACTGCCCTTTGCATATCTTCTAAGGTTATGGGATCTATTTCTTTCAATTGGTAGGCCATCTTGGGATCAAATCCATTTGGAAAATTTACTAAGGCTAGGCCTTGTGGGGGTTTGATGTGAGGTGGGAGTGCATTGTATACACTATTGAACCTAGTGCAATAGTCTTGGATACTTTCCCCAACATTTCTATTAAGGATATTGTATTCTGAGAGGATTTGAAGAGGACTTTTCTTAGTCTCCCACTTTTTTATGAATGTTTTATAAAGGAAAGGGAGATCATGAATTCTGTTGGGAGTTAAGATTTTGAACCATTTCTTTGGTTCTCCTCCTAGACTTTGGGCAAACATTCTCATTTTAATGGTCTCCTCTTATATTTCTTGGTAGTCAAATGCATCATTCATCTTGTCTACATGCTGTTGGGAAGTGGTAGAGTCAGCTCCAGTAAAGTGAGGTATTTTAGATTGATAGTCCCGTGGAAAAGGCAGTAAAGGTTGGAGTAGTACCAATGGGGTAAACCATGCTGCCATGATTTGAGGTAAAAGAACCCAGGGAGGGTTTATAAGAGGGGGGTTTGTGAGAGGAGGCGGAGGATGAAGTGGAGTGGTTTGCATAGTGGATGTATGGATGGGAGTGGCAGATGTACTTGGACCAGCTGACTGATTTTGAGAAGATTTGGAATGAAAGGAGCCAAAGTGTTGGAGAAGCTGAAAATCAGGAGGAGTGGAAGGAGAGGCTTCTCTACTAAGACTCTGCTGTAAATTTGTAGGCTCAAGGTCTGTCTGGTCTATACCACTTTGAGAATTAGTTCTGAATAGGTTTATTCTATGGTATAAGTCAAATTGGGTATCTTGTAAGGCTATGAGGTTTTCAGGAACAAAAATTTCTTTGTGGATAGGTCTGCTAACAATTGGACTTTCAGATCCAGGAGACTTGTTAAGATTATTTCAGGATTGTCAATGATTACAGGAGGATTTGGGTCAAGATAGGATCTAGTATAGATTCTTCTAGAAGCCAAGACTTAGACCCAATGATCAGAAAGGTTGAGAGTTTATGATAATATCAAAGAACAAACCAATTAGCACAAGAAAAACTTAATCCACAAAGTTTTCTTAACTGGTCTCTATGATGTTGTTTGATGATAAAATGAGTTTCCAAGAGGAGTCTATGGAAAACCAGTGGAGTCAGCAGGCCTACTGAAAACTAGTGGAGTCACCAGGTGGAGGATTTTTACTTTTTTTATGGCTGGCTATTGTCCACCATCAGCAACTAGGAACCATTCTTGGATAACACTTGATTCATATAAGTTTTAAAATGATGTTTTCTGAGTTTTGAGGTTGTTTATTACTCAGTATTCCCCAGTATGGTCGCCACTATGTTGGTTCCCTTTGATTTGAAAGATTGGCAAGAACAAACACTATAGGGGCCACGTCAGAACCACTTTGGAATCCTAGGACCTATCCTTCTTGGATTCAGAGAGGGATCTCTCTATGTAAGTGTTATAGATGATATGTCTTTATGCTTTTTTTTTATGATATTAGGCTAGTTATGAAGTTCTAAGGACTTTTTTGTTTTGGTTGATTGAATGGTTAATTGATAGATCAAAGGTGGGATTAATTGAGGGAATGTTTCAGCTGAAAATATAGACTATGAGAAAACATTAATCCATTGGGCTATGGAGTCATAAAAGGATTTAATTGCTCATCAAATTTGCAAGGGTTTTCATAGGGAAAGCTAACTATATTAATTGTATCTCTTAGATTAGATTGTGATTTGAAACAATAATAAGTTGTGAAGGCAACAAAGCTATAGTCAGTTAAGAATCTTCTAGCTCTACTTTAACAAGAAAAGACTTTTAGGTAAATGTTTGAGGCAAACCAAAGGACAGGGCATACCATAGACTTCTTTAGCCAGACTTTAATAAGAAAACCTCTAAGACAACAATCCAACAATTCAAGAATTACTTTCAGACAAAGAAAACATATATGATAACAGTGAGAGCAACTAAAGAGAAAGCCGAAGCCTATCTTCTTTAACTCAACACTCAAAATACCTTCAAAGAAACATTTTAAGGCATACCAGAGGACAAGGCATACCATAAACTTCCATGGTTTAGACTTTACTAGGTATACTTCAAAGAAAGGCATTAAAAACAATATCTCAAGCTACACCAAAGGACATGGCTTACCACATAATTCTTTGGCTTGAATCTATTAAATAATTTTTAAGACAACAAGCTAGATGGAACTGGAGATCAATTAAGAATTCTCCAATTAGACCTTGCAGAAGAAAACATAAATATAAATAAAGCAGACAGAAATAGGGTGCCAAGACAACATATCCTAGTCTAAAATTTTTGTTCTTTTATCAGAGAAATAGTGGACAGAATGGAAAACATAAGGAAAAAAATGGAAAACAAGGAAAAATTCACCATTAACATAGCTCAAAAATCCTTTGAACGTGCTTGTATTATTGATATTCAAACCAGTTACATACTCCATTACAATAGGTCTCTGTGGCTCAAAACTTTCTCAAATCTAGCCTAGCATTCCTCAACTAGCTCAACAACTCATCAATCCTCAAATTTAACTAAGCAAACAACACTAAAAATGAAGCTCATATACAATATTTATCTGCAAAATGAGGAGGTGGTTCTAATTTAGGGTTTAGATGTCATTTATTACAAAGTGTGTTTTTGAACTTTGAGACCATGCAAGTCCCAAGGAAAAAAATATCTGAAGGTGTTTCTCTGAAAATAATAACTCCTAACTTAACTTCTGAGTTGATTTATGTGAAATGTTTGACTTTAAGGCTTTTTCAATAACTTTATAATAACTGCTGGTAGATGAAAAATATCTCTGACTGTGTGTAATAACTGTTTGATGTTTTATTGAAAGAAAACATGCTGTAGGTGGAAAAATATCCCTTGAAGAAGTAATTTCTATGGATTTGATCCTTCGAATGTGTTTCTATGCTATTCTGCCTCTGTTTTATCTTTAATTCCTGTATTTGGCCTTTAAACTCTGATTTATCCTTTAACTGTCTGTTTTACTGTCTTTTCTTTGATTCTGCCTTAATTTCTACTTTATGACTTAAGCTTTTTGTTTAAATTTTGATCTTTGCTTTATTGGCTAACGCTCATGATTTGTCTTTTGATCCTTGATCAACCTTCTGACCTTTTCCACAGTCTTTTGACTGTCTTTTCTTCTCATTGTGCCTTTATTTTTCTGTATTTTCTGTGTAGGGATGCATTCTTCTATGGTTGGAGGGTTTAAATAACACCCATGATAATGATTCATGGGGTTTAATCTTTGATTTTCTGCCTCTGGTTCTTCTTAACGGAACAAATCCTCTGGATCATCACCCAAAGCATTCATTTAATCGATTTTGGACCTTCATAATGCATTTTATGCATTTCCACCATTAAACTTGTACGTAAAAACAAACAATTTAGCTTTAAAAACCTATGGGGAGGCTATCCTGTGTTTTTCTGGGGTTTTTGGGCTGCCGGAAGGCAGAGAATGGTGTTCTAGGCTTGGTTCCATAGGCTAAACCTGCAGGAAATTTGAATGGAGGGCGACGGTGTTTAAATTTTTGTGCGGAGGGAGAAGCAGTTTTTGAAAACCGGGAGGTGGTTTTCGTGTAGACGAGGAGGTGGTATTGGTATTTGGGGTGGGCATGTGATACCATTCAATGAATGTTGCATGACGGGGGCATACCGCTCATTTCACATGGTTGGAGATTATTTAACCTGGGCGCAATTAAATTTTCGATACACGAGATCAACCGTTGGATTTCAGGGGCAGAGATCGACGGTGATCAGGCAATATGGGGTGACGATTAGGTGGAGCGGTGGGGTCCGGGCACGGAGTGACGTGGCAGGCTCTTTGTCGTGTAGTGGGGGTTCATAATATACATGGGTTTTATGGTTTATAGGGTGGCAATAATTTATTAAGCAGGCCCAGTAAATAAAAAAAAAGCGAAAGCACTTTTAGTTTTTCAGAGGAAGGGGGTGGGGTCATATGAGTGCGAGGGCTAAAAAATGAAAGGGGCTCGGGTAATAAAAAGAGCGGGGTTAATATATTAAAAACAAGGTTTAATATATATAAAAACAAAAAGGACCCGAAAGTATAATTTTTGTTCTACAACAATGTAGAAAGGCATTTTTACATTTTTTTGGTGAAAATAAAGGAAAAGGATGAAGGAAAAGGGTTTTATGAAGGGTTTTGAAAGGGGGAAAATGGGTTTTTAGAGGAGGGAATGAGTGGATGAGAGTTTGGGTAGGTAGGGAGTGTTAAAATGAGATAAACAAGTGCAAAATGAATTCCTTTAAGAGCAACAAGGTGTTTTTGAAAGGGGCAGAGATGGAATATAGTGAATTTTTTTTTTTAGGATAATGAAGGCAATGAGATTTCTAAAGATAGCTGATAGGAAAATAATGCTATCTTTAGTTGCTTGTAGAACATCCATAGTCACCTAGTGAAATCTATAGAATACAGGAGGATAATAGAGGAAACGAAAATTTTGGTTTAGAAACTGAATTTTTGAAGAAAAGTGACAAATCTGCACTTTCAGCCAAGTCAGGCAGTTTCGTTGCGAGGTCCAGGCTTAAGGGCTGAAATTCGCTACGAAATTTCCGTAGGATATTTTTTATTTAAAAAATTAGTTTTGATGGAGATCGAAGGAGGGAAATTGATGGTATTTAGCTCATATAACCTGACAAACACATCTTTATCAACATAAAAGGAAAAAAATGAGGTTGAATGGAAGAATTAAACATGCTACTAAGTTTTTCTACGAAACTGCCTAAGGTCACTCTGTTTTTGCAGTGAAGTGTTTTTAATGAGTTTTGAAGGTTTGAAAAGCACGTTGAAGGAAAAATAGCCACCTGGAGACATCCAAGCTGACAGTGGGCCATCTTAGCGTAGATTCACTATTTGATAGATGTGTCACTTATCTAGATCAGCATGAAGACAAATATTAAAATAGTGTTTACCTTTTCCTAAAAAATAAGACTATTGTTTCTTAAATCTAGGGGTACATTAATGTCTTAGTGATGGAGAGTGCCACTCGAGCATCTCATTCTTATCCATGTAATTGTCCCACTACTAGAGAAGTGAATGGAATAAATGTAAAATAGAGTCCTATTAGAAGTGTAAGTCTTTAGAGACTAGGTGTCTTTTTCAGTTCCAAAAATGTAGTTTTTAGTTATGATTAGGTGTCAAAATTATGGTTTGATGATATAGCCAGTTGGGCAGATCTTATGTAACGCAAAAGAGGTCTATTTATAGACAAGAAATCGAATGAGAAAGGGTTGGAGAATTCTTTTGACACTACCACTATTGAAATATTTTATATCAGTAATAGACAGTGACTGTGTTTTTGCTTCACTTGAGATTCTTGAGATGTTTCAATGAGTTTAGTCTTATGTTTCCTTTTATATTGCTTCCAGTATCTTGATATTAAATTACTCATAATTCATGTTATGTATGCTCTGACTTCCTTTTAGCATTGAGCTATTGATTATTTCTATGTGTTAGTGTTTCCCTTTCATTGAAACAAAAAAAGTGTCAGTTTCCATAAGAAGATACACTTGTCATTGAATTCCTTCTTGTTGAATCCATGAGCCCAATGGTAGTGAAATCTATCCCATTTTTCTCCTGCAATCAAATACACTAATACACTCATAGAGTTAGCCATATGATTTAAGACCTAATTGAGAAAATAATTAGATAAATTGAGAGAGCCCTCATAAGCTGAAGAGGCTAATCCTCAGTCAAAATATGGCTTGAAAGAGTTACTCTAAGTTGTCTGGTGGATCAGCCCATCAGTACCAATTTAAAGATAAGATTTCCGATGATAAACAATTTGGTAATGAACGCCAACATTCGTCATTGTAAACATAGAAAAACAAGTGGGTTCAAACAACCATGTAAGAATGTTTAAAGAATCTACAATAAGGATTTCTAAATTATTTTTATTAAAATTTTAGAAAACTTTACATGAAATAAAGATAAGAAGAAGATAGGATGAAAGCCACCTTCATGACTGAATGGGGCTTAGTATGCTTACCATGTCATGTTGTTTGTATTGAATAATTCACCTACAATGTTTTCAAGATCGTGATTGCTGCTTTCCATGACTATATTTAAGGGTTGTTGGAGGTGTATATGCATGATTAGAGAATATATAGCCTAATGAAAAGATACTCCATCTTACTCAGGGTAATGTTTGATCATTGTAGGAAACTAAAAATTTCCTATAAACGCCTTAGAAATGAGCCACTTCGAGGGGGCAACCTCCAATACATTACATAAATGAACAATTCTTGGATGATACAATTTACAAAACCTCCTTTCTATATATAGGAGTCCATGGGGCCATAATGTAATCCTAGTGGGCCACAATGTAATCCTAGCCGACCTAACAATAATAATTTAAGGGCACAATAACAACAATATGGGGGTTACAGGGGTACAATAATAACAATAAGGGGGGCTACACTAACATAATAAGGGGCTATACTATTAATATAGGGACTTAACAGTTGTCTGGTGGATCAGCCCATCAGTACCAATTTAAAGATAAGATTTCCGATGATAAACAATTTGGTAATGAACACCAACATTCGTCATTGTAAACATAGAAAAACAAGTGGGTTCAAACAACCATGTAAGAATGTTTAAAGAATCTACAATAAGGATTTCTAAATTATTTTTATTAAAATTTTAGAAAACTTTACATGAAATAAAGATAAGAAGAAGATAGGATGAAAGCCACCTTCATGACTGAATGGGGCTTAGTATGCTTACCATGTCATGTTGTTTGTATTGAATAATTCACCTACAATGTTTTCAAGATCGTGATTGCTGCTTTCCATGACTATATTTAAGGGTTGTTGGAGGTGTATATGCATGATTAGAGAATATATAGCCTAATGAAAAGATACTCCATCTTACTCAGGGTAATGTTTGATCATTGTAGGAAACTAAAAATTTCTTTGAACTTAAAGAAGTACATTTTCGTTGTCCCCTTTAGAAAATTTCTAGGGCATATAGTTTGCAAGGAGTGTGTGTCAACCCTGCCAAGGTTGTGGTAATTCTAAATATACCTCCACCAACTAGTGTCAAGAAATTAAGATCAACTCTCAGCGACATGATATTACCATAGGTTCATTCCTAATTATGACCTAGTTACTGCACAATTACAAAAGTTGTTGTAGAAATATGAGCAATTCACTTGGACCGATGAATGTGATGTTTCCTTCAATACATTAAAGTGGAATTTGGCAAGTGCACCAGTACCGGTTTACTCTAATTGGAATAAATAATTTCATGTCCATATTGATGCGTGGGGGTCGATTTGGGAGCTATCTTGGCCTAGCCCGGGGATCGTAATCTGGATCACCCAATTTATTTCTCCAACAAAATACTTTCCACTATAGATAGGAACTGCACCACTACTGAACGTGAAGCTCTTGCGATGGTGTATTGGCTGGATAAATTTAGGCACTATATTTTGGGTGGCCCCTTTAATTTATTTACTGGCCACTCTGCACTATAGTACTTGGAAAATAAGCTCGTGCTGGCAGGAATGATTCACAGACGAATCTTATTGTCTGAGGATTTTACATTCGAATTCATTGTGAAGCCAGGTAGGATTAATATAAGGACTAGACATATCACCCTGCTAGAGTCAGGCGAAGCAGGAGTGTTAGTAGATGACCAATAGTCAGACGCCGATTTATTTCAGGTGGAAGCCATCCCCAACTATTTGGAAGATATCACATTGTTCTTAGCCACTAGAAAATTTCCATAAGAGTACAAAACAACCCAGAGAAGGCATATTTTGGTTCAAGTTGCATATTACCACTTGATCGTGCGCCAATTGTACAAGATGAGTCTCGACTAGATATTGCGATGATATTTCCTAAACCATGAAAATGAGGATGTGATATGGGAATGTCACTTTGGAGTTGCAGGAGGACATGTAGGGGGGAAAGATAGCACACTATAAAGTACTGCAATCATGACTCTAGTGGCCTACACTCTTTATGGATGCAAAATAATAAATCAAGAAATACTATGTTTTTCAACAGATGTGGCAACCATTGCACATGGATGAACTTCATCTCCAACCTATATGCGCAATCTAGGATTTTAAAAGTGGGTTGTGGACTTCGTGGGGCCTATTAATCCTCTGGTGCGCCACTCACTGGCTCGTTACATTATTACTGCTACAAAATATCTCACTCATTGGGACGAAGCTGCACTGGTTAAAAATTGCAATGCTGACACCGCTGCTAGCTTCATTTTCAAAAATATCAAATCTTGATTTGGGTGGCCTCAAAGCCTTACCAGCGATCATGAGACCCACTTCATTAATGAAAAATTTAACGTATTTCTGCAGAATTTCATGATCCAACATCATAAAAGAAACCCCTACCATCCACAGGAAAATGACACCGTTGAAGCTTTCAACAAGGTCCTAGAGGTGGGCCTCACCAAGGTTTTTTCTGCCAATCGAGATGACTGGGATGAGAGGGTAGGGGAAAAATTATGCACCTACCTTACCATCATCAAACGATTGCATAAACATACACCATTCCAACTTTTTTATGGCCAAGAAGTTTTAGTACCTACTGAATTTATCATTCCCGACCTCTTTATTGCGCAAGAAACTAAAATTACAGAGGATGAGTCAATTGCTGAGTGGTTGGATGAGATATGGGAGTTGGATGAAGCCAATTTTCCAGCCGATTTTCCCCAAGATATCGAGAATGAAAGATAGAAAGCATGGCATGATCAACACATCAAGAGGAAGTATTTCATATTTGGGGACAAGGTTCTACCATATGACAGTAAGTTTCTGAGGCATCCTAGGAAGCTCGAAATGCATTGTCTGGGGTCATTCATTTTTGCAGTAGTAAGTGACTCTTGAGATTTTAAGCTTGCAAAACTGTATGTGATTTTGTTTCCTAGTTGGGTGAATGGTGCATGCCTAAAGCCCTTCCATGGCCCACAAAATTCTTAATCAATTGGTTGATCTATGAAAGGGGATCATAGTTAGATTTAGGATAGATTCAATTAGGAAGATTTTAAGTCAAGTTAGTTATGTCGATTGCGAATAAATACACTTGCATCAGGTCTGTTAGTTTAGTTGAGTGCATCCCTCCTCAATTGATTTTCATCAAGGGAACACACCTGACAACGATGTTTTTTGTCATAATCAATAATAATTTTAAATATTTTTTCGAATTTGGTTTAAATCTCTCCCATAATATCCTTGACACATTTTGGTCATCAAATTTTTTTCTTTTCCACCATTTCATAATAATTCGCCATTATAATCATCCACCTTTTGAGTTTTTGTGTCATCCACCTCAGGCCCAGGTCACAATCATCGTTAATTCCACAATTTGAATCGATTATAGTAAGTTTCCATATATATTAGTTAAACGGTATAATCAAAAGCGTCATGTCAAGTATTTATATATAGTTTACATGTCCATATTGAACTCCCCATTGTAAAAGATAAGGTGGTCAAGTTGCTCACTCTTGCTTTAGTATCGAATTCCCTTTGTTTTGTAGGTTTTAACCCTGTAAATAAATTATCTGCAAACAATTTCTTAAAAACATAAAATAAACAATAGCGAGAGCATAAAACATAAAAAAAAATACACACATATTTTTCCCTTGAATCCCAAATCAGGACTACTAGCTTTATTTTCATTATATTCCTTTTAGTGTTACAACAAATATATATACATGTCGAAGCATTCATAAACCCCAATCCATTAACCCTGGATTAGAACATAACCATATTTCCCTTGACCAGATCTACAAAATACCAGGGGTCGAAAACCATCATGCCCCAAAACTATGTGCAAACCCACGCACAAAACCATAGACAGGTTTGCCCACCTAAAATAGGGTCCAATTTTTTTTTCCTCAGGGCGCTGCCTTAGATCCCGTGCAAGGGGCTACTTGCCCCCTACAAACCCCTGGACGGGGGGGCTGCCGCCCCCCCTGTGACCTCCCCACTGCACCCGGCACAACGAAAAACACCCCCCCGTGACCCCCCCGCTACGCCCGACACAACAAACAACACCCCCCTTGTGACCCCCCCGAGTTTGCGACTATTCGTGGAAAGAATATAACACATACCAAAAATTCTCCCACTTGTTGTTTTCTTTCCGCAGGGGGGCACAAGAGAGCTTAGTCATTAGTCCAACCTTGCCACACCCATTGTTTCTCTACACCAAAAGAGCTTCTAAGTGCTCACAGATTTATTCAATGCATTTGCAACATTCTTCAAAGTGTCCACCTTTAGTAGAAACACCTCTTTATCCTCCATCATATCTCTCATAAAGTGATGTTGAACACCAATGTGATTTTTCTTTGAATGATAAGAAAGGTTCTTAGCTAAGAAAATTTCAATTTTCCTATCACAGTATGTCCTTATAGCTCGTTGCACCAACCCCATACTTGAAAAAAATATCTGCAACGAAACTACTTCCTTGCTTGCGTGAGTGGATGCCTTGTATTTTGCCTCTGTAGTTGAAAGAGCCACTACAGGCTGTCTTTTACTCATCCAAATGACCGCACCTCCAAATATGCTAAACACATACCCTGCATATTGGACCTCTACAATATTTTCTCGACATACTTCCTCTGGTTTAACCATAGCTTCCTCTTTGTCCGATCTCTCTTAATTTCCATGCCCAAAATATAGTTTGCAACACCAAGATCCTTCATGTCAAATTTGGAGAACAATTGGGTCTTCAAATCCTGGCACATTTCTTTGTCATTTACAACCAGCAACATATCATCCACATACAAGAACAAATAAATAACATGGTCACTAATTAATTTAAAATACACACATTGATCCTCTTTTCTTCTGGTGAAGCCAAGTCCCCATATATAGGTATAAAATTTCTGATACCACATCCTTGATGACTGTTTTAACCCATACAAAGAATTTTTTAACCTGTGTACTAGTTCTTTCTTACCATTCAATGTAAAGCCTTCATATTGCTTCATGTAGATCTGCTCTTCTAGATCCCTGTGAAGAAATGTTGTCTTCACATCCATCTGTTCTATGTCAAAATCAAATGTAGCAGCAACAGATAAAAGTAATCTAATAGAAGTAACATTGGCAATAGGAGAGAAAATAACACCAAAATAAATTCCCGGTGCCTAGGAATAACCTTTTGCTACCAACTAAGATTTGTATTTCTCCACCTAGCCTTCTGATCCAACTTCGCCCAATATTCATCAAACATTGTCATTGGTTTAGTACTTGGATCTACCGAGATCCATTGTTCTTTATCCACCAACAGATCCTACATCTTGAGCTTCCATAAATAAAAACTTTGACCATTAAATTTCTCAATCTCTATATTTCCACTGCTCGAAATCTTCTTTCACCACAAGAATAGATCCCATAGATCTCCCATTGAACAAGGTCTACCACATGTCTGAGTGAAAAAACCCTTCAGCAGCAAAGGCATCCTCTTGAATCCGAAACAACTCTGACACCAAATGTAGGTTTTAACCCTATACATAAATTATTTGTAAACGAATTCTTAAAAACAGAAAATAAACAATAGCGAGGGCATACAAAATAAAACATACATACACTGATATTTCCCCCTGGATCCCAAATCAGGACTACTAGCTTGATTTTTCATTATATTCCTTTTAGTGTTATAACACATATATATAGATTCCGAAGCATTCATAAACCCCAATCCATTAACCCTGGATTAGAACATAACCGTAGTTCCCTCGACTGGATCTAAAAAATACCACGGGTCAAAAACCATCATTCCCCAAAACCATGTGGAAACCCATGCACAAAACCAGAGGTAGGTCTGCCCACCTAAAATAGGGTCCAATTTTTTTTTTCCCGAGGAACTTCCCCAGACTTCGTGCAGGGGGGCTACCCACCCCCCTGCGAATCCCTGGACAAGGGGGGCTGCCGCCCCCCCCTGTGACCCCCCTGCTTTGCTCAGCACAACGAAGAAGGGGAGTTGTCCCCCCCCACCCCCCACGCATACAACTATTCGTGGAAATAATATAACAGATACCCCAACAAGTTCTCATTCCAAATTATTCCCTCTTGTGTCAATTGTGTACAGACGATGAGTTACAATCATGACTCGAGTATCCAAATTTGTTATCCCTAATAGTCCATCCAATCCCAGAATTACAGAACTTGAAAGTATTCTTAGCATATATGATAAGTCATCGCTTGTAGACAATGATTTATCAAAATCCTTTCATTTCCCCATGCTCAAGCACAAAATATTCACAAATTCCACAAAAAAGAAAGATGGAAACCATTTTTTGAGGCTAAAAGAGGAATTAAGAGGATTTGAGAGGTCCTTGATGATGAATTTAAGAAATTTTCCAGTCTTAGACACTTCAAGCACAACAATGCAATGCACAAAGTTCCTCATAAGTTGGTTCCATGGGGGCTCCCTATGGTTCGACTGAGAGTACCTGATAAATGCCAATGATATCCAAAGGCTGATGAGGTTATATGATATAGGATTCATTGTGTTGTTTTCATTCTGTTAGCCCCCCTATGAAATTCTTGACAAGCAAGCTGGGGGCTAGTTTTCTCTGGAGCCTCCAAGGAATGCCTTTCCCCTGAAAATTCATCCTCCTTGGAGTCTCTATGTGCTGTGCCTAACATATGGTTCCTCTGCTGATTCATTTCTCAAAAAGCCCATTATTGCCCTTTATACCCCCTCAAAACACCACATTATCACCTCTGTTTCCCCTTTGCCTTCTCCCCAATTCCTCCCTTAATCTCCCCAAAATCCCCTTTGGATTATTCCTTTACCTTTTGTTCCCTCAAAATTCCCCTTAACCCTTCTACCGTTACCCTCCTTAGGCCTTGGAATGCACTAAAAGGGTTTAAAAACCCACTTTCCGACTATATGACAGGCCTCGCCCTTTTTCTGATAGCCCGCGCCCCCTCTCTTCCATAAAACCTGGCGCCAGAACCCAAAGCTAAACCCTCCAGGCACTTATCCCCTCCAACCCTTTTTCCACACAAAAATCATAAAAAAACCTTTGCAAACGCACATTTGTGGGTTTTAATATATTTTGTTTGATCGACGGATCCCGACCGTCCGTTAAAAATCCGATCCAACGGTGCGGAGCCCACCCGAAATGGTGGTCCCCACACCTGCATGCGTCATACACCTTGAAACCACCTGTTTTCTCCGCACCACCGTTGCGCAGGGCGGTTTTCCCCGGAGCCCCAGCGATTCCACACAGTTGCTGCCGTGTGTCCTTGTGTACGTTCTCAAAACCACCGTTCTCCGCTGTTAAACCTATCCCCCGCTCGTTAACGTCTGGACGAGGACGTCGCGTGAAATCGCCATGGATCGTCCGATCTCGGGTGCTCCATCCAACGACTATCCCACTTCGTAGCTGCCCGTTCGTTAACGAACCTGCATGTTTGTTAGCCCGTGTTCACCGTGTATGTGGCCCACAGTTTGTCATCTCCCACCGTTGATCTCTCAGTGATCAACGGTCCCGAGTTATCTCTCTGCCATTGGCCATTCCTCCGTCACCTGGGTCCCCACGTCATCTGTCCACTTGGTTGTCCGTACGCCACGTCGCCCCACGAGCATATCCCATACCATTCGACCATTCCAACACATATAACGTCTCGTTGTCATGTTTTTTTAATGTTTTCATTCGTCTATTACGTGCATTCGCGTTGTGTTTCATTATTCCACCACCAGAGCATTCTGTCATCATTTTTCACGTTTTCTTCCCAGTTCTCCGTCTGCATGGCTATTTTCCGCGTCCACAGTGTGTCCTCGCCTCCTCCATCATCCACGTCCATGGATTTCTTCATAGTTGTTGTTTTGCAGGGTTGCTAGAGGTGAAAGCCTCCATGTTCCGATTGTACCATCTTAATGGAGAAGTTTGTAGGCAGAATTAAATTCGAGGGCCGGCGCTGCCATAAAATTGTCAAAGAAAGCTGCTGACGGGATTTACATTAAGGAAAGGGCAGATCTCGAACTTTGAGAATCTCCCATCACCATTAAAACCCGAGCTACCCTGTCAGAAGAAAATAAAGCGGCAGAATGTTTCAGTGCAAAGGAAAAAGAAGATTAAAGCGGGGTTATGAAGATCTTGAGCTTTTAATCTGAAGTTTGGAAGGCTAAGCAGTAGTTTGAAGACCCCGAGGATCGATCAAAGGATCCTGCACACAAGTAAAAGGTACCATCAGGGTTATTTGTCAGCAGAATTTTTCTCTTTATCAAAGTACAGGGTGCCCATACCACTTTTATTATACATAATAGCCCTGAAAGAATTTCTGCCCTAACTACAGCTCAAAAAACAGTCAGACATTTATGAGACAGACCTTCCTAGCAGTTTATTTAATTTTGTTCAAATCATCCAGGAGTACTTCAGCCAAAAGATGTCAAGATCAAATCTGGAGCAGATCATTCTCTCACAAGGAAGGTGATAGAGATTAAATATACAGCATGTCAAGCAGAATGGGTTTCGGCCCTGCATTCATTGTTGTGTTTAAAGATACATTTAATTTTCACCTACCTTCTCAGTCGATCTTAGGTTCATCCTTTGCTATAAAGCACAGAAGGAAACATTGTAATGGTTGTTGATGAGAAATCAATGAAATGCAAGTATTCTCCTCTTGAGACAAGTTCTCTGTGTATATTGTAAGATAGGCTGAGGCTAGATGTATTCATACTGAATGTTCAAGCTATGAGGCTATGATGTACCTGATTGGTGTTGTTTTTAATATGAGAAGCATGCTTCTTTGGATCCTGATCCAAAGCAGCTGGTGATTTTTCCTCTTTCTCTGTATTTGTGATTGACTTGCTCTTATGTCATGTTCCATTTCATTTCATTTCTGCTGGTAGGCAACAAAAGTATAATATAATATTCACCCTTGATAGGTGCCTTATGTTTCCTGCTCTCCCTACCTCAATGTTTTCTGCTTATATGTGTATCTAAATGTTGATTTCAATTGATTTAACTAGTGTAGTGGATGTTATTGCCTTCTCTTTGATGTATGAATTGATGAAGTCCATGTTTAGATGTTCTTGGTAAGATTTAGCTGGAAGGTTTGGGAACACTGGGGATTAGTGTTAGCCCTGTCCACTAGGATCTTTGCACGATCAACTAGCCTTTCTAAGATCCCTTGTAATTGCCCCTGATTCTGTCCAAGCAGGCCTGGAGTTAAATGACCTCTGGCCTGATCTATAGACAAAGTTGGTTGTTTCTCCTCCTTTCATTTTCTATCCTTAATGTTCCATTCCAACTATCATCTCTAAGATCCATATGATTTAGATGACTAGCCCAACTGAAAGCTTGCACATTGATTGCAAGTAAACCCTTTCTTGACTCCATAGCCCAATGGATTTGATGTTCTTTGAGTTATATGTCTCTACCTAAGCTTCCCTTTTGCTCATCCTTGTCTTCTATTGAACCTTCTTTTCCTGATTCCTTCCAACCAAACCTAAACAATCGAACAAACAACCTTGAGCCTATAACTAGCCTGAAATCATAACTTAGGGCTTCAAAGATATATACTTTGACTCATATAGAGAGATCCCTCTCTGGACCTAGGAGGGCTAGATCCTAAGGTCCCAAAGTGGTTCTATGTTGTCTCATATTTTGGTCTCTGTCAACCTGGCCAAAACATGGGAACCCCAACATAATGGCGACTCCGCTGGGGAATTCTGAGTACATTTCACCTTAAACATTCGTAAAGACTCAGAAACTTAGAACTCTGGTTAGGTTGACAGTAAGTCACCCCTTTCCTGAATCGACCTCCATTATTGGATATCCACCATACTCTTAAACAGAGCCTGGAAAGGGCCAGGTAGCCTCCAGATCTCATCCTCTTTTCAGAGGTGACATATTTGGTAAACGCCCTCCCAGTCAATCTCTGGTTGGAGCTTGGTGTTTTAGAGGAGAATCCTGAAAGGTGATAGTGCTTGAGCACTGTGGTGGACAGTGTACCCCTTAGAAATAGCCTAAACCCTCCACCTGGCAACTCCATTTGTTCCTAAACGAAAAGACTCCACTGGTGATCAGTAGGCCTGCTGATTGTCTTGGTTTCACAACAGACTCCACTGGGAGACCAGCCCTTGAGACAACATCAACCACAACAAAAGTAACAAACAGGGTTAAGCTGCTTGGCTTAGAAACAACATTCTGGCTTTCAGAACCATCTACACAAGAGCTTATCCCAACCCTGACCCCCCAGAAATAGTTGAAAATCCAGAGAGTATCCTCAGAGGAAATCTTACACATACAAGACCAACTATTTCCAGTCACATTCATAGAGCTAATTCTGCACCAGAAGACCTAGCAGCTCTATCACATTTCCTCCCTGACCTAGACATACCTAATAGACTACCGAGAACTAGGTCATCCAATCATCTAGACCAGAAAGACCTAGAAGTTTACAATACATCATCTAACAGTGGTCAAAACACTAGGGACAGTGAAAACCCTCCTTCCACACCACCTGATTTCCACTTCCTTCATAACTTGGGGCTCTCTCACCCAAGATCTGCTCAAAAGACTGCTGCTGGTCCGAACATCCCTGTCATCCAAATAATAGCTTCCCAAGCCAATCCTATATCTAATCAGAACATTATCATGGCATCATGGTATGCACCTTTGCTATTACCTCAGCCTATGCTACCCTTACCAAATGATTATCAGTAAAAAATCCCACACTTCACTGCAAAAGAATCCATCACAGCTCAGCAACATGTAGATAAGATGGAGGATTCTTTTGATTATATGGAAATTGATGATGAAACCATCAAAATGAGAATCTTTTCCCAAAGCTTAGGGGGTGAGGTGAAAAAATGGTTTAAAAATCTACCTCCTGGCAGTGTTCAAGATCTCCCTGCATTATACCAGACATTCATAAACAAGTGGGAGGTTAGAGCAAACCCTCGCCAGCTCCTAGCAGAATACATGTCCCTTAAGAGGAACGTAGGAGAGAGTGTTCACGATTACACCACTAGATTCAACAGCGTTTATAACGCTCTACCTCCACACATGAAACCTCCATAAGGTATGGCCCTAGAAAAATATCCTGATGGATTTGATGCTGACATGGCCTATGAGCTTAGAGATAAAGAGTATACCACCCTGTAAGACATGCAGAAAGGAGCCATAACCATAGAAGCAAACTTAATGGAAAAAAGGGCAAGACTAAAAGCTGAAAAAAGGGTAACATATAGGGATGACAACATAGCTTCCACATCTGATCCCAAATATGACAGACTGTCCAAAAATGTGGAAGAACTACAAAAAATGATAAAGAGGATGGTTGTCCAAAACAACAACCAAAACAGAAACCTGAACATTATAAGAAACAATGCTGCTCCCAACAGACAAAGAGAGTCAGATCAGCAAATTATTCCCCCATTTCAAGAAAAATTTTTAGATGAGGATGAGGGAATCCTTGAAGAGTTTGAAGGGAATACAATAAACATGTTTGAAGCAGAGGACTCAGTCCTTAACTGTGATTCAGAGGAAGATCAACCCTCACCTACATATTGGGAGGAGGAATGGTTAGAAACCGAGGATTACAGATTAGGGTTTGAAAATGCCATGATGCAGGTCAGGGAACAATATGAACTTAGGAGCAAGAAAAGCCAAGATACTTCCAAAAAAAAGACTCCTGAGGTAACCATCAAGAAAAGACCTGATAAGTCCTCTAAAGCATCTGCTGCAGAAAACAAAACAACAGCTGAAAGTTCTGGTAAACATAAGGAGAAAGACAACCAAGGCCTTGGGAAACAAGGCCAACCAACCAGCAGTACTAGCACTTCAGTTAGTACTCCTGATGCAACTGTTTCAAACCGTGTACATAGTGAGAAAACACCAATTGACTCAGCTACTAAGGCAACATCAAATAAAACAGAGTCAAGTGTTTCCAAGACACAATCCACTTTCAATTTAGAGAGTGAGATTGCAAAAATCAAAATCTCTGTACCATTATCTGAGCTGGCCACTCAGGATGTATATAAAGGCCAAATTTTGAAAGCATTAAATCTGGGAGAAATGAATGATTCTACAAATTTAAATGATGATCAACCAGCCCTACTCTTTGGTCCCAAAATTGAGGAAAAATTTCAGGAAGGGGTAGTTCCACCTTTTTATATCAGTCTTAACATTCATGACAATATCTTGCACAATGCAATGCACAATTATGGAGCGTCTCAAAATCTGATGCCTAAGATAGTGATGGAAAGGCTAGGCCTAGAAATTACCAGACCTTACAAAGACTTATACTCATTTGACTCTAGTAGAGTAAAGTGCCTAGGACTGATCAAAGATTTATGTGTGAGTTTGACCCAGATTCCTGCTAAATGTATGGTCATGGATGTTGTGGTGGCAGATGTGCCACCAAATTATGGCATGCTATTTTCAAGATCATGGGGAGCCAAACTGCAAGGAACAATGCAGATGGATGGCTCATATGCCACTATCCCTATATTTTTCCAACTTAGAAGACTGTATAGGGAATCTTAGATGAAATTTTTAGTCAGTAGCCTCGAGAAGCCTGATAATTCACCATTGTATTCTGTGCACACAGACTTGGATTCTTTCATCCTTTACAATGAGCAATCCTCAGAAGAACCAGTCTCAGAAAATTGTAACCTAGAGCCCATGGACTTCAACATAATGGCTACTCTAGAAGAATACGATGAAGAAGACCTGGGCAAGGTACCGTAAAAGTAACTCTGAATGAAACAGAAACAGAACAAAAACAGCAAGCTAGCCACCTCCCTGATCCCCATGCCCATAATGAACCACAAAATGACCCCCCTCCTAGCACAAACCTCACAAATATACATAATGATGAATCTAGCTGTAGGGGAGGGGATGAAGATGAAGTGAACAACGAATCCCTGTGGGAAATTAACTTCGATGGGTCCTGTACTAGGCAAAACGCTGGAGCAGGAGTGTGGCTACGAAACATAGAAAGTGATTATGCAGAAAGCCACGCTGTCAATCTGCATTTCAAATGCACAAACAATATTTCAAAATATGAAGCTCTCATCCTAGGTCTGAATTTGTTGAAAAAATTAGGAGCCCATAGGATAGCTGTGAGAGGAGACTCAGAGCTAGTTATCAAACAGGTGAATGGTGAGTATTCAACAAAACACCCCAGGCTTAGGGCATACAGGAATGATACTCTAGATTTGCTGAAAACGTTTGTTGAATATGAACTAGTGTTTGTTCCCAGGGGTCAAAATGCAATAGCAAATGGATTAGCTTGCCTAGCTAGCTCATATCCTAAGGCCCCAGTTGACCAACAGATTATCGTTCAGACCAAATTCAGGCCTGCAGTGCTAGACAATGAAAAATACTGGTAGGTCTTTGAAGGAGACAAACAGATCGAAGATTTCCTGGTGGGCAGGAATGAGTTTGAATTTTCTGATTTAGACTCGCTTTCTGATGAAAACTGCCCAATCGAGGATCCCCCAGATGAACAAGTAACTCCTTGTAACATAGAAATAAATTCTTTTTCTGAGCAAACTGGAAATCCAACTGAAAATTGTGAAAACGCAGATACAGAAGAAGTAGAGGTGCTGCAGGCCAAAGATAAGAACATACCCAGAGGCCTGGCACCCTTAGAAGACCTTTTTGACTTTGATGACGTAGCAAAAAAGCCCACAATAGAACATGCTGATTCTGATGTGGAAGAATGCAACATTGGCACTGAAGACAAAACCAAAATGATAAAACTGTCTAAGTCTATACCTGCAGACATGAAGAAGAAATACGTTGACCTATTTAAGGAATTCATCGATGTGTTTGCATGGAGCTATGAAGACTTAAAGGCCTATGACACCAACATCATACAACATAAGATACCACTAAAGGAAAATAAGAAGCCTTTCAGACAAAAACTTCGAAGAATAAATCCAAAACAATTGCCTGCAGTAGAGAAAGAAATCAGGAAGATGTACGATGCAAGCATAATAGTTCCTGTAAGGTTTTCTGATTGGGTGTCAAACTTAGTGGCTGTAAGGAAAAAAACAGGGGAGATTAGACTTTGCATAGACTTCAGAAACCTCAACAGAGCCTCCTTGAAAGAAAACTACCCTTTGCCTAGAATGGAACATATCCTACAGAAGGTGGTGGGCTCTAAAAGAATCTCCCTGCTTGATGGTTTTCCGGGATATAATCAAATTCTTGTACTCCCAGAAGATCAACTCAAAACAGCTTTTACTACTCCCTGGGGTACCTTCATGTATGTGAAGATGCCTTTTGGACTGATGAATGCTAGAGCTACCTTCCAGAGAGCGATGGACATAGATTTCTCAGAAGAGATTGGACACTTTATAGTTATCTACTTGGATGACTTGACTGTCTTTTCTAAAACTGAAGAAGAACACTTGAAACATCTGAGAAAAGTTTTTGAAAAATGTAGAAGGTATGGTCTGTCCCTAAATCCTAAGAAAACTGTCTTTGGGCTGCAAGAAGGTAAACTTCTGGGCCACATTATATTTGAGAGAGGGATTAGTATAGACCCACAGAGAGTTGAGGGAATACTTCAAATTACACATCCAAGAAACATCAAGGATCTACAGTCCTTTATAGGGAAGATCAATTTCCTTAGAATATTTATCCCAAATCTTGCTGAGCACCTTAGTAAAATGACCAACATGCTGAAGAAAGGTGCAGGAATTAAGTGGACTGTTGAAACCAAAAAATCTTTTGAGTCAGTAAAACTTGCACTCACTCAGGCCCCTGTCCTTATCAGCCCTGACTTCTGAAAAGATTTTCTAATCTTCTCATTTGCTTCCCAGCACACAATAGCTGTAGTTTTGCTGTAGAAGAATTCAGAAGGTAGTGAAAAACCTATAGCCTTCTTCAATAAAGCTTTAAGAGATGCACCCTTAATGTACAACATCATGGAAAAGCAGGCCTATGCTCTGGTTAAGGCCTTAAAAGACTTTAGGGTGTACATTCTGCATTCTCATACCATTGCCTATGTTCCAAATATTGTGGTTAAAGATATCTTGTCCCAGGACCCTGATGGGAAAATGGGCAAGTGGATTGCTACAATCTTGGCTTATGACCTTGAAATAAAACCCACCAAACTAATCAAAGGTCAAGGCCTAGCCCAATTAATGGCTGAATCAAACCTGCAGGCCCTTGACATTAATATGATGAATGCCTTAGATGAGCAGGAAGGATTGCCCCATCCAACTGTTGAGGAGCAGTTTCAGAACTCTCCTTGGTATACTGATATCCTTTACGTGCTCACACACCTCAATGCCCCTCCAGAACTGTCTAAAACAAAGGCCAGATTCATAAAACTCAAAGCTAGAAATTACTGCATTATGAATGAAAGCCTATATTGGAAAAATCCAAATGGCCTTCTACTGAAATGTTTTTCTGAAACTGAAGTTGAAAGAATCAAACAAGAATTCCATGCTGGATAATGTGGAGGCCACCTGAGTTGGAAAACCACTGCAAATAAGATACTCAGGGCTGGTTACTATTGGCCTACCCTCTTCAGTGATGTCCATAGAATGATAATTTCCTGTCATAAATGTCAGATCTTTGAAGGCAAAAGAAAACTCCTTCCCCTCCCTCTGCAACCTATCACCATAGAAGGTCCCTTCATGCAATGGGGCCTAGAATTTATAGGAGAGATTCATCCTGCCTCCTCTGGACAACATAAATGGATCCTGACTGCCACAAATTACTTCACTAAATGGATAGAAGCTATACCCACTAGGAATTCCACCGACTCTGTCATCATTAGGTTCCTAGAAGACTTCATCCTATCTCGTTTTGGATGTCCAAGGAAAATAATCACTGACAATGCTGCTGCTTTCGGATCCAAGAGAATGGTTGATTTCTGTCACAGGTACGGAATAGCACTTGGACATTCAACTGCCTATTACCCCCAAGGTAATGGCCTAGCTGAATCATCAAATAAAATCCTGGTTACAATCATTAAGAAGCTACTGGAAGAGAACAAAAGATCATGGCATAAAAAGTTGATACATGCCTTGTGGGCAGACAGGCTCACTACAAAGAAATCTATTGGCATGTCTCCCTTTTAGCTGGTTTACGGAACCGAAGCAGTTTTTCCCACAAGCCTTGGAGTTCCAGTGATCAAGCTTGTCCAGGAGATTCAGGCAGAGGAGTACATCATGATAAGGAGAATTAATGAAACAATCCATCTTCAGCAAACAAGGGAGCAGGTTTATAACAGAGCTATCAGAATCCAAGAAAACATAAAGAGGCAGTTTGACAAAAGAACCAAAGCTTCAGATTTCAAGGTTGGAGATAAAGTTCTGAAATGGGATTCAAGGAGAGAGGACAAAGGAAAACATGGCAAGTTTGACAATTTTTGGCAAGGTCCATATATCATACAAGCCCAATGCATTTTTCCCAATGCGTGGGTCCCAATGCGTGGGTCCCAATGCGTTTTTCCTGCAAGAACTTGATGGCACAACTTTTTTTGGGGGTCCTTCCAATGGCAGGATGCTCAAGCACTACTTTTATTGATTTTCATTTCCAGTTTCATTTCCATTGTACATACCATTGCAGCTGTTATTTCCCAGAAAAACAGAAAAATGTTCGAAAAAACAGAGTGAAATATGGAGGTTCGGATATGCTCAAAACATGAACCTCTAAAATGTAAAGGAATAGGCTCAAACGTGATCAAAATATGAGCCAAAAGGAAGCAGAATAGCTGATCCTAATATGCTTGAAATCTGGATCAGCAATGAAAGAGAAACCAGCTCTAATATGCCCAAAACCAGAGCTGAAGTAAAGAAAAGAGGTGACTCAAATATGCTCAAATCCCGAGTCACAAGAAAGAAAGAAGAATGTTTCAAAGTTGCAGAATTCCATGCCTTCATAGTTTTGTCTTCTACAAGTTTCTGTCCAGCAAGTCAGACAGTCTAATCCTGGCTTGGCTATGTTTAAATTTCCTATCTTAGAATGTAGGTGAAGAAACCTGTTGGACAGTTTAATCCCAATAGGTAGTAGATTAGGTAGAGAATTTTATGAGGCCAACAGTATAACCTGGCCTCATGGAGTAATAAGGGTAGATTTAAAATAGGCTTGTTTTTGTTCTACAAAATAAAATGTAAAGGGTCTGCTAGCTCAAATGCACCCAAAGGGAAAATTGTAGAACTGTAGTTTGGGTAGGTAGATTGGTTGGGAAATATTTTTGCTGATGTTTCTATCATACTATGGCAGCTAAAATTAAAGAAGAAATATGGCTTATGATGGCAGGCATCAGGCCTACTCCAAAGATCATCTCTGGTTTCTTGACTCCTCCAAGGAGCATCCATCCCCATGTGGAGCCACTGTTAGCCCCCCTATGAAATTCTTGACAAGCAAGCTGGGGGCTAGTTTTCTCTGGAGCCTCCAAGGAATTCCTTTCCCCTGAAAATTCATCCTCCTTGGAGTCTCTGTGTGTTGTGCATCACATATGGTTCCTCTGCTGATTCATTTCTCAAAAAGCCCATTATTTCCCTTTATACCCCCGCAAAACACCACATTATCACCTCTGTTTCCCCTTTGTCTTCTCCCAAATTCCTCCCTTAATCTCCCCAAAATCCCCTTTGGATTATTCCTTTACCTTTTTTTCCCTCAAAATTCCCCTTAACCCTTCTACCGTTACCCTCCTTAGGCCTTGGAATGCACTAAAAGGGTTTAAAAACCCACTTTCCGACTATATGACAGGCCTAGCCCTTTTTCTGATAGCCTGCGCCCCCTCTCTTCCATAAAACCTGGCGCCGGAACCCAAAGCTAAACCCTCCAGGTGCTTATCCCCTCCAACCCTTTTTCCGCCCAAAAATCATAAAAAAACCTTTGCAAACGCGCATTTGTGGGTTTTAATATATTTTGTTTGATCGACGGATCTCGACCGTCCGTTAAAAATCTGATCCAACGGCGCGGAGCCCGCCCGAAATGGTGGTCCCCACACCTGCATGTGTCATACGCCCTAAAAACACCTGTTTTCTCCGCACCACCGTTGCGCGCAAGGCGGCTTTTCCCGGAGCCCCAGCGATTCCACACAGTTGCTGCCGCGTGTCCTTGTGTACGTTCTCAAAACCACCGTTCTCCGCCGTTAAACCTATCCCCCGCTCGTTAACGTCTGGACGAGGATGTCGTGCGAAATCACCATGGACCGTCCAATCTCGGGTGCTCCATCCAACGGCTATCCCGCGTCGTAGCTGCCCGTTCGTTAACGAACCTGCATGTTTGTTAGCCCGTGTTCACCGTGTATGTGGCCCACTGTCCTTCATCTCCCACCGTTGATCTCTCAGCGATCAACGGTCCCGAGTTATCTCTCTGCCATTGGCCATTCCTCCGTCACCTGGGTCCCCACGTCATCTGTCCACTTGGTTGTCCGTACACCACGTCGCCCCACGTGCATATCTCGTACCATTCGACCATTCCAACACATATAACGTCCCGTTGTCATGTTTTTTTAATGTTTTCGTTCGTCTATTACGTGCATTCGCGCTATGTTTCATTATTCCACCACCAGATCATTCTGTCATCATTTTTCGCGTTTTCTTCCCAGTTCTCTGTCTGCATGGCTATTTTCCGCGTCCACAGTGTGTCCTCGCCTCCTCCATCATCCACGTCCATGGATTTCTTCACAGTTGTTGTTTTGCAGGGTTGCTAGAGGTGAAAGCCTCCATGTTCCGATCGTACCATCTTAATGGAGAAGTTTGCAGGCAGAATTAAATCCGAGGGCCGGCGCTGCCATAAAATTGTCAAAGAAAGCTGCTGACGGGATTTACATTAATGAAAAGGTAGATCTCGAACTCTGAGAATCTCCCATCACCATTAAAACCCGAGCTACCCTGTCAGAAGAAAATAAAGCGGCAGAATGTTTCAGTGCAGAGGAAAAAGAAGATTAAAGCGGGCTTATGAAGATCTTGAGCTTTTAATCCAAAGTTTGGAAGGCTAAGCAGCAGTTTGAAGACCCCGAGGATCGATCGAAGGATCCTGCACACAAGTAAAAGGTACCATCAGGGTTATTTGTCAGTAGAATGTTTCTCTTTATCAAAGTACAGGGTGCCCATACCACTTTTATTATACATAACAGCCCTAAAAGAATTTCTGCCCTAACTACAACTCAAAAAACAGTCAGACATTTATGAGACAGACCTTCCTAGCAGTTTATTTAATTTTGTTCAAATCATCCAGGAGTACTTCAGCCAAAATATGTCAAGATCAAATCTGGAGTAGATCATTCTGTCACAAGGAAGGTGATAGAGATTAAATATACAGCATGTCAAGTAGAATGGGTTTCGGCCCTGCATTCATTGTTGTGTTTAAAGATACATTTAATTTTCACCTACCTTATCAGTCGATCTTAGGTTCATCCTTTGCTAGAAAGCACAAAAGGAAACATTGTAATGGTTGTTGATGAGAAATCAGTGAAATGCAAGTATTCTCCTCTTGAGACAAGTTCTCTGTGTATATTGTAAGATAGGCTGAGGCTATATGTATTCAGACTGAATGTTCAAGCTATGAGGCTATGATGTACCTGATTGATGTTGTTTTTAATATGAGAAGCATGCTTCTTTGGATCCTGATCTAAAGCAGCTGGTGATGTTTCCTCTTTCTCTGTATTTGTGATTGACTTGCTCTTATGTCATGTTCCATTTCATTTCATTTCTGCTGGTAGGCAACATAAGTATAATATAAGATTCACCCTTGATAGGCGCCTTATGTTTCCTGCTCTCCCTACCTCAATGTTTTCTGCTTATATGTGTATCTGAATGTTGATTTCAATTGATTTAACCAGTGTAGTGGATGTTATTGCCTGCTCTCTGATGTATGAATTGATGAATTCCATGTTTAGATGTTCTTGGTAAGATTTAGCTGGAAGGTTTGGGAACACTGGGGATTAGTGTTAGCGCTGTCCACTAGAATCTTTGCACGACCAGCTAGCCTTTCTAAGATCCCTTGTAATTGCCCCTGATTCTATCCAAGCAGGCCTGGAGTTAAATGACCTCTGGCCTGATCTATAGACAGAGTTGGTGGTTTCTCCTCCTTTCATTTTCTATCCTTAATGTTCCATTCCAACTATCATCTCTAAGATCCAGATGATTTAGATGACTAGCCCAACTAAAAGCTTGCACATTGATTGCAAGTAAACCCTTTCTTGACTCCATAGCCCAATGACTTTGATGTTCTTTGAGTTATCTGTCTCTACCTAAGCTTCCCTTTTTCTCATCCTTGTCTTCTATTGGACCTTCTTTTCCTGATTCCTTCCAACCAAACCTAAACAATCAAACAAACAACCTTGAGCCTATAACTAGCCTAAAATCATAACTTAGGGCTTCAAAGATATATACTTTGACTCATATAGAGAGATCCCTCTCTGGACCTAGGAGGGCTAGATCCTAAGGTCCCAAAGTGGTTCTATGTTGTCTCATCTTTTGGTCTCTGTCAACCTGGCCAAAACATGGGAACCCCAACACATTCTAAACCACCTCCAAGTGGGGGAAGAAAACAAGTGACAATAAATATTATACTAAGTATGCTACTTAGCACGGCTAGAAATGAGCCACCATCGATTTGATCAACATGCCGACAATTTAGTTCGAATGTCAGATAATTGCGGTGAAGATCATGTGGCATTACAACAAGGGTGAATTCACTTTGGAAACCATATTGGTGGCTGAAGCATGTGAAATAGGTGAGAAACTGAAATGGTGTAGCTATTTTCTAAATGAGTTATTTGAAGCCTGCGAGGATGTATACAAGCGAGCGACTTAATGTATCTATTTGTTTCTCTTGCAATGATGAAGTGGTGCCATCCTAAAGGAAGGGAGTTAGCCCTAGCCTTCGATGATCAACCCCTAGCACTTGCATACACCCCATAATGGATATCAGGGGATCCGAATAGCAAAGAAATCAATGAGGCATACTTCGTCGGCTGGTATGCCAAAATTATCACTTTCACAATGGCTGTCCCTAGAATTACAAAGTCAACCATAGATGAATATTCACAATTCATATGATTCGATGTTCGCCATGGCACAATCTGGATTCAACCCAAGGTTGTCAACTTGGAGATGTTCTAAATGCGAGCTCTACCTTTCAATATTTTAGAGGAGGTGTTCCACAATGAAGTTCTATCATGGCCAGGTATTATTTGTGAGATCTGGGACAAGAAATGGATATAGTTTTTTGAGGGAATACTACCACGACCACTACCTAGCAAGAGATCCTCTGCCTCTTGAAAGCGAGCAGTGGAAGAAACACTCTCCCCTGCCTTGAAGATATTTGAAACAACTGTGTTTTTGGTTTGGAACACTCTGAAATACTTTGGATTGTCAGTAAGTTCTCTACCCATTTTTTCAAAAATTCGTAGTGTTATTTTAGTCGGTGCTTCATCATTTAGATCGGTAGCCGTATCCCTTCCCCTAGTGGGACCTACTTCTTTTACTGAGCCCAAGGTGCAAGACACCTATCCGGTTACTACCCTAATTCCCTTAATTTCCTGGCACCACATTCTTATTACTTTACCCCAAGTTGTCGACCTCACTAATGAAGAACCTCTCTCCATCGACAACACCTAGATCATTGAAGAAATCATCCATTCCATGTAGACTACTTCCCCACTATCCCATAACCCATCACCCTGCACGACCTCCCCCACTGCAACCATTTTAGACCTTCCTCAAACCAGTAACCTCCTCAATGTCTAGACTGAAATGGAGGTCAACTTCGTCATTCAGACAATCAATGACATTACCCATAACACCATTACTATGAACATTACATCTGTGAATATGGTTACAATGTTTCTTCTATCGTTGTTACTTACATTAGGCACTAGATTGGAAAATGGCCAACAAATCCACCCTAGTATCTAAGCCCAAGAAGTCATAAATGTCCTAACTCATACCTCTACCCCTATTCCCAATTCTCCACCACCATTTTTTCCAAATTTTCACACCAACACCCACACTATAAAGGACCTACATTGGGAAACCTCACCACAAGGATAATCTGAAAGGTCGTTCACCATTCTACATCCTCTGCAGGCACATTTCCCTCTCAATTATTTACCTTCATTCAACTGGATACTCTCAAAGCAGAAGCACTACATAATACATTGGCATTGAAACATGAGCAAAAACAATAGAAAATTATCTCCTTAGCGGCCGAGCATGATCAAATTCTACAAGAAAAGAAAGCACTACAGTAGCAGGTCGATGAAAGTGCTAAATTTTAGAAAATTTGGCATACTGTTGCTGAATTAGTACCTAACGTGTTGGAATATTTTTGATGGAGTAGTTGTAGCCGAGTCACAAAATTTTCCAAAGAGGAAAGCACATAACATCCTAGGGAAATGTTGGGAATTAAGGTGAGGGAAGCTTATAAAAGTCAAAGGAGAAGGCAACTGAAGGGAAGGAAAAGCTCATATGCCGATATGTTGTCCCTGAGTTTATTGGAATTAGTTATGTTCTCATTTCATCTCTTTCTGATCCAAATTTTATGATGATTCTTCTGATTGTTGAAATTTTCAACAAGAAACAGTGAAATTAGCAATTGGAAAGGACAAAAAATTCACCCACATTGGTGAGGTAATTCAGATGCACATTAGTGAGGAATTTTTGATACACCCTGGTGAGAAATTTCTGATGCACATTGGTGAGGAAATTTTGATGCACATTGGTGAGGAATGTGGGGCGTCTAGTTTAATTTTCCCTTAAATAAACTGGAAAATAAATTTTAATTTCATCTCATAACAACTTGTATTAGTTAACTAAGTCATAATGACCAAGGTAGCTCAATAAATTCGAGTTGAGGGTCTAATATGAGGCATGTAGAGGGATTATAATATTTTGGGGGTCCAGTTGCAGTTGATGCATCAATGGGGTGTAGGTGTGAATTAGTTAACTCAATTAATTGAGTTAAAATCAATTTAACTAGTTCTAACTGAGTGATGAGCTAGTGAGAGGTTTAATGAATTAAATTAGATTTAATTCACAATGAGTGATGAGTCAAATAAATGACAATTCACTATTAATAGTTTCATGCATGTTAGTTTTGAGGAAGACCTAGTTGAGATACAAGTTAAAGGGAACATAACTATCAAATGTATTTATAGAAAATTTCCCATGTGCAATTATAGTGTCATTGGGATGCCATGATGAATTTCACAATAAATGAGGCTATTTTTCCTATTTAATAGGGAGCTAATTCCCTAGGAATTGTGTGAGAAAGGTAGGCTGAAGGAAGGCTCAGAATTGGCTAAGCACTAGACCGATTTTTCCTAGATCAGTGTGAGATAGTTGACAGAGTACTGGAGAATATCATGAGAGATTAAACATTGTATTATTTCATGATTCCCTGATTTAATACACAATATATATAGAGGGGTTTTGAGTAGTTTCTTTCCTTGAGAACATATTTTGTTCTGCGATTGATTTATTTCTTCCTCTTACTTGCATGTGATTGAGTGATCGTGTTTTGTATTTCGCAAATATTAGAAGGATTAAGTATCTTGTTTTAGGAAATCACAAGATCATATTGAATCCATTGGTATATTTTCTACATGGTATCAGAGCACTAAGAATCAAAATAGAAGAGAATATATTGAGTTTTTTCTTGAACATGTTCAAATTTGTAGATTTATTCTTTGGGATCCAGAGATAGATCAAGATGTCTTTCAAAGGCTTGAGACTCAAATTTTATATTCAGGGAAATTTGAATTACATATCATGGAAGGACATGATGGAGGCATTTTTGGAGGACAACGGGTTGAAGGAATTAATATATACTAATATTCCCAAGGCCGCAGCAACATATTCCCAACTTATTGATGCATGGCAGAAGAAGGTAGCAAAGGTGAGAAGGATATTGTTAGAGGGAGTTCGAGATCATATTGTCTCGAGTATCCATGGGAATGTGAATTCATATGCTATGTGAAAGGCCTTTACAGATCTATTTCATAATAACATCGACCATAGGAAGTTTGCGGTGAAGGACAAACTCAAAAATATCAAGATGGAGGAGCGTGAGACGATACCAACATAGTTGTCGAAGTTAAATCAATGTTGATATGAGATTGGAAGTGTTGGTGTGACTATAGCCCAAGATTATTTTGTGACCATAACACTTCTAAGCCTTCCAAATAGCTGGAATAATTACCAGGACTCTACAAATGGGAGGGAGAATTTACCAGATTGGGAGCATTTTTGGTCTGACTTGGTAATAGAAGAGATAAGGCAGAGCACCAGATAAGGGACCTCCGACAAAGAAAAAGAAAAATATTGTGCATTAGTTGGAAAAGGAAAGAAAACCAAGGGAAATAAGTCCCAAGGAAAATAGGGAAGGAGATGCTTCTTGAAGATCAAGTGTTTCACTGTCATGAGCATGGGCACTATGCCGTGAATTGTACAGAGAAGAAGGCAAGCAAGAAAGAGCCTGCGGTTTCATCGAGTGAAGCATTGGCTTCAAATTTCAAGCCTGATTTTTCTCTCATTGCATCCATGGAAAACATTGTAATGGGATGCATGTGGTATCTAGACAATAGTTGTTTGTTCCATATGACAAGGAATGAATATCTCTTCAGTGACTTGGAGGAGAAGGACCTCCTACAGAACATAGAGTTTGAATATGACGGGAGGTATATTGAAACTGACATAGGTACAATTTCCTTTCAGAGGGAGTCTAACTCCCCTCTCAAACTGGTAGATATTTTTTATGTTCCATGCCTAAGGAAGAATATTTTCTCCATTGCTGTATTGGAAGACCGTGGTTATGATGTCATATTTAGAAAAGGAAAGGTGTTCCTTAGACACATTTCCACGGGATGGGTGAAAAAAATCGATGTAAGAGTCAAGAACTCGTATGATCTCGAGGTCGAGGATGCATGAAAATATTTGAGGAGCAAAGAAGTGGTTAGTGACTTGGTGGTTGAGAGGGAGAAATTAGCTCTCAACATGCAACCTCAGAAGGAGTCTTAGAAGGTTGTAGAGCAACCAAAATTGGAGAAACAGAGAGGAGATCGAGTGGAGGCGTCCACTCAAGCAGAGACCTCCAATAGGGGGGGAATTTCGAGACAGATGGGCAGAGGGAGTACATGCAGCTATACCTCCAGGTGAGAGATGGGGCAATGTGCAGATATAATCCCAAGAATAATTTTGGGTAGGGCCCATTGAGATGGTGTGTCTTAAGGATCGGTTGGATTGATGCAGTCAAATGTCAGGAAAACATAAATTAGAGCGACAAATTTCATATACTAGAGCGCATATTAGAGTCTGTATTAGTGTAGAGGGAAAGGATGGAGATGTCAACAACAACGCAGAGGGTCAGAGAGTCTAGTAGACAGGTGCAGTAGCTATCGGTAGTCAGAAGAATCTAGTGACAAATGCATTATATTGATTTAGTTGTTCAGAGGCTATTCAATTTTAGGAGTTGCAGGTGCAAACAACAATAGAGAAGTGTTGCCTGTAGAAAATTCCAAAGGTACAGGATCATGATAGATTGAATTAATTTCTTGTTGAGAGGGAGTGTTGAAATTTGCAACAAGAAACAGTGAAATTGTCAACCAGAAAGGACAAAAATGTACCCACATTGGTGAGGAAATTCAGATGAAAATTAGTGAGGAATTTTTGATGCACACTAGTGAGGAATTTCTGATGAAAATGGTGAGGAAATTATGATGCATACTGGTGAGGAATGTGGGGCGTCTAATTTATTTTTCTCTTAAATAAATTGTACAATAAATTGTAATTTCATCTTATAACAACTTATATCAGTTAACTAAGTCATAATGACTAACTTAGATCAATAAATTTGAGTTGAGCATCTAAGATGAGGCATGTAGAAGGATTCTAATATTTTTGGGGTCAAGTTGCAGTCGATGCATCAGTGGGGTGCAGGTATGAATTAGTTAACTCAATGAATTGAGTTAAAATAAGTTTAACGAGTTCTAATTGAGTGATGAGCTAGTGAGAGGTTTAGTGAACTAAATTATATTTAATTCATAATGAGTGATCAATTAGATAACAAATAATCCACTATTAATAGTTTCATGCATGTCAGTTATGAGGAAGACCCATTTGAGACAGAGGTTGAAGGGAACATAACTATAAATTGTATTTATAGAAAATTTCCCATGTGCAATTATAGAGTCATTGGGATGCCATGATGCATTCGTAATCAAGGAAGGATATTTCTCAAATTTAAAAGGGAGAAAATTCCCTAGGAATTGTATGAACAAGGCAGGCTGAAGGAAGGCTGAGAATTGGCTAAGTACTAGACCGATTTTTCCTAGATAAATGTGAGACAGTTGGCAGAGTGTTGGAGAATCTCATGAGAGATTAAGCATTGTATTGTTTAATGATTCCTTGACTTAATACACAATATAGATAGAGGGGTTTTGAGCAGTTATTTTCCCTAAGAACATATTATGTTGTGCAATTGATTTATTTATTCCTCTTACTTGCATGTGATTGAGCGACCGTGTTTTGTATTCCGCAAATATTGTAGAAGGATTCAATATCTTGTTTTAGTACATCACAAGATCTGATTGAATCCATTGGTAGAATTTCTACATGGTATGAGAGCGATATTTCTACAATGATTCTACCTGAAGGGCCATAGATCCAGGATGTAATGATATTTTATGTTTAATGGAAAGAAGTTGCGATATTGTTCTATGCTTTTAAATGCATTGGTTTTCATGGCCCCTTTTAAAATTTTCTTATGGCTGAATGTGAACAATATATGTCTCTTTGGATGTGTTGCAAATCATACTTTGTGATGGTTGCATGTCCGATAATGTGATTTCCTAGAGTAGTCGGGGATGATAATCATTGTTTGACCCTCCTTGATGTCTATTTCTAGTCCTTATCCTATTAAGGTCTCGGCACGTCTCGGGTGAAATTCCTTACTTTTCCCGAGTAATGTGAAAGTGTCTGCGTTGCTCTAGACTACAAACAACCCTTTGTTGTCCTATGTGTTTAAGCCTAGGGTCTCTATATTTTACAATTTTTTTCCAATTTTACTTACTATATATATAGGGCATTTGACATGTAAAGTAGGGGGATCACTTATTGAATTAGATCCAAACCTTGTCAGCCTTGTCTGATTTAAAAAAAAAATGGTGTATGTTTTTCAGTGCACTAATTCAATATAATGCATCGGTGCAACCTGTGTAATACAACGCCCGATGTATTATAACCTTATTGGTTCTATCCAGTCTATTCATCGGCGCTCTCGATGTAATATAACGCACCAAAGCACCTCTTCCAAATAGCATTGTTACGTTATTATAGTGTGTTTATTAGTACAAATCTCAACGTCATAATTTAAAATTATTTTAGAAAATCAATTTTTGCTGACGGTGCTAAACAATTACATGTCTGGTGTGTTTATTGGCGTAAACACACTGATGTGTTTATTCAAATAAACACAATGGTTACTAGAGCTCTTTTTTTTTATGAAAATTATTTGATTTATGTATAAAATATATTTAATGGATTTTATATTAAATGGTACAGGTTGTATATTGATAAAAAAAATGTTTGAGAAGGTGTCAAGTAAAAAAAGTACCAATCGACACAATGATAGCACATAAAAAAAAAGCATAGAAGGAAAATTCTTTGTAAATTATTTACAAAATTAATATGTTTGAACTACATGTAAGTTTAACTAATATGTATTGGTTAGCGTGTGTCATGCAGAGCCACAAAATAAAGAAGGTCAATAAGATTATTTCTAATCTAAGTGTAGAAGAGCGTAGAATATTGCTAGAAAAATTTCCGAAAGATGAATCATGTGAATGAAAAAATACTATTCAATATGAGTTTTTTTTTTGAATTTTCATTAATAATATAAGAATATTAGATAACATGTTTCAAAAAATATATTAATTCATATATGTTTAATGTTATACAAGGAGCAACAATGAAGGAAAATATCAATGTCGTTCTAAGAAACAAAAAATTATAGAACATGTACATGACGATGGATTGGTCCTTAACTCATATGGAGTGGTGTTGGAGGTTAATGAAAGTGGGAATGTTTTTTACAAAAATATGAGGGATCTAGTGGAACGAATGTATATATGTACTTTCCACTTACAATACAAAAATAAAGCCAATGATTCTAAGAACCAAATTATATCTAACCTACATGTTGGCTCGAGGGTTCCTAACCTAGGTTCGGAGGTTAAGGTTTTCCAACAAAACCCTATACTACTGGCCCTTTTGGCAGTGATCTGCTTGTGCAGGCCAAAGTCTCACCCGAAGCAGTATGGGAGGGTGCTGCAACTAGGTTTCTGCACCCTGAGAGAGAGTAGGTAAGTCAAGCGGGTCCACGTTCCCAGCCTATCGAGTTCACATTTAATAGATCTATTCACAGGCTTATATAACAAGCTATTATCGGGCACAGATCTAGTAATTAACTTCGCATACACGTGCGTAATGCCAATCTATCAGTACAGAAAGCTATAATAGCAGCAATTAACATATCACAGATTCATATAATAGAAACACAGATACTTTCACAGCTATCAAACATACACTTTCACAACTTAATCATATAGCCCAAGTTCACATCAATCATAACAAAACAAATCCAGATAGCATTAGATATCCAACAGTACTTCGCATATATATTAATACCAAAATCCTCTTACAATCCCAAAATACTACCTACGCACATAGCCAGCAGGGTCCGCACACAGCAGGACTGAGGATCTCTGCGTACACAGCCAACAGGAGTCCTTACTCAAACAACTTGACTACATATCTAACAGTTCGTGCTTAGCAACAATCTCAATTCTTCTCTACCTTAAGACTCAAAACATTCATCTATTTATATCGACTTAGCCTATGCCTTCAATGGTCCGCAAACCATGGTTTTCAAACTCTTGGTCTACCCTTGACCCATTACAATGCATTCGGGGCTTTGACCCACCCCAAAACCCTTGCGTTAGACTAAATAGTACCAAAAATATACAAAAATGGACAAAATTCGCAGCTTTAGGAGACATTGTTCCAAAAGTCCCCCAACACAATCTTGTGACTCGTCCCGAGTCACTGTGATGGTGGGGTCTCCACCTGCGCCTGTAGCAGTCTGATCGCTTCAGCCAATGGGGGCAGCACACCTTCAGTCTGAGCAGCAGCATTTTGCGCAATGTCGACCAACTTCTGCAAAGTTAGGCCTTCTGTCATGGTAGTGACGCTCTCCAGGGTCTGATTTAGCTACTTAACAACAACATAAACATCCTGCGAAAGCTTGAGGGATTCTATAGCCTAAGGCTTTAGGTGGTCACCAAGGACCTTCTTCTTATGCTAGAGTTCATCAATATCATTTTGGAGGGCGTGGCTAGTTTTCAGCCGTGCCAAGCATTGAGCAGGAACCAAAGTGGGTAGGGTGGTTTCTAACTTCTTGAATTCTTCTTCTTTCTTCCTCAGGTCCTGGTTGATTTCTTGCAGGATCGGGTCGCGCTGGACCTTGGTCTAGAGTTGCATGGTTGTTTCCAGTAATTGGGCACCCTGAGCGATCTGCCCTGTAATGAGGTTTGTAGCCGCAGTAACCAGCGCAACTCGCTGGGCTCATACCTCCGGAGGTGTTTCGAGCTGCAACTTAGCCAAAAAATCGGCGATCTGCTGCTCCATCTGTGTTTTTACCACCCGAGCTTCTGTCCTAGAGGCCTTAAAGGATGCGACCAATCCTTCAATATTAGCTTGGGGGGTGGCTGTGGCCGCAATTTATTTTGGAACATCTACGCAGAGTCAGTGAATCAAGTTTTCTAGCTCTGTTTGCTACGCGACGATGAGGGTACATGTAGCCTGTGCCTGGGTCACTTCAACATTCTTTTCCCTGATGGTCTACTCAGCTACATTGAGCTGTTGGTGAACTTGTATGTCCCGATGCTGAACTTCTTGAAATAAGGAGGTGCGGAGCACCTGCAAGGCCTCAGGTGGTGGCCTGGATAAGTCTAGATGCACCTCTATATAGGCCTGGACCTGCATTCCCACGTTAGGTGGATTGATCACAAGGGCTGCGCCAAGGAAGGAGCAGAGGTGGCTCTCTTCGGTAACTAGCGTGGCTCTGCTGGTTGCCGAGGGTGTTCGTACCTGAGTCACACTGGTATGCAACATGTCTGTCTTCAGCTGTAGAATGCGAAGTTTAGCTTGAATTGTGGAAATCGAAACTTTCTGTTGTTCTTCTAAGGATAACCATTTTTCTTCCGTGGCCAAAGTGACCGCGTCAGAAATTTGTTCGACATCCCCTTCGGTTAGTGTGATTGTCTCATCCCGTTTCGTCCACTAATAGTGGTGCTTTTTTCGGGGTCCTTTGATAGGCTTGCTTGTTCACTTCGTTCCGTGGGGGGAGTCAGTTCCTCCTGCATCAAATCCTTCTGTACCTAGGTTTGGCTGTGAATCTATCTGTGGCTCTGGTTCTGCGTCCTTCTCAGTGGTATGTTGTTGCTGATTGTCCTTCACAGTGGTCGGCTTTGGCTGTGCGCCCTTTGGTGAGCCGATGCTCCCTACTTTGTCACTTCCTTTGCTCGAGCAACCCATTTCTTTGGTCGTGGTGGGGGTGAATTTTTAGCACTTGCGCCTGCGGTGCCCACTGCACCAGACTTGAACCCAATCTTCCACTGCGGAGGCCATTCAGTGGCTACCCGATCAATATATTCGTCCGAAACCATATATGGGAGTGAGACCCAGGTTTTATCCTTGCAAGCTATGTGCATGGTGACCTGGAATGCCACAATGCCCTTGTATCGGTCATATACTTTTGGAGACAACCGTGGTCGGGAATTAATGGCTGCTGCCAAGCTACTCTAAAAGAGGACCCAAAATACTTAGTTGTCCTTGATACACTACGCATCCTTAGAATCCCATAAGTTCATATAGCTGGCCCCCTCGCACATGTCAGAGTGAGCTCTGGGAGGACCAATTCCTCAGGTGCTTCCCATGCTATCAAGGCTATAAGAAGTAGCAGCCAAGAGTAGCAAAGTGCCCATCCCTGCTCCTGGGATTCGCAGACATTGGCCAAAAACTCATTACACAAATATTGGGCCCAATTGAAGTAGACCCCTTTCTCGCATTGGCCTGCTAAATGAATGACACAGGCAGGGACATCATTGACCTGGAATTTTCGCATCATCTTGCATGCCAACATCATGGTACCCAACTGCGTAGCGGGATCACTGATGGATTTTATCATGAATCCCCGAGTATTCCACTCCACATGGTATTTTTGTCACACATATTCAATAGTTTCGGCTTCATATTTCTTTCCAACGCGTAGCAGAGAGTCCAACCCTTCCATAGGAAGACCAGTGATTCGATGGATGAGCGCAGCATCGATAGGGATTCGATCCTGGATCTGTAAACACCCATCATGGACCAGGGCGAGAAACTGACGTACCAGATGGTCCGTGATATTGTACTGGTCGAAATGCGACATCCTAAGTAGGTTTAGGAGCTCAGACCCTGCCACTCCGCTTACCCAGCTTACGGGGAGAATTTTGATCCCATCATCTTTTTGAATTCTTTCAAGGTATAATTTGGGTGCCAACTCAGGGAAGGTCTCAAAATTAGCCAAGTCGTGATCATCAAATTTGATTTCATGGAGCCTTCCAAAAGGTTTTCCAATGACGGGGACCTCACCCGGGGTCAGTGGCATCTGCAGGTAAGCGATCGGGCCATTGAGGTTCTTTGGTGTGCGCTTCAAGGGCCTGCGTGATCAAAAGAAAGGAGGTAACCAATTGATTGTTTCTGCGGTCTGAGCCTCTTCCCGAGAAACATGCACCTGGGGCGTCACTCGCGGGGATTTTACATTTCTCAGGGAAGTACGAGGCTTCCCTCCAGCCCATTTCACGGGTTTCGGGGGTTTCCCTAAGCCTTGTGCCTTTTCATTTCCCTTTTTTGTGACTCGCATGGAGAAAAATTCTTCAGCTTCAGACTCAATCTCCACCACTTTCTCGGTTTCTTGCTCTGTCAAGGTCATAGGTGCTGAGGATTCAGCAGGACTGGCAGCCATCATTTTGCTGTGAAAAAAAAACTTGGGATTGCTACTATCAGAGGGCACCAGATGCTCAGACATGAACATAACACAATAGGCACAAAATATTTCGAAGCAAAAACTCGACAAGGACAAATTTGCGAAGTACAAGCTACTTGGAAAAAATGGAACCCTTTTCTGCTCGATCCTTCTATTTTTATAGCCCTTGTGAGCGACCAACGGTTGGGTAAACCTTATCCAGAATTTACCATCATGTAAACAGAAAAAAATATCTCAAAATCACTTCATTAAATGCCGACCGCCCGCCCCTTCCAACGATAAATTTTTCTTTCTACCCGATTTGACTGTTCCAACGGCTATTTTTTGCACCCCTGGTGCACCCAGTGCATACCTGCGCTCCCAGCGCATCTCTGTGCTTTTATCATACCTCCTGAGCTCCCAGCACGCCTGCTAAATTCTGAGTTTATTCCTGCACCTCCGGGGCACCCCCCTAGCTCCCAATCCTGTGGCTGCCTCTTGCACGTAACATGGTACCTGCTGCATTTACCTTCCCTGGTGGGTTTGCCCCACTTCATACAACTACTCTGTTCATATAGTCATTTGATCCGATATGGTTTGAGCTGGCTGCCATTGATGTATTCGGGTAGCATATCACCGTGCAGGGTAGCTAACCGAACAGCTTTGCCATCCGTGATTTCTTTAACTGTATAGGGGCCAAGCTAGTGCTGTCGGAACTTCCTTAGGTGTTTCGAAAACTGGCTATCATAAAGTAGCACTAAGTCACCCTCTGTAAAGGAATTTTGTCGAATATGTCAGTCATGCCACGCCTTATCCCGTGCCTTCTGAACCTGCTGATGGAAGTTAGCAATAAAACGGTCTTCCTCCAAAGCCACAAGCTACGATAAATGCTCCTCCATGATATCAGGCTCCGCCATATTTGTAAAGGCTGCGATGCGCAGGCTAGGAACAATATATTCCATGGGCATAATGGCCTCCTTGCCGTAAACGATCCTAAATGGTGTTTTCCTTGTCAACTTTTTACAGGTGGTTCGATAGGCCCAAATAACAGACGGGATGTGCATGTCTTAATCGTTGCGATCGGCATTACAGACCTTAGTTAGTGCATTCTCTAAGAATTTATTGAAAGATTCAACCGCTCCGTTCGCTTGAGGATGATATGGAGTGCTTTTTGCATGATGGATCTAGAATTCCTCCGTTAAGGCCTGTATTGTCTCATTAGGAAAGTGTGTACCTATATCACTCATCAAGATTTTTGGACACCCAAATATGGTCAGAATATGCTCAAAGATGAAGTGCGCAATGATATCTGCAGTGAAATCCTTCAACGCTTGTGCTTCGGCCCACTTGGTTACATAGCTAGTGGCAGTGATAATGTAACGCGCACCTATCTTCTTTCCGGGCGGGTTGATAGGTCCCAAAAATTCGATAGCCCATTTTTCAAAAGCCTGGAGGGCCATTTGCGGTTGAAGAGGGATTTCATCTCTTTGGGACAGTCGTCCGGTTCATTGGCATGTATCGTAGGCCTTGCAATGGTCATGAGAGTCAGTATGCAGGGTGGGCCACCATAATCCCGCTCTTAAGATCTTCTGCACTATTGCTTTCCCTGTGTAATGACCTCCTATTACCCCGTCGTGGGCTTCTGTAAAGATATCATGTTGTTCATGCTCTAGGACGTACCTATTCAGCACTTCATCTACGCCTGTATTATATATATGTCCTACGATGATGGTAAAATATGCAGTGCGGGATACTAGTTATTTCTTCTGTTGCACCGAATACTCCACAGGTGCCATGCCTGTAGTCAGGAACTGGATAATGTCAGCAAAGTGCGCATCAATTACCTTAATAGCAAACATCTACGCATCAGGAAATGCTTCCTCTAGTTTGGTCAGTTCCTCGCCACTCTCGATTCAAGACAAGTGATCTGGCCCAACATTCAACTTCCCTGGCTTGAAAATGATCTCAAAGTCATACTCCTGGAAGAGCAGAAGCCATCGGTAGATTCCCCCCCCAACACAAGCTTATTCACCAGGTACTTCAAAGCCGAATGATCTGTAAAAATTTTGAAGTCCCCCCCTAACAGATAGTGCCGATACTTCTGTAATGCATAGACCATGGCCAACCCCTCCCTCTATGTGGTGGCATAATTGCGCTCTGCACCCGAGAGTTTTCGACTAGCAAATGCAATTGGGTGATCAATGTCTCTGTCTCCAAGCTACGTAAGGACCGCTCCCAGGGCGATTCCTGAAGCATCAACGTGAAAATGAAATACCTTCACCCAATCAGGAAAAATAAGGATAGGCGCAGATACCATCTTTTCCTTGAGTAGCTCAAATCTTTTCTGACACTCGTCATCCAAAAAAAATGAAACGTCCTTCTTAAGTAGCTTTTCCAGAGGTGTTGTGATCAGTGCGTATCCCTGAATGGATTTTCTGTAGTAGCCCATATGTCCGAGGATCGAACGCAACTGTTTCTCAGTTGTAGGTACTTCCATATTAATGATAACTGCAACCTTCACAGGGTCAACCATCAGCACCTGACGGTAGACTATATGTCCGAGAAAGATTCTGAAGGGTACGTAGAAGATACAATTCTTGATATTCAGGGAAATTTGGTGCTTTTGGCAGGTGTCCAACATCATGCACAGGTTCGAAACGTGCGTCTTTACTAAGCCGAAGATAGTCCAGTCGTCAAAGTATACTTCCATAAATTTGTGGATGAACTCTTTGAGTAGTGCAACTACTACACGTGAGAACATGGTAGGGGAATTCTTGAGTCCAAATGACATGACTGTATATTGGAAGGACCCTCATTCAGTGGCAAAAGTAGTTTTTCTGCGATCTTCTGGTGTGATTCTGATCTGATGGTATCTTGAGAACCCGTCAATGAACGAGTACGCTTCTTGGCCTCCTACGCTATCCAGGATCTCATCCGAGAATGGTGTCAGAAAGGGATCATGTACACAGGCATCATTTAACTTGCGTAAGTCCACACAGATTTAGATTTCCCCCTTCATCTTCTTTTCCCGAACCACCATCAGACTTACCAAATTTGACTGCTCGACCGGTTTGATAATACCTGCGGTAAGCATTTTATCGATTTCTTCCTTAACCTTCTTCTTATACTTAGGGTTCATCCGATAAGGGCACTTCTTTAAAGGGTGCGCATCTAGTTTTAGAATGATGGACATAACCCCTATATCCCCTGTGATCCCCTTGAGCTCCGAAAACTTCGTTGGGAATAAGTCTTGATATTCTGTGAGCAATTCAACAACTTTGCTTATAGTGTCATCATCCCAGTGGGCCCCAATTTTAGCCAACTTAGGTTGCTCGTTTGTGCCAATATTAACTTCTCACAACTTTAGAGGCTTCGACATGTCCACAGTTTGTAGTGCGGGTCCTGCAACTGCGCGTTCCCCCTCTGACTTAGGGATAGAGACATTGCGGGGATCCTCATCACGTTCTTCTATTGTAATATTGTGGCATCTAACAATATCCCACATCTGGGTCTCCCATGTTGCTGTCCCAAAGGCTGCGTCCAGGCTAGATTCACCAAATACAAAGGTGTCTATATCCTGCAGAGCTTCGTCAAGTGCCTTTGAGCCCCCTGTCAATCCGAATGTTCCTATAAATTCATCCTTCAAATTTTCCCAGTGGCGTGTGTGCTAATGTAGCTCTGCATCCAAGTACCATGCAGTGGGAATTGGTCCCAACGCATGAATAAACAAGTGAACCCACTCCTATGTAGTCCGGCCATACCATTTCTCCATCCATGCGAATAAGTGTTCACGCGGATCCCCTGGGCCAAGAAACATTTTGATGTGTATGTCGACTGGAGGTTCAAATCGTAGGATCATCATTCCCCGAAATTCCTCCCAGTCCTGGAACGCCTCCTTATGCGTGTCCCACCATCTTACAAGTGTTGCGTGCATGGCTAGATTAAGGGCCCATAACCTTCATTTTCCTTGAACCTCAGCTTCAAATGTTCACAAAAACTCTTTTATACTACTAGAACCATCAAAGTAGGGCATTTCTCTTACCTCTTAGGATATATAGCGGAAGTCCCTTGTGATTCGTAGGCAACGCAACAAAGAGACATCATGTAGCTGGTTTTTCCAATTTTCTATTTCTCCGTCAGAGTCAGAGGAGCATTCGCTATATTTTTCCGAGCAAAGAACACCATCGGCTGTAGGATTGATCTAGTATTCATCCATCATAGTTAACTTATAGATGTGATCCACCTCCTCTTCCTCATGCACTGGCTCCGTATACCTTTCTCCTTCTCAAGGTCTAGTGGTACTCTCACCCGTGTTCCTTCACTTTCAAACACCATGATTCTTTTCTTCAAATTGATAATACTGCCCATATCTATGGCCTAGTCTAATCCTAGGAGTGCAGGATAGGGGTCTGCATCTTCTACAATTTGAATGACTTCAAAGTCAACCTGGACCTTAACTCTTGCGATATCTACCATGATATTTGATAATATCCCCAACAGTATGATCTTCTATTGGTTAGCCATGCGTAGCTGGATAGTGGACCATTCAAACTTAGGTTCTCCCATTCGCTGCTAAGTTTATTTAGGTAGTACGTTCGCATCTGATCCTAGGTCAAGAATAACCTGATCCATCTCGTAATCACCAATCTACGTGGTTAAACGCATCTCCCTACCAGTGCGTCTCTTATGCTTATATAGTTTTTCCACATCCTTAACTTCCAGAGGTGGATTAGTTCGCTCTGCGTAGCTATCTATTAGTGCTTAGAGGTTTTCTACGGCCTGCTGGTTGCGCAGCAACTTCATGCATGCCTGCAAGAATGGTTTTACCTCATCCTCAACTCTAATGTTTGCGGGGTTATGAGAAGCAGATGCCTCAGCCTGAGAAAAGTCTTGGCGAGCTGCAAAAAAAGCTTCCTTTTCCTTTTGTAGGTCCAAACCTTCCTAATTGGTGACTGCTTTCTTGATCAGAGGTTCCGCCGTAGCTTTCTCCTTGGCCCCTCCAGTAGCCATGCCACTGCATGTTATAACATTAACGCTTGGTCCTTCATCTCGAGGTTCTGCCTTAACTCTTTGTTGCACATTCTGCGTTGGTGTCTGCTGCTTTTCCTGTTTTTTGCTATTAGAATCGGGCAGTCTTTGATCACATGGTCTAGCTGTCTGCAATATCTGCAGGATTTCTTTGCTGGGTTCATGCAGTCCCTTGCAAAGTGGCCTACCTCCCCGCAGTTATAGTAGATCAGTTGTCCTCTACCCCCACTTACACTTCCACCTCGGCCCCCTCCCCTGCCCCTAGCTGGGGAGCCACCTATGCCCAAGGGGGATCTTGGCGAGGACAGGTCCGACTGTACCCTATATAGGTTTCCTTGATCTATCATTAGATCATACGTCCGACAGTTCTGTTCATCATGTCCTACAGATCTGTAGAACCTACACCATTGTTTCTTTATTTATGGGACATATGTGACAAGGCGGGGGTAGTGGTTGGTATCGTGACGCGACAATCATCACACCACAACACCGACCCACTTGTTCTTACAGCTGCCCTAGGACGCAACGGGCTGGGTCCCCCGGCCTGCATGTAGTCTGCTAGCAGAGGACAATTATCCTTGGTGTGGCCATTCACCCTCCATCCTAGGCACCATCTTTCAGGGCTAGCCTCTATTCCTCGCTCCTTCCACAGGTTCTGGATCTCCATGTGCATTGCTTCTAGCTGGCCTTGTATTTGTTGTACTACTAACTGGGTATCATCTCTTGGTATAGCTTCCAGCTTCATATCAATCTCCAAGGCATTTTCTTGTGATTCAATGGCTTGATGACCCATCGACACACATAGGTGGGGCAGCAACATAGCAATGAACCACTCCATGTGTTGCCTGTCATCATACATAAATCCTCCTTCTCTAATTACCTTCTTTAGCCATTGGCCGGCTTCCCATACAGACTCGGATGGTCCTTGCTTGAAATATTTTAGATCATTCACTATCTGAGAGTAGTACTTAGGCTTCTTGAACTGTTGTTTCAAGGCATTCTTAATCTCTTCAATGGTCGCATTCGCATTTTGGTCGATGTATCCCATATACCAGTCCAAGGCTCTTCCTTCAAAGGCAAGGGATAACTGCTCCCTTTTCACTGCATCGCTAGCCACATTCTGCGTAGTCCATACTGATCCTGCGACAAACCAGAACCGATCCATGTATTCATCCCCTACGCCCTTGAAGGTAGGTAGCTTCATGTGCAAGGCCATCTTGTATTTTGGTGGAGGTGGGGTACGGGGGAGTTCTTACCCCTGTGCTGGCTAGATGGTGGTGTAGTTTGAGGTCCTTGCATAGCCGGATCCCTTACTGGACTATAGAAATATCTATCTCCTTCTTGGTTAGTTCTGTAATACTTACCATTACGCATTTTACCCTTTCTTTGATTGGAGCTCATTCACTCTGTATGGATACAAAAAATTCTTTTCTCACACAATAAGATCTTAATCAGTAATGGAAAAATTTTCAGAAACTTACCCCAGAAACCCCTGAAGAACCTCCGCTCTGCCTCTGAATAGGACACAAATTGGTTGATTGCAATTTCCATCACAAATCCTCCTATCACACTGTCGACCCAGTGATCTACTGTGTGAGTGATGGTGTTATTAGTCTTTTCTAACTGCTGGATCAGATCTGGAGTCCACTGTGTGATCCGTTCTTCCTTCCAACACGTCTGGAATTCTACGAGCCTCGCCAGCCACTTCTGAAGCTCAGTTGTGAATGTCACGAAGAAAATTTCGTAGATCTCAATGAAAATGTACTTATTATTCAACATCTCTGCAGTCAACTTCGTACTGCGATTCTCTTTCACTGCGAATTCCTAAAATTTCTTTTCAAACCACTCGTCGATTTATTTCTTCTTAGGTTTCCAATATTTTCTTGGCATTACCCGATCTCTCTCTCAAAATGCTCTTGGTCCTGGCAATGGAACCATTTTTTGGCTCGAGGGGTCCTGACCCAGGTTCGGAGGTTAAGGTTTGCCAACAAACCCCTATACTACTAGCCCTTTCGGTAGTGACCTGCTTTCGTAGGAAAAAGTCTCACCCAAAGCAGTATGGGAGGGTGCTGGAATTAGGTTTCCGCACCCTGAGAGAGAGTAGGTAAGTCAAGCGGGTCTTCCTTCCTAACCTATCGAGTTCACATTTAAAAGATCTATTCACAAGCTTATATAACAAAGCTATTATCAGACACAGATCTAGTAATTACCTTTGCATCCACATACGTAATTCCAATCTATCAACACAACAAACTATAATCATAGAAATTAACAAATCACAGATTCATATAACAGAAACACAGATACTTTCGCAAACTTTTGCAACTTTATCATATAGCCCAAGTTCGCATCAATCATAACAAAATAGATCCAGATAACATCAGATATCCAACAGTACTTCGCATATATATTAATACAAAAATCCTCTTACAATCCCAAAATACCGCCTGCGCACACAACCAGCAGGGTCCGCACACAGTAGGACTGAGGATCTCTGCGCACACAGCCAGCAGGAGTCCTTACCCAAACAACCCGACTACAGATCTAACAGTTCGTGCTTAGCATCAATCTCAATTCTTCTCTACCTTAAGACTCAAAACATTCATCTTTTTCTATTGACTTAGCCTACACCTCCAATGGTCGACAAACCATGGTTTGTGGACTCTTGGTCTACCATTGACTCATTACAATGCATTCGGGTCTTTGACCCACCCCAAAACCCCTGTGTTAGACTAAATAGTACCAAAAATATACAAAAATGGACAAAATTCACAGCTTTAGGAGACCCTGTTCCAACACTACATGAAGCGTTTCCAAAACAATGGTCAATGAGACATGCCAGACTTGCAATAGCAAAAACAAACAACAACAAAAAAAAATCATTCAAAAGGTAATATTTCTGATTAAAATGAATTTCTAGAATTATATGTATATATTACTACAAAGCATTCATTTATTAATATCAATTTTGTTATATTTAGGTTTCATATATCAATATAAAAATAGTTAATTACTTTTTTTTCAATAAGGTTATGAAAATCCCAAATGATCAACAACCTCATATGCAAAACATGCGAGTAGGAATGTCCAAAAAAGTGTACAAGGAGATGGTCATAGAAATGGATATAATTGCATCACAGGAGGAGTCATCTCAACAACAACATACTTCAAATGTATTTAATCATGATTGACTATGTACATAAAAAAATAATTTAGCAGTAAATATTAGTTTTTGTTAGAAAATTATATATTATGGAGCAATGCAACACATAAAATATGCGAAAAATACAAGCACACAAAACACATAAAACCAGAGAGACACAGATATACGTGGTTCACCCAATTTGGGCTACATCCACCCCAAACAACCAGTCCTTCCTTTCTATTATCCAGCGAAAATTGAAGAGACAAAACATACAGTAGATCCGTTGTAATTCTGCTCTCTCTCACAATCTCCCTATCTGTTTCTCGCTCTGAGAATACACACGTAATACACAGCCGCAATACAATACCCTCATATATACAAGGGGGTTTCCTTATAGGGAAAAAAACCCTAAACTAAACATAACTTCTACTGTCAGATCATCCGCCTATGAATGGCCCAGATTGACTAGAAATTACTATACTTTTACAAGGCAATTTTACATCTATTTTTAGCTTCAGGGGCGCTGCCCCCGAAACCCCCCACCAGGAGGGGGCTCTGAAAAGCATTGCCGCCTCCCCCTGGACCCCCCACAGCAGCGATTAATTACGGGCGGTGTTGCCGCCCCTTTTAAGGTACAGGGGTCCAATGCTGTGATACAAAGTAAACAAGATAATCAGGCTCCACACCCAACAGTTTTCAAGTATTTTCTTGCAGAAGAAAAAACAAAATGGAACTCATTCAACACATAAAATAGGACGACAAGGAAGAAAAGAGTTGATATCAAAGTTTGTGAGTGTTAATATTTCCTTATAACAGCTCAACGTTTCATTTTTGTATATTTAAATTGTTTTGCAACAACCATCCTTGAATGTATTCAAATAGGTGCTAACATACAAAGAAGAGCCATCGAAAGAATTGATTGACATTAGGTTAAATATGGGTTGTGATTTTATGTTTGCATATAAAAAATTAATTGTGGAATTTGTAAGTATCTATGTTGTTTTAATTATTTGAGTTTATAATTAATAGAACAAAAAATTTCTTTATATTAAACCTATGATTTATAATGGGATTTAAAACATATATGAAACAAAGTATGGAACTACGCCAGCAGAAGAATTGTTGCAACAAGGCATGAGACTTGGTTTTGAAACCATGTGCATGGTTTATGAGTCACTTCTTTCTATGACACATTTCTATTCAATTTACATTGATGTATATTATTTATTTTAATTTTCATTATTCTCACCAATGTAGATACACTCATTACACTTTTTTTGTATGTTGGTTGATGGAACAAGATCAAGAATAAGAAAACAATCGATGAAATCAACAAAACATTCATCCAAATAACCCCTACAATGGAATTAGCTCAAGCACTGATAACAGTTCCAATGAAGAATGATGATCTATTTGGATATCAATGCAACCTGTTGTATTTTTTGAAATAATTGTCTGTGAAAAACAAACATTTTATTTAATGTAATGGGAATAGTGTCCCAATTGAAAGAAAATGGGTTACCAATAAAAATCCCATTTTGTATGACAAAGAGCCTCTTATTTAAATATAATAGAATACATTTTAATTTATTCTATTGTGTTATCCAATGTCGTTGTGAAATGTTACACCATTGATTAAATACAAATATTATTAAATATTATAATGAAGAGATGAAAAATATGATAATATAGCAAATTAATCCAAAAATCATATACAAATGCACTAATCAAATATTAATTTATATAAATATTGTTATAATATATATGTCGATTTTTCGATGAATAACAGATTTAAAAAATTAGAATAATTTCACTGTCACAGGTTGATGTTTCAAAAAAAGAGAAAATCTCATTTAAAAATCAGCGTGTCTATAACATAAACACACACCAGTGCATTATGTTACATAAAATCACCATCAAAACATCTTTTTTGCATGACCGATGTATTCTCGGAAAACTAGAGTATCGACGTGTTTAGTTCTTTAAGCACTGGTATTGTTTGCAATTAACGCTCCCGTGCATTGTAATTCTGAACACACTAGTGATTTTATAGAACTATCCATTAGGGGAATTTTGAGGTCTAAAATGGGCCTCCTAAGGAAATTATAAATAATATTGGAAATAATAAAATAAGATTAGATTATATCATCAAATTTTAGAGGGAAAAAGGAAAAAAAACTACTTTTTCAACCCGTATTTTCAACATATGGGTTTACTCAAATTTCGAGCGAGAACACTCGTTGGATGAAAAATTTGATTCCTCATCTAAGGAGTACCCATGTTGCATAATTTTGATGGACCATGCTACACAAAAAATGAAAAATACATGAAAAATGTGATTACAATCACATTTTTTCATGTATTTCTCATTTTTTGTGTAGAAGGGTCCTTCAAAAGTATGCAACATGGGTACTCCTTGGAGGAGAAATTAAATTTTGCATCCTACAAGTACTCCCACTTGAAAATTGAGTAAAACCTTATGGAGATAAGTTGAAAATATATATTGAAAAAGCAATTTTATTATTTTATTGTTTTTTAATTTTTTTGCTTTTTTACCCCAAAAATAGTGAATAATCCCCCATGGTTGACATCATCATCTTGAATCCTATTGGTTCTTATAAAGTTTATTTTGGTTGTACGTTTTTGTTAGGAGGCCCATTTTAGACCTCAAAATTTCTCTAATGCGCCCTAGTCCTACAAAATATTATTTCTAGCCCGATTTCATTATTAAAATTAACAACACTGGCCCTTTTATATCCTTAGAGCACAGATGTGTTTATACAAACAATACGTATCGACACTACGATTTTAAATATAAGCACCAGGTCTGCAATATTTTTTTTTTGTGTGCCCCAATGTCGTTCCTTAAAAGAACACTCCTAAGAATTTTTTGATATATACACATCGAAGCGGTATACGTTTCAGGCACCCATGTTATTTATATTTTCAAGGAAAGTATTCTTCCTTTATTTAGGGATATTATGAACATATTTCATGGTGAATACATTTTTTGCATAGGAGGGTCAACCAAAAGTATGCAACATGCGTACTCCTTGGATGAGGAATTAAATTTTGCATCCTACGAGTACCCCCACTCGAAAATTGAGTAAAACCTTATGGAGATAAGTTGAAAATATAGGTTGAAAAAATAATTTTATTATTTTATTATTTTTTAATCTTTTTACTTTTTTACCCCAAAAATAGTGAATAATCCCCCATGGTTGACATCATCATCTTGAATCCTATTGGTTCTTATAAATTTTATTTTGGTTGTACGTTTTTCTTAGGAGGCCCATTTTAGACCTTAAAAGTTCTCTAATGCGCCCCGGTCCTACAAAATATTATTTCTAGCCTGGTTTCATTATTAAAATTAACAGCATTGGTCCTTTTATATCCTTAGAGCATCGATGTGTTTATACAAACAATACGCATCGGTGCTACGATTTTAAATAAAAGCACCATTTTTTTGCGTGCCCCGATGTCGTTCCTTAAAATAACAATCCTAAGAATTTTTTGATATATACGCATCGAGGCGATATACGTTTCAGGCACCAGTGTTCTTTATATTTTCAAGGAAATTATTCTTCCTTTATTTATGGATCTTATGAACATATTTCATGGTGAATACATTGTTTGCAACACCTTTTATCACTTTGCGATATTTGTGGCATCGAAGAAACAAAGGGTGACACTTCAGGATACGAGAAAGGGAGTGTGACAAAATATTGTATAACAGATGCCCCGAAAAGCATGAAGTCATAACGAGAAGTGATGGCTGAAGTGATTTACAAGAAAATGCAAGGACTTAGAGAACCACTGTTAGGAGACCTACAAATCAAACATAACACACTATATTTGACATATTTGATGTAGGTATGCTTAAAGTGTAAGCATCTAACAATACATAGATCCATGAAATGGATGAAACCATCCGACTAGAAAGAATCATGCTTACAATCATGAATACATGGATCCATGGCATGGATGTATCCATTCGACTAAAAAGGATCCTGATTACAATCATGAATATTGAATAAATCCATGCAAATTAGATTTATCAAATGAAACCCACGTTCTTCATCATTGCCTCTATCCAACGAAATAATGAATCTCACCATGTGAATATATGGGTTGAAGTCGAACATGGTAGAAACCACCCGATTACCGGTCGATGATGTAAACCTTTAACAGGAATGACAAAAACCACAAATTATGACAATGGCACTCAAGGTACAACAACAAAAACCATAAGTGTAAACAATGATGTTGAATTCGAACACTTGCATAATCATTCGATCGATGGTCAGTTATGTGAACCTATCGTCGAATGCGAAGAACCTTCCATTGAGGCATGCAAGCTCCAAGGTATTGAAAGGGAGTTTCTAGATCATTTTCCTAGATAATGAGTTGGAGTCGACAAGAAGTGATCCATCGAAGGAGGGCCATAATGTTTCCTGGTGAGCCATGGTATTGCACCAAGAATGTTGCAACTCCCAGAGGCTGCCCTACTTTAATTTATCAACCTGGGTTTCGTAAAAACTTTGAGGTGGCAGTGCTATATACACAACATATGCATTCTACTCATTCATCCTCTTCTGAGCTCTACGAAAGGGTGCTACTTCGAGGTTTTCTAGATGAAGTCTGTCACACTTCTGGAATTAGGCCTAGCGCTAAAAATGATTCAAAGCCATGGAATTATCAGTAAGTACATAATTATACCATATAACCAAGTACATCTAACTCATTTGCAATGAATGAAATCTACTTATTAGACTGTGATAGGAATTTTAAAGAAACCTAGGTACTTTGCATGAAGTAAATTTCTAAATTGGAATGACATAAAGGAAACTAATCTAATTACACTTACATGGGCCAAATGGCTAAAAACACTTTACTTACCCTATGCTCTATCTATCATGGTTTTATTCATGCAACTATTCATGACCTAACTATGCTTGAAAATGTGTTGTTTTGCAACTAGAAGAAGAAAGTGCTAAGGTGGTTGATGGAGGGATTGAACACATAGGGAGAAGGTTGGAGGTGTGTGAGTGGTTCTTGCAGGTTAAGAAGGTGGCCATGGTGGTTTATGGCCTTAAGGAGGGGCCCAAAGGTGCTGTTCCAAGTGCTGCTACAGGTTTCTTGTAGTGCTACAGGCAAGTCCTGAATTGCTATAGGAAACAGGGCGAGGGAAATATGAGGCCTAAAAGAGGTGGAAAAAGCATAGGAAAGGTGGTGTGAAGGTGGATGAGGATTATTCGGAGGTGGTCCACCCCTTGGCCAAGCTCAGGGCCTCTTGGGAGGCCTGTCTTGCACCCCTAGGGTTTGCTCACGGTGTAGGGATGGAAAACCAGAAAACAGGGTTGATGGTGATTTTGATGAATATAGGGCAGAAGGGAGATGAGAGATGAAGTTGGAGGTGCTGTTGAAATTCTCCTTGGATGTGCTACCTATACCTATAATCAAACTACCTATTCATGCAATAAATATGGACATATTCATGATAAATACAATGGAAAAGATGACCTAAATTTGTAAAGAAAATCTATCCTAATATAGAAACAGAGATCTACCACAACATACTGAATATGTTCATGGAATTACAACAAATAATCTCATCTATTCCAAGAAATAATAAACTAAAAATCATTTTTGGTCTGTGGGGAAGGCCTACCCTCCTCAATGTCTATTGACAAAGATGAGAGGGGGAGGCTTGACTCACAAATTTATGGAGTTAGCACCTATTCTATCACTCATGTAAGCAGACTAAATCTATAGAAATATAAAAATGGAAGAAAACTAAAATAGTGAATGAAAATACCAACAAACTAGCTAACTATTCATAAGAAAAGCTAGCTAAATGACATGAAAGTAAAGAATGATTACACAAGAGATGTTGAGGCACATGGATTGGGCCCTAACCCACAAGCCTAGCTCTTTGGAGCTAGATCAGTAAGGCAAAATCTGAATACTCATTTCATTTCAAAAGATAGTCTCATTATATCAATATAAAATTCTTGAAAAAATGATTACAATAGCAAAGAGCCTAATGGATTTCTCCAAAATTTGAATCCTAATGTGCTCTTTCTCAACTCTATTTAACCTAAAGGGTAGCTAGCAATAGCTCCCTAGAAAATAGGTGATGATTCCACTTGAATCCAAGTGAAGTATGGCTTGAGTGCACTTGGTCTTGAGTTTGCTTTACTACCTTTGATTTCGAGCTGTTGGAGGGAATCTCGAGGATCCATTAGTTGCCTTTGGGAGTTATGGAGGGTGGAAAACCCCCTAGAATCTCTCCTTGCTGTATAATACGAGTCTTTATAACAAAATCTCCACAAAAGTGCCATATCTTCATGATTTTATTGCATTTAATCTTACGTTAGGTACTCAAAGTACGTTAAGCCTCAATCACCACCCACACTAGCATCATAAGGCCATAATATAATTAAAATGCAAGAAAAGAGACTTAATAAGGCAAAAAGGTGACCATTAATCCCTCCAAATGTACCTTATGATGGAGCTCATCATCACCCCCCTAATAAATGGTTGCCCATCCTTTGAACAACTAATCCTCCTTCTTCATTTCCTTTAAAGCCTTTATGGACCCTCTAACTTCCCAAGGAAGAAGTGTGGGAGTCCTTTTAGGAGGATAAAACCCATAATTATTTTCTTATTCTTCCCATTCTATGTTCTATTCATCTTGGTCCTTCCCATCACTCAGCCCCAGTAGCAAGGGTGGACTGAGCTTGAGACCAAGCCACTGAATCTTTTTGGCCTGCATGGCCCAATGGTGCCCTTTCCAAGGCACCCATTAATCTTTCTTGTGTATGGCACTTCATGTTTCTAAGGGTATGAGGGAGGTTGTTCTGTCTTCTCTAGCTAGCCATAATGCACTCATCTCCCAACAACCTAGAAACATCATCAAAGTGGGCTATTGCTTCAGCTTATGTATGGAGGTATCTTTCAGCTAGTTCAGGATCCCTTTCAATCTTCAGATGGTTATTTATGACTCCTCTAGGGCTGAAAAATTTTGTCCTAATGTGTAAGGGTTCTCTATTTTCTCTTCTCATAATCCTCCTCATGTATCTTGTGCCCTTGTGTCCTCATTTACCATCCATGATGCTAAGGCCATTAATTGCGTGTCCCCCATCCTAGTATTGGGGTGACAAATATTTAAATCTGTTAAAACGAGGTTATGAAAATAAAACTCCACCATTTTTTATTTGTTAGCCAAGCTAGCTTGATTGCAGAAATCAATGAACTGTCTACAATTTTGGAAAGAAAAGGATCCATGGGAGACTAAATTTTTGATTTTAAAGAGGAGCCACTACTCCTTAAGTTAAAATGAATATGAATCTAAAGTATACCTGTGTTGAATGGCCTCCATGCACAAGTCTGCCATGGTAGTCACTTGTTTACCTTTTTGTTGAAGTTTCTCTTGTAGTGCTACATTCTCTGTCTGTGATTTCTGAAGCTGCTCCAAAACTGACTCTTTGAACCTCACATTAGATAAAAAATTTCCCAATTCAGATACTTTTCATTCCATAACCCCTATATCATACACTCCTTTAGATGTGGCAAGCTTCATCCAATGATGAGTGTGTTCCCTTTCTTCCTCCAACTGATGAAACAAAGGAATTGTGAATTTTTAAGGAATTAATCTACCACCCTGAATGTAGGTGTAGTAAGATCTGAGCTTGGGTTGAGGGCTAGGGTTTGGCACCATTGCAACATCTTTGGGATTTTATTTTGGTGAGGTGGCCTCTTCTTTGTTATATTTTCCTCCCTCTTTTTCATCATGTATTTCCTTTTGTGCCTTTCCCTTAGCTTCCTTGACCTATTTCACTCCTGTGGCTATATTGTCCACCTCAACCAAAGCATTTTTCTCCAAATTTGTGCTTGCTGGAGTTTCCTGTAGCAAAAACATATTTTCCTGTAGAAAACTCTATTTTTCTTGATGAAGACTCTCTTCTTATTGATTTTCACTCTTTTCACTCCTTGGAGGGTCTGTGGAGGTTGCATGAGGTGTGTGGGTTGCCAATCTGGCTGAATGTCTTTTGATATATGTTACATGTGTCCTTATGGGAAAAGTGATTTCTTGTACCCTTCCTTCCTCTAATATAATTTCTTCCTCCTTCTGTGGTGATTATTAAATGGTTATAGGGCTCTTGGTGGGAGTTTGTGGCTTTCCCTATCTCACCCTCCGACTCTTCCTAGTTCTAAAGTACATAGGTATCTGCCTCTTTTTTTTTTTTTTAAGAGGTGTAATCAAAGTATTTAAAGTGGAAGCTACCTCTTGGTCTGTGATGTCAGGTGACATGCTTGTGTCTTGAGGGTAGGTTTCATGGCTTAAGATATGGTCCATACCTTGTTTTTCATAAGTATTTACTTCCTCCTTTCCTTCAGCTTCTTCTTGCTCTCTTTCTGTTGTCTCTATGTTCTCTGTCTCAATTTACATCTCCTCCTTTTCCTCTATGTTTTCTGCCTCTTCTTCCTCTCTATTTCTACCTCTTCTTCCTCTTCTTCTTCCTCATTTTATACTTCTTCTTCTCTAGGGCTAGAATTAGAGGTTTTCCCTATTTGGGTAGCTATAAAGGCTTCCCTATCCATGTTTATAAAAGAGGACCAGAATATAGGTTGGTTTAGCCTTCTCAAAGCTTCATCTACAACTAATATTATCAAGCCATGACGGGCCAAGTGATGATATTTCCTTTGTCTCACTTTATGGCTCATATCAGTGGTGGAGTTTAGGAGGAAGTGAGGGATACTTAATCTGTGTTTGAGTGGAATCCCTCCTTGTAACCTTAGTTCATTTAACAACCTTAAATGATACCCACAAACCAAACTCAATATGCCGTCACAAGAGATTAATTTCATGATGTGGAAGGAAACTTCATCCCAATGGTATGGGAGGCTCTCTCTTCTCACACCATTTTTATCTTCAATATACTTCTCTCTAGGTAGGAAGAAATTATTTTTCGCTACAGTGCTAGTTATTCTATCCTTGACCCATTTGACTCCTAAGGGAAAGGTGGTAACTATTCTTATGATTTTAGGAGATAGAGTGATGGCTAGTCCTCTTATCATAGTGGTGGCTCTTTCTTCTGAATGTGATTGTAGGGCCACTGCAAATTCTTTAGTTATTTCATCATAATAACCTTTCAATAGCTCGAAGAACCCTTTCCATTGGTGATTTCAGAAGATTTCCATAACCTGAGGGTGCTGCCTAATTCTCTTATTGTCTGTAGGCTCCCTCTTGTTGAATCCCCCTCCCATTTTAATGCTATGAGATGAAGGTGGTGAGAGGTTTATAGAGGCAAGTCTTGGAGATGGAGGACTTGAAGAAAAACACAAGATTTTTTTTCTTTACCCTTTAACTGTCACATATACTTTTTTTGAGTGTGAATTACATGGAGGGATTTTAGTGTTGGAGGATGAAAATCCACTTACCTTGGTCCTTTGCTATTTTTGATTGATATATGTGGGCTTTGGGAAGCCAATCCACCCACATGTAACTCTGTGCTCCCCTCTAAGCCTCTACTAGTGTGTTGCTGAGGTTTCCTGTAGCACGATGGTGCATGCAAGCCCAAAGTTTGATGCTGCTCTTCTGATGGCTCCCACTGCTCTCATGCACTTGCTGCTCTTTGAAATTCTCAATGAAATGGTGGAAATGAGTCAAATCTTATCTTTATTGGACGTTTTAATCAAATTTGGAGCGTTGTTGTGACTTGTACTCAACTCAAGTTTCCTCTTAGAGACTAGTGACCCTCACTTCAGTTAATCATTGCTGACCTCATGATCACTCCCCTCTGTACTCATCCATCCTGACTTGAATCGATTTGACTTTCCTAGGTGGCATGGACTTTCGCTTTTCCTTAATTTTTACTTTATGAAGGTGGCCAAGTTAACTTACCACCTTTTGGACTTTTAAACTTCTAAATCTTTAAATTTAACTATTTTGGCCATTATGTATGCACAATGAGGGGTGAGAGGCCATAAATGAGCTTACCTAGTGTTGGTGAGGTTCTGCAGGAGCTGGTGGTGGTAGCTTGAGTCTTTTATTTGTTGTGTCTTCAATTTTTTTGTTTCCTGAGTGAGCAGCTTCTTCTGAGTGAGCTGCTTATCTTTTTTGAGTGAGATGCTTACCCTTTTCTTGTTTTCTTTCTTTTGTAGGTACTGCATGGAGGGATTTAGATGCCATGGCTGGTGTGCTTTGTTAGCCACCTATAAAATTTTTGGCATAGCAAACAGGTGGCTAAATGGTTTCTAAGTCTTCAAGAGGAACCTTTTCCTTGAAAACCTACCACTCTTGAAGCCTTCATGTGTTTTGTCCTCTGAAGCAATCTTCAATGCTGTGTCCATCAAAAGCCTCACTTTTTGTAAAAGAAAAAGCTACAAAAAAGGACTCCATTTTCCCTATTTCATCTCCTCCAAATCGCTCATCTCACATCCTCATTCCCTCATAAAATCCCTCCAAATGTCCCCATTTGACTTTCTAACCCTCTCAAAACCTTGTTTAAACCTCATATTATGCATGGAATGATTTAAAAATGCCTCTTTCCCCCTACCAGAACCCCTCATTTGGCCTAAAAAGCATTGATGTTGGCTTAAAATACTCTTGTTTATACTATATCAGGATCAAGCCCCTGAGGGCTTATATTCTGCAGCCCCAACCTCATACAACCTTCGCCCCGCAACTAGGTGCTAAAAGGCCGAAAATCCTTTGAAAAAATGGAAAATTCTGTGAAAAGTCCAAAAACCCTTTGAAAAGGCTTAAAAAATGCTTTCTTCGCTCCATGAAGAAATTTAGCCCCTGAAGGCTTATTTCTCCTTGACCCCTCATTCATGTAACCTAAAAATCTGCACCAGGCACTTAAAGGGTCGAGAGAACCCAACCAAAATGGTTTTTCCCCTTTGTTTATTCATTTCTGACAGTCATAGTTTGGGTCAACAAGAATCGTCGATCACTATAGATCGATGATCTTCAGGCAATCCGACACCCTTTCACCCTTCCAAGACTCCATCTCCCTTTCAAAACACTTTTGCCCGAGATCAAATAACAACCGTTCGTTGCATAATATCTACGGTCCACAATCAACCCGATGATTTGACGTCCGCCCGGTGCATCTTTCCCCATCAGGTTTCCTCTGCATTGTCCGATCAAAATCATCAGATTCGACAGCTGAAGTGACATTTCGCGTAAATTTGATGTCCGAGCTTTAATCTTTAGAAACTGCATGATATGGGTGGTTTTTTTTTGCCACAGGTCGTGTAGTGTATGGAATCGTGCAGATTTTGTGAAAACATCTTACCGCTCCCAACGCCGCGTGAATACCACTAGTTGTTTTCACAAACCACCTTTCCACAACGCATTTTTCCACTAAATCTCAGCCGTCCATCATATTGATCCGACGGCTATGTTATAATTCCACCCATATCCATTATTTCTTCATACATCCTCCAAACGCCCCATCGCGTAACATTGACCGTTGATTGCCGTGGTCAGATCTAATCTGACAGTCCAACATCCTCCTCACACCAAAACTTCATCGGGCCTGCTTTTCGCCGCTCTTTCACAATTTCCACCACTCCACCATGATTTTTCTACATTTATTCACTGCATCCATGATACCCCTTCATCGCGCCACCATCCCTTTGGTCCTCCACAACATATCCTCCTCCACTCCATTGATTTCCTTAACATGTTTATTGTCTTTTGCAGGGTTTCAGATAGTATAAAATCGCTCTCTGTCTCACGATCACATACAGGGAAAATAGAGCACAGGAAGACATTTTTAGAGTCAGAGATTGCAGAGGAAGGCGCCGGTGATCGTCTAAACGTGTGTTTCATTAAAATATCAGTGTTAGACCCTGATCTAAACCCCCCTGCGCCATGAAACCTGCACAGACACCAAAAACAGCCAGAAGAGAAGCGACAAAGTGTATCAGTGAAGGAAATTAAAGGATTAAGAGCCTTTATTGAAGATTAATGATTATAATCCAATGTTTAAAGCTCGAATAGACAACATGAAGACCATAAAGAACACCGAGGCATAATTCAGCCTAAAACACAGAATCAAAGTAAATTAAAAGTGTTTTAGGAAAAGACAAAGACATCTGTCAGTCCGAGAAAGCCTCCACCACCACTCAGAGGCAAATTGAACCCTCTCCAGCACCAAAAGCCAACACTCTCCATCTACCAAAATACACCTACAACCTCATAGAAATCAAAGAAGGCCTAGCTATTTCCAGAACAGAAGATATTGACCTAAAGACAACTGAACAATTTATACAAATCAAAGGAATTTATTTCTAATTGTCAGCAAAGTTATTTTAAAGGATAAAAAACAGCCCAGAAGCCAATATTTTCATCCATTAGGCCTCTAAAAGAAGAAAAAGAGTTATGAAGCAGAATTATAGGTAGAATGCATTCCTGCCTTATGCGTTTCATGGTTTTCAAGGGCTAGGAATTGCATTGATTATCGAATTAATGATACTTGACCCCTAGAAACTCTCCCACTTCCTAATTTTCTTATAAATTCTCCTTGAGGACCACATTGTAAGGGTTGGTCTCTGGATATCTGATTGCATGTTAATAATTTGCTGAAGCCCTGTTTGAAGTTGAAGATACATAAGCTGATATGAGAAGTTTGAACTTGTAGAGACCCACTAGGCTTGAAGATTGTAACTGGTTTGAACATCAAATACAAGCTGATTTATGGGATCTTGTTCTATGTCAATGGTGACATGTTTTTTATTTTTATTTGTTATTTTCCTTGGTTTGTTCACTCTGTCTAATTTCTCTGATAAAGAACAACAAATACAGAGCTAGGATTTATTCTTAAAAGTACCCTACTCTCACTGATAAGCTTTATTTCTATGTTTTCCTCCTTTGAAAGTTTCCATTAAGAGTACATTGAAGTAGGTTAGTTTCAAAGCACTTACCTGATCTTAAGTTACTATTTATGTTTATCATCTGTGTTTTCTCATATAATAAGCTGAAAGCAGGATAGGTTCAAAGTCCTTACTTGATCTTAAGCTATTCTAAGTGTTTTTTAATGTTTTCTATTGAAATTACATCAATGCAGGCTAGTTTCAAAGCACTTACCTGATCTCAGATCACTCTCATGTTTTTTCCTTAAGTGTATGCCAAAGCAAGATAGTTTCAAAGTACTTACTTGATCTCAGGCTGCTCTTAGTTTTTCATTTGTTTTGTTCTTCATTTCCTGTTTGTTTCATTCCATAAAATCAACTTTAAGAGATCCTTTGACATAGATGAATTTCCCCATGGATCACTCTTGAACCTTGTTGTCCAATTAAATCCTCTTATGACTCCATAGCCCAATGGATTGAAGCTAATTTTTGCCCATATTTTCAGCTGAATCATCCCTTCATTTTCATACACCTTTACCCTTCATTTAAACTACCTTCACCTTCATCATGTCCTTGCCCAACCACAAAAAAAATAATAATAATCAAAACCCATGCCCTTCATAACTAGCCTAATATCACATTTCATGCCTTAAAGATCACCTCTTCAAGCACACTTATAGAGAGATCCCTCTCTGGATTCAAGAGGGCTAGATCCTAGAATCCCAAAGTGGTTCATATGTTGGCTTTGTAGTTTGTATTTGCCAAACGTGCAAATTACAAAGACCCTAAAATTCTGGCAACTCCACTGGGGACTTCTGAGTGAATTTCATCCTAGATACCTTTAGGACCTCAGGAAAACCCCTTGATTCAAAGGCATTTGGTGTGTTATCTAGTTGAGCCACCAGACCTAACATTCTGGCGACTCCACTAGGGGATCAGACCCTATTAGCCTTAGTTTGGTAGTAAATCATTGTGGTGGACAGTAAATCTCCTTCAATAAAATTTAAACCTTCCACCTGGTGACTCCACAGATCTTGAATGACCAAAGGACTCCACTGGTGATCAGTAGGCCTGCTGATTATCTTTGTTTTCACAAGACTCCACTGGGAGACCAGTTTCATTACAACATCATCCATTTTAAAGGAAACACATAGGATTAAGCTTCTTTGTTTGAAGGTAGTTTTCCTCTTAAAGACTGTCATATCTGGCCAACCTCCTTCATTGATATTTTTATACATACTGGATTCAAGAACAATCCATACCGGAGCTTATCCTAATCTAAACCCCCCTGAAATAGTGGACAATCCTGAGAATATTATTAGGAATACTTCTTCATATAGGGACCCCACTATTGTCAGAAACATTTATAGAGCTAATTCAACACCCCAAAACCTTACAGATCTATTAGAGACTCAGTTTGATTTATACTTACCAAGAAATTCACCAAGAACTAATTCATTTAGTATTTTAGATCAAACAAACTTTGAGCCTCCAAACTCACCTCCTCATAGTGACCAGCATATTAGTAGCAGAGAAACCCCTCCATCCACACCTCCTGATATACATTTCATTCATAACTTAGGTCTCTCTCACCCTATATCTTCTCAACATTTTGCTGCTGTTCCTAGCATTTCTGTCAGTCATATACCTGCTGCTCAAGCCCATCCTTTACCTCCACAAAACATCATCATGGCAGCATGGTATGCCCCCTTGGTGTTACCACAACCTTTAGCTCCTTTACCTAACGAATATCAGTCTAAAATTCCTCACTTCACTGGGAAATAATATACTACAGCTCACTAGATAGGATGGAAGATGCCTTTGACTACATGGAAATAGAGGATGAGACAATTAAGATGAGGATCTTCGCTCAGAGTTTAGGAGGAGAAGTGAAGAAGTGGTTTAAAGGATTACCTCCTAATAGCATCAATGATCTACCCTCCTTACTTCAAACCTTTATAAACAGATGGGAAGTCAGAAGCAACCCTCTCCAAATCTTAGCAGAATATAAGAATCTTAAAAGAAATCAAGGAGAGAGTGTCAAGGACTACTCTACAATATTTAACAGTGTCTACAATGTTCTTCCACCACACATGAAACCTCCCCAAGGGATGGCCTTAGTGAAATTCATTGAAGGATTTGATTCTGATATGGCCTACCAGCTTAGGGAAAGAGATTATAACACATTGGAAGGCATGTAGAAAGGAGCAGTGAGTGTAGAGGAAAACTTGATTGAAAAAAGAGCTAGGATGAGGGCTGAGAAAAAGGTAACCTATAGGGATGACAACATAGCTTCTTCATCTGAACCCAAATATGATAGTCTAGCCAAAGACATGTAGAGGATGGAAATAATGATGGGGAAATTGGTCATCCAAGCAACTAATCAGAACAGAAACAAAAATCAAAACCAGAACCAAAACTTTAGGAGAAACAATCCCCCAAATAGACAAAAAGACTCTAATCAACAAGTCATACCGCCCTTCCAAGAGAATTTCCTTGATGAGGATGAAGGGATAATAGAAGAATCAGAAGGGACTATCATAAACATGGTGGAAGTAGATGAATAGGATCACACTTTTTCCACAGAAGATAACCAGACCTCATACTCACATTGGGATGAGGAAAGGTTGGAAACTGAGGACTATAGGTTAGGATTTGAAAATTCCATCATGAAGGTTAGAGAACAATATGATCTCAGAAGAAAAAAGAACATAGATAATCCCAAACCAAAGGCCTCTGAATCACCATTAATAAAAGACCTGAAAAGACTCCTAAAGTGACTGCTGAAAGCAGTAAATCAACAACTAAGAAATCTAATAAAAAAAAAGATAAGGACACCCAAACTAGTGACAAATCGAGTCAAGAATCTAGAAACACTAGCATTGCAGCTAATTCTCCTGATAAAACAACTTCAAACATTGTACATACTGAAAATCAGCAAGCTGATCTTGCTAATAAAACGGTGTCCAACAAGACAAAATTAAACTTCTCAAAGAGTCATTCTCCTTTCAGTTTGGAGAGTGAAATAGCCAAGATTAAAATTTTTGTCCCTCTCACTGAGTTGGCCACCAAAGATGTATATAAGAGTCAAATTTTAAAATATTTAAACTTAGGAGAAAACAATGACATTGTCAATGTAAATGATGATCAACTAGCTCTCTTGTTTGGCCCAAAAATTGAAGGGAAATTTCAGGAAGGGGTAGTTCCTCTTTCTATGTCAGCCTCAATATCCATGACAAAATCCTGCATAATGCCATGCATGACTCTGGAGCTTCACACAACCTGATGCCAAAAATGATAATGGAAAAGCTAGGCCTAGAGATAGCCAGACCTTATAAGGATTTATATTCTTTTGACTTTAGCAGAGTGAAGTGCCTTGGCCTAATCAAAGATATTTGTGTGAATTTGACTCAAATCCTAGCCAAGTGCATGGTCATGGATGTTGTGGTGGCTAATTTACCTCCTAAGTATGGCATGTTGCTGTCAAGATCATGGGGTGCCAAGCTGCAAGGTACAATGCAGATGGATGGGACATATGACACTATGCCTGTCTTTAGCCAGCTTAGAAGACTATATAGAGAGGCACACATGAAATTCATGGTTAGTAGCCCAGAAAATCCTGAGAATTCCCCTCTTTACTCTGTCCATACAGATCTGGACTCTTTTATCCTGTACAATGATGAATTCATAAATGGGCCAGAGCTAGAAGACAGAAATTCAGACAGCCAATTAGAGGCCCCAAATCTAGAAATAATGGAAGTTCTAGATATAGAGGAAAACGAGAGAGAAACCTTTGAAAAGTGTGCTGAAACAAAAAACCAGAGTGAACAAAGCCAAGACTGCAAACAATAGATTACCCATCACTCTGAATTCCATGAAAATCCTGAAGAACAAGACACATCACAACATGGTGCAGACTTCAGAATACAACATAATGGTGAACATGGCATTAGGGATGAAGATGATGTTAATCCCACAAACAATCCCTTATGGTGCATGAACTTTGATGGGTCTTGCACTAAAAATAATGCAGGAGCTGGGGTATGGTTGCATAACACTGAAAACAATTACACAGAGAGCCATGTTTTCAAACTAGACTTTATGTGCACAAACAACGTTGCAGAGTATGAGTTTGTCATCCTAGGATTACATTTATTGAAAGAACTAGAAGCCAAGAGGATAGTTGTCCAGGGGGACTCAAAATTAGTCATCAAACAACTAAATGGAGATTATACTGCAAAGCACCCTAGATTAAGGGCATACAGAAATAATGCCGTGGATTTTCTGAAAACATTTGTAGAGTATGAGCTGATGTTTGTTCCTAGGAGTCAAAACATAATTGCAAATGGATTGGCTTGCACTGCTAGTTCATATCAAGAATTACCTAGTGACAAACATATCATTATTCAAACAAAATACAGACCTGCAGTGCCAGATAATGAAAAATATTGGCAGGTATTTGAGGGTGACAAACAGATAGAAGATTTCTTGATCTGCAAGAATGAATTTGAATTGCCTGATTCAGATCCTAAATCTGATGAAATCTATTCAGATAAAGAGCCCCCTGATGAAGAAAAACCATCCCCCAATATAGAAATAAACATGTTGACCAAAGAATTTGAAAAACAAACTGAAGAATACATGAAATCAGATAAAGAAGACATAGAGGCGCTGCAGTCCAAAGACAAAAGCATACCTAGAGGATTAGCACCCTTAGAGGACCTTTTCGATTTTAATGATGTGGAAAAGAAACCCAATATAGAACACAATGAGTCAGATGTTGAAGAATGCAACATAGGCAGCAAAGATAGGCCTAAAATGATTAAATTATCTAAGTCTTTGCCTGCACATATCAAACAAAAAAACATTGATTTATTTAAAGAGTTTGTTGATGTGTTTGCCTGAAGCTATGAGGACTTAAAAGCCTATGACACAGAGATTATCCAACATAAGATCCCATTGAAAGAAAACCAGAAACCCTTTAGGCAAAAACTGCGCAGAATCAACCCAATACAACTTCCTCTAGTGGAAAAGGAAATTAAGAAAATGTATGAGGCAGGAATCATAGTGCCTGTGAGGTTTTCAGATTGGGTTTATAACCTTGTAGCTGTGAGGAAAAAGACAGGAGAAATCAGACTGTGCATTGATTTTAGAAACCTTAACAGAGCCTCCCTAAAAGACAATTACCCTTTACCCAAAATGGAACACATCCTGCAAAGAGTAGTTGGTTCAAAGAGGATTTCTCTGTTAGATGGTTTTTCAGGGTATAAACAAGTTTTAGTACTCCTAGAAGATCAACTCAAGACAACTTTCATCACTCCTTGGGGCACTTTCATGTATGTGAAAATGCATTTTGGATTAATGAATGCTGGGGCAACTTTTCAAAGGGCCATGGACATTTCATTTTCAGAGGAAATAGGGCACTTCATTGTAATTTATCTTGATGACATACTAGTGTATTCCAAAAGTGATGAACAACACCTTCAACATCTAAGAAAGGTCTTTGAAAAATGCAGGAGGTTTGGGCTATCCTTAAATCCCAAGAAGACAGTGTTTGGCCCGCAAGAAGGTAAACTTATTGGCCATATTATATCAGAAAAGGGGATTAAAATGGATCCAAAAAGAGTTGAGGGAATACTACAGATTAGCCACCCAAGGAACATAAAGGAATTGCAGTCCTTCATTGGGAAGATTAACTTCTTAAGGAGGTTTATGCCCAACTTAGCAGAGCTCCTTAGAAACATGACTAATATGCTCAAGAATAAGTAGGAGTTAAGTGGACTGTAGAATCCAAAAGATCCTTTGAATTGGTAAAACATGCACTCACCCGGGCACCAGTGTTAATCAGCCCAGATTTCACAAAATATTTCCTCATTTTCTCCTTTGCATTAGAGCATATTGTGGCTACTGTCCTATTGTAGAAAAATCCAAAGGGACAAGAGCAGCCAATAGCATTTTTTAGCAAGGCACTAAGAGATGCACCCTTGAAATACAATATCATGGAAAAACAGGCCTATGCCTTGGTAAAGGCCTTAAAATACTTCATGGTGTATATTCTGCATTCTCACATCATTTCTTATGTGCCTAACATAGTGGTAAAAGACATATTGTCACAAGACCCAGATGGAAAGAGAGGTAAGTGGATTGCAGTAATACTAGAGTATGATTTGGAAATAAAACCCACAAAACTCATTAAAGGTTAGGCTTAGCTCAATTAATGGCTGAATATAACCTACAAGCCCTTGATATTAACATGATAGATGCCTTGGATGAACATAAAGAATTGCCTGATCCCACTGTTGAAGAGCAGTTCCAAAACTCACATTGGTATGTTGACTTCTTGTATGTGCTTACAAATCTTAATGCTCCTCCTGATTTATCAAAGACTAAGGCAAGGTTTTTAAAGTTGAAAGCTAGGAATTATTGCATTTTAAATGAATTTTTATATTGGAAAAATTCTAATGGTTTATTGCTTAAATGTTTGCTTGAAGTTGATGCAGAGAGGATCAAGCATGAATTCCATGAAGGAGAGTGTGGAGGCCATCTCTACTGGAAAACCACAACCAATAAGATCCTTAGAGCTGGCTATTACTGGCCCACCCTCTTCCAAGATGTCCATAAAATGATAGTTTGTGGCAAGGTCCTTACATTATTTAGTCCACCATTGGTCCAAATGCATTCTTCCTGCAAGAGTTAGATGGTACAGATATGTTTGGGGGTCTTGTAAATGGGAGGATGCTCAAACATTATTACTGCTAAAATTTAAAGTTTAAAGTTTCACTTCCATTGTAAATACCATTGATTTATTCAGTTTCACAAAAAATAAAAAATAAAAGGTTCAGACAAGCTCAAAACTTGAACCTTTGAAGTTCCAAAGAATGGCTCAAAACCTGAGCCAAATAAAGTGAAAAGTTGGTTCTAATATGCTCAAAATATGAACCAGCAAAGAAAGAAGAAGAATCAACTCTAATAAACTCAAAACCAGAGCTGAAACACAGAAGGAAAGTGACTCTAACAAGCTTAAAATCTGAGTCACAAGAGAAGGAAGGATGTTCTAAAATTTTTCACAATATCCAGCCTTTACAATTTTGGTTTCAATTTCCTGCAAATTTAAGTTCATGTGCAGGTGTCTTTATGCCAGGAGCCCACAACAAACTAGACATTCTAATCCTGGTTTGACTGTTTTTAAATTTCTGTTTTAGAATGTAGAGAAAGAAATCTGCTAGACAGTTTAATCCTAGCAGATATTAGTGTAGGTAGAGAAGCTATGAGGCCAACTTTATAATCTAGTCTCATGGAGGAATAAGGGTAGAATTAGATTAGTGTTTTTTGCTTTCAATAAAAAAAATGATGAAGAAGGTCTGCAAGTCTAAATGCACCTTGAAGAAAAAATGCTAGGACAGTAGGATGGGTAGGTAGATTGTTTGGGAGAAAATTGCTGCTGATATGATATTTTCATGATTTGTAACAGCTGATCAAAGAAGAAAGGGATGGTCAAAGATTAGGCATTTGGCCTACTTCCAAAGAATTAAATCTTCAAGTTCTTGACACCTTCGAGAAGATTCCATCCCCATGTGGAGCCATTGTTAGCCACCTATAAAATTTTTGGCATAGCAAACAGGTGGCTAAATGGTTTCTAATTCTTCAAGAGGAACCTTTTCCTTGAAAACCTACCACTCTTGAAGCCTTCATGTGTTTTGTCCTCTGAAGCAATATTCAATGTTGTGTCCATCAAAAGCCTCACTGTTTGTAAAAGAAAATGCTGCAAAAAAGGCCTCCATTTGCCCTATTAGTGTTAGTCTAGTCATACTGCCATCAGTGATAAAAATTGCTCTTTTTCATTTGCATATTAAGAGTCCCATACCATAAATTTTCACCATTCCATTAGGTCATGGATTCATTGATGGTAGTGGTTTTTCATCAGTTTTCCCTCATGTGAAACTGGTCGATTCTCCTCTCTATGATCTTTAGTCATGAGACACTTTCACTCTGCGAGTCATGTTATTAGGTCATAGGGTTGGTCTCATTAGGTTCTAGGATCTCACCATGGTCAAATTAATGAGTCAAGTGTCAATAAATATCAGCAAATTCATGAGGAGGTCTAATAAACTCAAAGTCATAGCACCTAGGAAGATCAAAGAAATGTTTTATTCAGATTGATGTAATTTTCACCTCAAAACTATGTTTTGAGGTGAAAACATAGTACTTTGCTTCCATTACCAAATTTTATGTAATTTCATATCATCATACGTAATAAGTCGCACTTCAGAAGCTACTATCTCCACTAAGTCACCACCCTCCCCCTCAGAGAAGCTTTCCACAAAATTTTCAGAGTCCAGTCATGTTCTAAGTATGTCCATCAGAAAGAGCTCGGAAAGATTTTTCCAACGGTATATTATACTCTCAAAACTAACTCCTGGATTGAAATTTATGCTTAAGTGAAAGAATCTCCCCTATACCCTCAAACTTTCCCCTTTTCCCATTTCCCTCTTACACTTTATTTCATAAAAAGTTTAATGTTTCCTTTATAAACCCTTTTTTTTTCCCTATCCGATGGCATAAATCACATTGTTAAAGTCTTTGACCCATAAACTTCGATGCGATTGAATAAACCACTTCCCCTCATTTCCCTTTAAACTTTATAATAAAGTTTTAAAGTTTTAATTATAAATACCCCTCCTCCGATTGCAATCGCACCATACTTATTGTGCATTCCGATTGGCCCTTGTAAAAAACTCCGATGCAATTGCATACCCCCGATTAAATCCCAATCGTTGATCTGATCAATGATCCGACGGCCTATGTGCCATCGCATCATCGCAATCGGCGCTTTCAAATGATCCCCTCTGATTGACCCCTTCCCATTTCTCCGATTGCGATGAACTCCGCTCCGCCAATTACCCCTCCACCATCGATCTGCCCATTCGATAGAACGGCCCATAGTCCGTCGCTCCATCGCAATCGGCGATTTCAAATAACACTTGCCTCCGCTCCCCTCTCACTTTCGATTCCAATTGACCTTCGGGTCCCACATTAAGACCTTTCCGCCCCGCTCCAAGTAAAATGCTATTTTCCTTTGTAAATATGCTAAGTTACATTTTATTTCATTTCATAAATGATTCCCCCATCGCTTATCCCCAATCGCATCGGCAAAATCTTATTGTGTAATACACCCGCCCCAAAGCCCCGATTGCGATTGCGATTGTTCTTCCGGGTCCCACCTAAAGGCCTTCCCCATTTTTCAACGTAAAATTATTTTTCTCTTTTGCAAAGTGCCGAAACATTTTATATTGTTTTTACCCCACTATCCCTTTGACTTATCCTTTACCCCTATTACATTCTTCCAATCGCATCAGAGTTTTTATTTTTTCCTCGTTCTAATACATCTACTCCCTTTCCGGCTCTACTCCCCGATTGTGATTACACTATCGCATCGTATATTTTCAAATCGCTCCATTATATGTCAACACACCCCTTCCTCCCCTCCGATCGCGATTGCGATTGCGGTTTGGGCCAACGTCCTTTCCCTTCGCTCCTTCCACTCAAAATGAGTCTTTTTCTTCATTAAAGGCACAAATTTCAGTTTTGTTGTTTTCAAAGGGTTTTCCTTGGCATAAAGAGATTTTCAAAAAAGAAAGGAAACAATCAAAGGGTCATAAGCTAAATATGAAATGGTGACTTCTTCAGCAACGATTTAAAGGGGATCCATCTTTCAGATTGCCTATTTTTCATTCGTCCAGTGTAACAGTGAATATGAAAAAGTGGTCAAATGTGTTGTTGTTCCTCCCTTTTAGGAGCAGATCATTGGTCTCTTTCCTATGTTTGGACTTCAGTGAAACAAACTCCTTTTCTCTGTGGATCTATTTCCCACGCTTCTGGTCTATTTAATGTAATTTTCAGTCATTTGTAATCAGCAAGTCAGTAAGTAGGGGAAATAGTATGGAAATAGTTTGAGGACTCTCTGCACTCCATTGTAACAGTTTGGATAGGGAATTAATAAAGATATGCAGCTCTGATTTGTGGGATCCATGTGGTATGAATTTTACCATTTTTTATCTCCTTGTGTTCATATGTAAAATTGTTATGTTCATCATTTATTCATAAACATCTCTGGTTGAATGTTTTCAAGATAGATAGGTAGAATCCAATTTTAATACTTTGCCTTGGGAAATCATTCAATATTCTGTGTTTTCTTCTATTTGAAAAGGATCCATCTCCTATGCCCTTTTCAGCTCCTCACCAGTCTTTCCATTCCATCATTATTTAAACTTAATTGCTAAAATTTCCTGCCTACCTTGCCCCATGAAATACCCTGTATCCCTAATTTAATTCCCCAGTTTCAAACTGTCCCATTTGTTCCATACAACCCTAAAAATTTATTTAAACATTTCCCATTATTATACCTAGCCTAAAATCAATTCATAATTGTACTTTGTTGAATATATTTTCATGGAGAGAGCTCTCTCCTGACCTTGTAGGGCTAGCTACAAGGCTAAGCGTGGTTTAAAGGTTACCCTGATTTGCCTATTCCAGTCTGAGGTTCAAATTAGGTGATAACATTTCTGGCTACTCCACTGGGGACACATTTAGCATAGAAGATTCATCACCCCAGTAATATTTTCCTTGTAAATTTCTGGACTTTGGATGATGATGTTCAGAGTTTGCTAGGCTGAAAATAAAATTTTGTAAAGTAGAAATTTGACCACACTGGCTTCAAGAAGATACACAAGGGCCAATCTTGATCCAAATCCTCCCCCTGTTTTTGAAAATCCTAATCTCATCTCAAGAATAGTCAGAAGACAAGAGGGACCACTAAGTCCTAGACCAATTTTTAGATCCCATACTTGGCCCAGTGAGTGGTTGTTTGTAGAAGATCTTTCTTTTGATGAATTTTTTGAGCTTTCTTTGTTTAGAAGTAAATTTGAAACTGCACTTGATGACACAGTTTTAGATCCAGAATTTCTTGTAGACCTTGAAGTTCAAAGAGAAAATACATCAATTGATGATTATATTATGAATTCCCCTTAGACATATATCACTGTAAATAATATCCCTGAGCCTTTAGAGTCATCAGGAACAACATTTCCTCCTCCTAATTCATCAGCGTTTCCATCAGTCTCAGAAGTCAATTCTCAGCTTTCATCTCCTCCATCAACACCTCCCTTGCATCCTAGTATCCCAAACATTGTTGTAAATCCACCTCGAGTCATGGCTACCCGCTATGCACCCCTGGTTTTACCTCAGGTTCTGAATGATAGGCCTACTGATTATCAAAATAAAATACCTATCTTTGATGCCACTCAATGCATCACAACCCAACAACATGTTGATAAAATGAATGACTTTTTTGATCTTCATGAGGTAGAGGTAAAAAATTTAACCACAAGGTTGTTTGTCCAAAGTTTTGGAGGCGAAGTTAGGAAGTGGTTCAGAGCCTTACCAACAGGCTCTATCCACACTTTGCAGGAGTTTCATACACAGTTCTTAGATTGATGGGAGGTAAAGAAGAACCCACTCCAAATCTTGTCTGAATATGAAAATATTAAAAGAAATGTGGGTGAAACTGTACAGGATTATTGTCTAAGATTTAATGTTGTATATAATGCTATTCCAGCCAATCTTAAACCCCCTGTGGGATTATCCTTCCTCAAGTTTCCAGATGGTTTCAATGCGGATATGGCATATCGGCTACGAGAAAGAGATCCTACCACACTCGAAGACATGCAGAGGATAGCTATGAGCGTAGAAGAAAATATACTGGCCAAAAGAGCACGGACCAGAGCTGAAAAGAGAGTCACTGTGAAATAATAAGCCTCTCCTTCGGACAGTAAGATGGATAATTTGATCCGAACAGTCGAAAAGATGGTTGATCGGCTGACAATTTCAGATAGGCCTGAAGCACAAATCAGGAATCCAAATTTCAGAGGACAACAACCGCAATTCAGAATTAAGCAAAGAGAATAGAGGGCACATGACCAAGCATCACCACAATAGCAAATCAAGACTCCATTACAGCAGAATTATGTTCAAGGAACAGAAAAAAATGATGACAAGGGTCCTGTGATTGAAGCCAATCATTTCTTCACAGCAGATGGTGCTCCCATATTTCTTACAGAAGATGAGGAATACACAACGATTGCAGACATTCAAAGGGATGAAGATTTCATTTTGGCCAATGACACAGTGTTAGAAGAAGAATCCGATGACTAAAAATGAGGTTACATGAACGCTTTTTCGGTCCAACAGAAATAGTACTCTTTGAGGAGCAGGGATGTGCTGATCAGTCCCATTCAGAAAATAAAGGAGCCGCAATCGAAAAACGATTCTTCAAATACTCAGAGGAAAGGGAAAGAACCTACCGATCCGTCCCCCAGCAAGACATCTTCAGCGATTAACACTGCAAATGAAAAGAACCAGCAGAGTGCAGCAAAGGAGCCAATAGATAAGAAATATCTTCCCGTCAAAGAGGTAGAAAAGGTTCCTTCGTTTAATTTAGAAAATGAAATTTCTAAGCTGAAGGTGTCCATGCCCTTGACTGAGTTGGTGAAGAATAGTGCTTATAAACATCAGGTCTCTAGAATTTTGAAAATAGACTTTGTTTCTGATATGGTAATTGTTGAATATGAATATCCTAAACTCATATTTGGCCCAGCCACAGAAGATCAATCTGAAGAAAGTGAAATCCCTCCCTTTTACCTGAGTCTTAGATTACATGAATTCATTTTACACAATGCTATGTTGGACTCTGGAGCCTCACATAATTTTATGCCCAAAGGCATCATGGAGAAGTTAGGACTTGATATTACTCGCAAATACCATGATCTGTATTCCTTTGACTCAGGTAGGGTCCATTGTATTGGTCTTATCAAAGAATTGGTAGTGTCTTTAGATCAAATCCAACCCAAGAATTTTTTAATGGATGTAGTTGTGGACGATGTTCCACCATGATTTGGAATGCTTCTATCCAGGTCTTGGGGTGCAAAAATTAAAGGAACCATGCAGCTTGACTTCTCTTATGCCACCATTCCCATGTTTGGTCAGTTGAGAAAACTACGTAGGGAGAAGAAGATGAAACACTTTATCACTAGCAAAGAGAAGCCGGTTAATCATCCCATTAATGCAGTCTACACAGATTTAGAGTCATTTGTATTATATTCAGATGGTGGTTTGAATGATGAGAATGTTCAGTTGGTAGAAGTAGATGACATGCCTGAAATTTCAGAAAATTTTAGGGAAGTCCTCAAACAAGAAAAGGATAAAGTAGCAAGCACTTCTGAGCTTCCTACCTACCAGCAGTAAGAAGATAATGAACAACAAAAAGATGTAGAAGTTGGTCAAGATAAAGTGGAGAAAAAAGAAAAATTTCAGCATTTGCAAGAAGAAGAAGAAGGCCTTTGGAGCATGGACTTTGATGGAGTTGTTGGTAAGGACGGTGCTGGTATAGGAATATGGATTCAGAGCCCTATTTTCCAGCCTAAAAAGGTTCCTAGTAATGTTAGAGTATGTGCTTACAAGTTGGCTTTTGACTGCTCTAACAATGAAGCAGAGTATGAAGCTTTGATTGCAGGTCTGAAAATTTTGAAGAAGTTGAATGCAAAAAGGATTTCTGTCTATGGAGACTCAGAGTTGATAATCAAATAGGTAAAGGGAGAATACCAAGCAAAACATCCACGATTGAGGGCTTACAGAAACACAGTCCTAGACATTTTGAGGACATTCCATGAGTACAACTTGATAGCAATACCCAGAACACATAACCTTATTGCAGATTCTCTTGCCACTACTGCAAGCAATTTGAAAATTCCAATGAACTCCAGCAACAAGTTTGAGATTTATGTCAAAGATAGGCCTACTGTTCCAGACAATTTAAGGTATTGGCAAGTGTTTTGGGATGACAATGAAATCAATTTTTTTTTGCAGAGTGAAGGAAAATTCAAGGATATTCCCATAGAAGGTAACTATGAGGTTGATGATCAAGAAATTGAGGCAAATCAGATGGACATATTACAGCTGAAAGACAATGTAATTCCTAGAGGTCTCATACCTTTAGAGGAGCTTTTTGATCAGGATGATGTTGTAAAGAAACCAAGCTTGGTGCCTACCGAGAAAGGGGTTGAAGATGTGAATCTTGGAACAGCTGATAATCCCAAGCTTCTGAAGTTATCAAAGGCATTATCCCCTGAGGTAAAGGAACAATATGTTAAATTTATTTCTAAATTTTCTGATGTATTTGCATGGGATTATTTAGATTTGAAGGTGTATGACAAAAAAATAATCCAACATACTATTCTCATCAAGATGGATCAGAAGCCATTCAGACAGAAGCTGAGAAGAATCAACCCAAAGCTGCCGCCATCCATTGAAAAAGAGGTAAATAGATTGTATAAAGCTGGTATCATAGTTCCAATTAGGTTTTCTGACTGGATTTCAAATTTGGTCCCAGTACGCAAAAAGATAGGAGAGATAATGTTGTGCACAAATTTTCAGAATCTGAATAAAGCATCCTTAAAGGATAATTATCCACTTCTGAAGATGGACCATATTCTGCAGAGAGTAGTTGGAGCATCAAGGATGTCACTACTCGATGGATACTCAGGCTATAATCAGATCTTGGTGCATGAGAAAGACCAAGACAAAACTGCCTTCACAACACCTTGGGGAACCTTCCAGTATGCCAAAATGCCATTCGGACTGAAGAACGCTGGAGCCACTTTCCAGCGACCAATGGACATTGCTTTTGCCAATGAAAAAGACGTTTTTCTTGCTGTTTATTTGGATGATCTGACAGTATTTTCTGGTTCTGATGATGAGCATTTGTACCATTTGAGGGTTGTGTTTCAGCGATGTAGGAAGTTTGGGATTTCTCTCAATCCAAAGAAGAGTCTCTTTGCCATGGATGAAGGCAAGTTGCTGGGCCATATCATCTCTAAATATGGTATCCACATCAATCCTTCAAGAGTGGAGGAAATTCAGCACATAGAACTTCCACGGAACAAAAAGGAGATTCAAGCATTCAATGGTAAGATGAACTTCTTGCGCAGATTTATACCAAATTTGGCTAAAAATTTAAGAGAAATTAATAGCATGTTGAAGAAGGATAACACTATCAAATGAAGTGAGGAGGCTATCAATTCATTTAATCTGGTAAAGTTTTCTTTGTGCAATGCCCCATTCTTGATTAGTCCTGATTACACGCAAGATTTCATTTTTTTTTCATTTGCATCAGAGCATACTATGGCTGCGGTATTGATGCAAAAGAGAGATCAGATTGAAAAGCCAATTTCCTTTTTCAGTAGGACTATTAGAGATCCTGCCTTGCAGTATAATATTATTGAGAAATGTCAGAAGATGAAGATGAAGGTTTTCTTGTTCCAATTTCAGAAATTTTTATACAATCCCCTTGGTATTTAGATATTGTTTATGTTCTTCAACATATTTTACCACCTCCAAGAATGTCTAAAAGCAAAGGTAGATCATTGAAACTTAAGTCTGTTGAATACTGTATTTTAAACAGTGCTCTTTATTGGAAGGATCCGGGAGGTATTTTGCTCAATTATTTGGTTGAAGAAGAGGCTCAGAAGGTAATGCATGACTTTCACAAAGGTGATTGTCGTGTTAATTTGTTTTGGAAAACTACCGCTAACAAAGTGTTGAGAGCAGGATATTATTGGCCCACTTTATTTTCATATTTGTATAAAATAGTAAAGAACTGCCATGAATGTCAATTTTTCCAAGGAAAAAGGAAATTTCTTCCTCTTCCTTTGAAACCAGTTTCGGTGAATGCTCCCTTTCAGCAATGGGGACTCAATTTCATAGGAGAAATCCATCCCGCATCATCAGCACAACATCGATGGATCTTGACAGGTATAGATTACTTCACTAAATGGATCAAGGACGTTCCAGCAAGGCAAGCAATTGATACGGTAATCATTCATTTTTTAGAGTCAAATATTTTATCTCGTTTTGGTTGCCCCCACAAAATTATAACAGATAACGCAACAACGTTCAAATCTAAGAGGATGGTGAGTTCTGCAACAAATAAAATATTGTGTTGGGCCATTCAATAACTTACTACCCACAAGGCAACGACCTGGAAGAATCATCGAATAAGTCTTTGATAAACATAATCAAGAAGATGTTGGAGGCTAACAAAAGGAACTGGCATCGAAAGCTCATCAACGCATTGTGGGCAGACAGAGTTAGTAGTAAGAAATCTATAGGTATGTCACCATTTGAATTAGTTTATGGTACTGATGTTGTTTTTCCTACATCACTTACAGTGCCAGCCATGAGATTATTGCAAGAGGTTGGCAGTGAAGAAGATGATAATCAGCAAAGGATCAATCAAATGATCCACCTTTAGCAAACAAGAGAGGAAGTGTCATAGAACGCTATTCAGTTGCAGGAGAAGATAAAGAAGATCTATGACTGTAAGACCAAAGCAGAGAAGTTTCAGTTGGATGATGTGGTGTTGAGATGGGATGCAAGAAATGATGACAAAGGGAAGCATGGTAAGTTTGACAACTTGTGGAAAGGACCATACAAGATTGCAACATATAGGGGACACAATGCTTTCTTGCTTTCAGAGATGGATGGCCAAGATTGCCCTGGAGGAGTAGTGAATGGTAGGATTTTGAAGCACTACCACTGTTGAAGATAATGGATCAGAAGCTATGTCACCATCATTGTATGTACCATGTTATTTTTGGTCATATTTAAAGTACACAGTCATTGAAGTTTAGGGCTCGAGGTGAAGGCTATAAAACTTGAATGATATCTGTATGGTTTGGTTTTATTTCAGTTTTCAGTCTTAGTCTTGAGTCAGAGTTAGTTTTCATAGTGTCAGTTTTCAGTATTTTTTTTGACTCCATGCCCAATGGATAAGGCTACTTGGTCTACGGTGTTCTTGGCACCTCCAAGGAGCTACCATCCCCATTGGAGCCAATGTTAGTGTCAGTCTAGTCATACTGCCATCAGTGATCAAAATTTCTCTTTTGCATTTTCATATTAAGAGTCCCATACCATAAATTTTCGCCATTCCATTAGGTCATGGATTCATTGATGGTAGTGGTTTTTCATCAGTTTTCCCTCATGCAAAACTGGTTGATTCTCCTCTCTATGATCTTTAGTCATGAGACACTTTCACTCCGTGAGTCATGTTATTAGGTCATAGGGTTGGTATCAGTAGGTTCTAGGATCTCACCATGGTCAAATTAATGAGTCAAGTGTCAATAAATATCAGCAAAGTCATGAGGAGGTCTAATAATCTCAAAGTCACAACACCTGGGAAAATCAAAGAAATGTTTTATTCAGCTTGGCGTAAAACATAGTACTTTTCTTTCAGTACCAACTTTTATGTAATTTCATATCATCATACGTAATAAGTCGCACTTCAGAAGGTACTATCTCCACTAAATCACCACCTTTCCCCTCAGAGAAGCTTTCCACAACATTTTCAGTGTCCAGTCATGTTCTAAGTATGTCCATTAGAAAAAGCCCGGAAAGAGTTTTCCAATAGTATATTATACTCTCAAAACTGACTCCTGGATTGAAATTTATGCTTAAGTGAAAGAAGCTCCCCTATACCCTCAAACTTTCCCCTTTTCCCATTTCCCTCTTACACTTTATTTCATAAAAAGTTTAATGTTTCCTTTATAAAACCCCCCCTTTTTTTTCCCTATCCGATGGCATATATCGCATTTTTAAAGTCTTTGACCCATAAACTCCGATGCGATTGAATAAACCACTTCCCCTCATTTCCCTTTAAAATTTATAATAAAGTTTTAAAGTTTTTATTATAAATACCCCTCCTCCAATCGCAATTGCAACATACTTATTGTGCATTCCGATTGGCCCTTGTAAAAAACTCCGATGCAATTTCATACCCCCGATTGAATCCCACTTGAAAAAAGCCCAACTGTTGATTTGATCAACGATCCGACGACCTATATGCCATCACATCATCGCAATCGACGCTTTCAAATGATCCCCTCCGATTGAACCCTCCCCATTTCTCTGATTGCGATGAAATCTGCTCCCCCGATTACCCCTCTGCCGTCGATCTGCGCATCCAATTGAACGGCCCACAGTCCATCACTCCATCACAATCGGCGATTTCAAATAACTCTTGCCTCCGCTCCCCTCTCACTTTCGATTCCGATTGACCTTTGGGTCCCACATTAAGACCTTTCCGCCCCGCTCTAAGTAAAATGCTATTTTCCTTTGTAACTACGCTAAGTTACATTTTATTTCATTTTATAAAGGATTCCCTCATCGCTTATCCCCAATCGCATCGAGGAAATCTTATTGTGTAATACACCCGCCCCAAAGCCCCGATTGCGATTACGATTGTTCTCCCGGGTCCCACCTAAAGGCCTTCCCCATTTTTCAACGTAAAATTACTTTTCTCTTTTGCAAAGTGCGAAAACATTTTATATTGTTTTTACCCCATTATCCCTTTGGCTTATGCTTTACCCCTATTACATTATTCCAATCGCATCGGAGTTTTTATTTTTTCCTCGTTCTAATACATCTACTCCCTTTCCCGCTCCGATCCCCGATTGCGATTACAATATCGCATCGTATATTTTCAAATCGCTCCATTATATGTCACACAACCCTTCCTCCCCTCTGATTTCGATTGCGATTACGATTCGAGCCCACCTCCTTTCCCTTCGCTCCTTCCACTCAAAATCAGCTTGTTTTTCATTTCCTGTTTGTTTCATTCCATAAAATCAACTTTAAGAGATCCTTTGACATAGATGACTTGCCCCATGGATCACTCTTGAACCTTGCTATCCATTTAAATCCTCTTATGACTCCATAGCCCAATGGATTGAAGCTGCTTTTTGCCCATATTTTCAGCTGAATCATCCCTTCATTTGCATACACCTTTACCCTTCATTTAAACTGCCTTCACCTTCATCATGTCCTTGCCCAACCACAACAAAAAAACAAATAATCAAAACCCATGCCCTTCATAACTAGCCTAATATCACATTTCATGCCTTAAAGATCACATCTTCAGGCACACTTATAGAGAGATCCCTCTATGGATTCAGGAGGGCTAAATCCTAGAATCCAAAAGTGGTTCATATGTTGGCTTTGTAGTTTGTATTTTCCAAACGTGAAAATTACAGAGACTCTAACATGCTTGTCCCTCTAGAGTCTGCTGGTGGTCTCCTAGAGTCATCTACATCAGATTTTCTTCATCTTTTGGACTTGTTGTGCCACATATAGATTTGCAAACTCTCTGATATCTGTAGCATTTTTTTCCTCGCCTCTTCTTGCTTCAATTTTTTTAGAAATGGAGGGATATGGGTTATAGAGGCTATGGAGGAAGTCATGGGATGAATGGAGTGGAGGATAGGAAAGAGAAATGGTTTCTATGTAAGTTTTTCAATGATTTTGTTGCCCAAGGTGCAACATAGGGTTTAGATAGGGAAACCTTGCGCATGGAGTGAAATGGGGTGTTGGGAATTGCAGGCATAGGAAAAACACATATTATCATGCCCTAAATAAAGTTTAGAAACCCTCAGGAAACCTTTTTTCTTCACAAATTAGTTTCCTGTAGCATTTACAGGAGTTTCCTGTAGTGCTACAGGAATCTTGTAGCTTCCTGTTTTCCCTGTAGAAATTATAGATTAGGGAAAAAAATGAACTTGTTGCCTATCTGGTGGGTGAAGTGGATGAAAGGATGGAAGATGGAGTGGATTATGGAGTGTGAAAGAAGAGAAGAAGAAATAATGAAGAGGAATAACTCCTCTGGATCCTAAAAACCATCTTCAATTGTGAACCTGCAAAATAGAAAAACACATAAATTCATCGGTACTTTTTCTTTTTCTTTTTCTTTTTTTTTTGAAGGCAATTGGGCTGCCTCCATAGAGGTTTTCAACCCATAGGCCTGCCTTGGGTGCCCCAAAGGGGTTTTCACCCAAGGATATTTTATTCTCTATTTTTTTTTCTTGCTCCAGGACTGCTCATGGAGGTTTTCAACCCTAGAGTTGGCCTAGGGTGCCTAAGAGAGGTTTTCACCCATGCCTCTTTATAATTATTATTATTATTATTATTTTTTCTTTAGGAGCCATTGGAAACTATGGAGTTTCCCATGACATACACTTCCCTGCTTATGGAATTTATAAATTCTGCCCTAGATAGGGGCTTCTTGTAAACCTTGAGTGTGTAACCATTGACAAGTAGGGGAATTCCTTCCTCATATATGGTTATGATCTAAACTGGACCATTATCATAGCATTTTTCCACTTTTTAGGGTCCTATCCATCTTGTCATTAGTTTTCCTTTGAATTTCTTAAACCTTGAGTCATACAACAATGCCCAATCTCCTTCTTGAAAGGTCTTTTCCTTATTTTTTTTTCATGTGAGACCTTCCTTTGTAGCTGAATTACCTCTGTGTGGAGGAGTGCTTGCATCCTGAACTCATCCAATCCATTTAATTGCAGCAACCTCTCTTTTTGGGAATTTGAAATATCTAGGTCTAGCTCAAATGTCATCCTTAAGGTGTTGAATTAAAATTCAACTGAAAGCGAAGATTTCTTGCCAAAGAATAGGTCATAAGGAGTGAATCCTGTTGTTGTTTTCTAGGTAGTGTTGTAGGCCCAAGTGGCTTCTACAAAATTCTGCTTTCCAGGTTTATCGACAATGGTTAGGTCAAACTGTTGTAAAAGTAACAACCATCTAATGATCCTAGCATTAAAATTTGGTTTGTTCATTAAATATTTGATGTCTGCATGGTCAGTGTGAACAAAGGTCTGATACCCAGTTACATAATGTATACATTTGTTTAAAGAATGGATAATTGCTAACATCTCCTTCTCTGTGACAATATAGTTTAGCTCGACCTTAGACAAGTTCTTACTGATGAAATAGATTAGATAAGGTAATTTGTCTTCTAACTGTACTAATGTTTCCCCCACTGCTTTTATCGGATGCATCTGTGTGGATGTGGAAAGGAAGAGTCCAATTTGGACCTTGGAGAATGGGTGCAGTAGTAAAATTTCCCTTAATGAGCTCAATAGCCTCTTGACAAGGACCTGTTAGCCACCTATGAATTTTTGTCAAGAAAACAGGTGGCTAAAATTTTCTTGAGCCTTCAAGGAATGCATCTCCTCCGAAAACACATCATCCTTGAAGCCCCTGTGTGCTCATTTCCTTTAAAAATACCCTCACTGCTGTTTCCATCCAAAAGGCCTCACTGACTGCAAAAAATTGTGCTCAGAAAGTCCCCCATTTTCCCTTATACCTATGCAAATTTCCCCATTATTAATCTTTTTCCCACTCTCTCAAAATTTCCCCTTTGTTTCCCAAAATCCCTCGAAAATCCCCCAAACCATCCATTTCATCTGTAGAACCAAGTGAAATTCCTTCATTTGATTTTAACTCCCTCTTTTACCTCTACCTAAAACCTCCCTTCAGCCTTAAAACTCTGTTTCTAAGGCTAAAAAGCCCATTTTCCTCTTTAAAAAGGCTAGCCCCCTTCGGCCCAGCCCTAAAAACCACTTCCCCACATGACCGCAGCGCTGAGACCAAGCGCTAGCTCGTAGGGCGCTTATCGCAATCGGAGAGGCGGATGGAAGCGCATTCCTGTGTTAAACAAAGAAAAACTCCGATGTGATGACATTGTTCTATGGATCTCGGGAGTAATCTTCACCGTTGATTCTCATTTCGATCCGACGGTCACCGCACCGTCGCCCGATCGCTAATCGAAAATCATAAACAGTGCTACCCTCCGCCCTTTGCGAATGCGATACTCCGATTAATGTCCCGGCCGTTGATCTCACATAAGATCCAACGATCATGAGCCAATCACACCACCACTCCAATCGCATGTTAAAATGTGCCATTTTTTTGTCCCGCCGATTGGCAAACCTCCGATTGGATCCTAGCTATCCATCAATTCGGATCCAATGGCCCAGATTACTCCTCACCCTGCCCATTTTCTCCCATTCTTCTCCCCTTCCGATCAGTCTCCACCGTCGATTCACTTTTGATCCAATGGCTATCCCATAATCGCATCCTTGCTCCGATCGCAATCAAAAATTCCAAATCGAGCCACCTTCCGTTCCTCCCAATTGCTATCCTCTGACGCGATCGTAGCCGTCGATCTCCTCCTAACATCCGACGGTCCTGATTGAATCACCCTCCACCCACGACCGGGTCCCACCACGTCAACCCCTTTCATCTGTTTTTCGCGCATTTTCTATGTTTTTCGTTCGAAGGTCCGAAAAATATGTTTTGCATTAAACATTAGATCATTCCACCCTAACATTGAGATTTTAATGTTTTACATTAAAGTTTTCCATCTCGCCGATTTCCACATACATTTCCCGCTGTTACACTACTCTTTCACCAGTTCTCCCTTGCATCCACCATTTCCCTCCATGCTGCGCTACCGTCTTCACAATTCTCCACTGCATCCATCCTCCCATGCATGGATTTTCTTGACATTTTGTGTGTTGTTTGCAGGGTTACTGGCAGTGGAAACCACCATGGTTCATAGTCATTGTTATAGTGGCACAAAACACAGAGAAAGCTGGGTTCAGAGCCTGATATTATAGATAAGAGCTCGAGAGGGTACTTAGAGTGTCATTCTCATTAAAGGACAGAGTTTTAACTCTGTAAAACCTCCTCAGCACCATTGAAGTTCCAAATTACACAGACAGAGATAGTAAGGAGGCGGCAAAGAGCATCAATGAAATGTCAGAGATTTTAAGGCCTGTAATTGAAGATGTTAAGCCTTAATTCAGTGTTTTAAAGGAAACATACCACATTGAAGACCCCATGAATCACACAGAAGGTCTAGCATGTAGGAAACAATATCATCAAGGTTTCACATCAGCAGAAGTATCCTCCTGAAAAGGGACACAATACCCATACTTTTTTTACTCTACATTGTGTCCATGAGAAGGTTTCCACCCTGACAACAGTCCTAATGCTACCAAAGCATTTGTTACGTGGTATGGAAGTCTTTGTAATAATTTATCTACCTTTTGTTTAGTCACCAGAGTACTATGAGTAATGCATCAAATCACATCAAGAACATACCTGTAGTAAATTGCAACCTGTCGAAGACCACTCTTTCACCCAAAATAGTACTAAAAATTAATACTCTGATATTAAAACAGAATGGGTTTCGGCCCACTTCTTCTACTCTGTTTTTCATGTTTCATTTAGTGTTTCATCTACCTCCTCTGCCTCTCTTTCAGCTATAAAACTCATGAATAAACTCATAGTAAAGGTTGTTGATCAGATATCTGTGAATTGTAAGTTTTTTCTCTTGAGATATAGTTCTCTGTGTAAAGTTGTAAGATAGGCTAAGGAAGATGTTTTCAGACTGAATGTCAAGCTGTTGGCAATGTTGTACATGACTGGTGTTGCTCTTTAATATGACAAGCACATTTCTTTGGATCATGATTTAAAGCAACGGTGCTGTTTTGCTATCTTTGTCTCCGTTTTCCTTTGTAGTTCATCACATTTCATTTCTTCTGGCACGCATCATAAATCTGGCATAGGATTTACCCTGCTTGGTACCCTATGTTTTTTCTCTAGCTGCCTTCAATGTTTTCTACTGTATGTGTTATCTGAGGATTGATTCAAGCTAATTTAACCAGCGTAGTAGCTAATATTTACTGTTAGCTGATGTATGAATTAATGAATCTATTCTTAGATGTTCTTGTTAGGCTTTAATTGAATGAATTAGGATACTGGGAGTTTAGAACTCTGTCTCTGCCTCACTAGGGTCCTTTTCAATTAATTAAACCTTTCTAACTTCCCTTAAGCTGAATGCCAAAGCATTGAGAGTTCAAACTCTCTCTCTCATCTCAGGTTTTCACCTTTGTGTTTAAATCTTTAATGTTTCCTTGTCTAAAGAGTTAACCTTTTAGGTTTTGGATCACAGGTTGTCCAATGGCATGTCCTGTCCCTGGATCTGACTCCTGAAGGGTCACCTTGGAGGTTTCCTTGCTTTCACCTTCTCTCTTTCCATTTCATGCCACACTATCATCTTTAAGATCCAATGCTTTAGATGACTAGCCCAACTGAAAGCCTGCATATTGAATAGCAAGTAAACCCTTTCCTGACTCCATTTCCCAATGGTCTCTAGTGTTCTCTGAGTTATCTCTCCTTTGCCTAAAATCCTCTTTGCTCATCCTTTTCTTATATTGAACCCTTCTTTCCTGATTCCCAACAACCAAACAAAAATCAAACAAACAAACCCCGCGCCTCTAACTAGCCTAATACTTGAACTTTTGAGCTTCAAAGAAATAAAACCTTTTCCTATATAGAGATATCCCTCTCTAGACCCAGGAGGGCTAGATCCTGAGGTCTGAAAGTGGTTCTGATGTTGTCTCATCTTTTGGTACTGCCAAACTTGCCAAAACATGGGAACCCCAACAGGACCGAACCAAATAAACTTAGAATCTTTGGCCAATAAAAAAAATAGTGGCGATGCCATCTTACTGAATTATTTGATGAATCTTCTATAATAACCATCTAACCCCAAGAAGCTCCTAACATATCTCTGCTTTTGAGGAGCAGGTACACTTTTGATAATAACGATTTTTCTTGGGTCCACCTGTATTCCTAGTTGGGAGATTTAGTGTCCTAATACAACTCTGTATCTCTTCAGGAATTCACACTTTTCTGGGCTCAGGGAGAGATGCGTCTCGATGCACCTTCTCAGTACTTTACCCAAATTGTAGAGAGCTTCCTGGAAGTCATCCCCATATGGTGTGAAATCATCCATGTATATTTCAACAGAGTCATGTACTAGCTTAGAGAAAATGCTCAAGATAGCTCTTTGGAGAGTAGATGGGGTATTGCACAACCCAAAGGGTAGGAATATATAAGCGAAGGTACCCCAAGGGTAGGTGAAAGTAGTCTTATCCTGGTCTTCATGGCTGATTTGAAATCTGGTTGTACCCAATGAACCCATCTAAGAAGGAAAATAACTTCTTCCCTGCAAGGGCATCGAGGACTTGTTCTATAAAGGGCAAAGGGAAATGGTCCTTCTTGGTGGCTTTGTTAAGTTCTCGATAATCAAAACAAATTCACCATTTTCCATTCTTCTTTGGGACTAGGACAAGAGGAGATACCCACTCACTATCTGATATAGGATAAATGAAACCTGCATCCAACAGTTTCTGCAGTTCTTCCTTGACCACGTCCTTCAAAGTTGGGTTCATCCTTCTTTGGGGTTGTAGCACAAGCTTGCATCCTTATTTGATGTAAATATGATGTCTGCATACCAAAGGATGCACCCATTTCATTTCCTTGTAATCCCAAGAAAATGCACCTAGGTTTTCTTTTAAAAGTTGGCATAACTACTTTTATTCTTCATCCGAGAGGTTTGAATTGGTTTTCATAGATCTGGATGGGCCAAACTCAGCAACCTTGGTGGTTTCAGAGGTTGGATTGACTGAGTGCACTTCCATCCAAGGTTGGATTTTAGACTCTTTGATTAGGTTTCCAAGAGGACTGTTAGTGAGGGACTGGTTCTAGATGACATAGTCGATGAGTTCATCTTCATCAAGCTATCCTACTCTAAGAACAACATCTATGTTAAAAATAGGGGAAATTTCATGTACCTCATCTTCTTCATCCTCCAACCATATAGGTAGATCATGATCAGTGGAAGGTTTGGTTGGAGGATATAATACCAGCTGTTTAGATAAGGGCCCATTTTTAATAGTCATGTTTCCAGCCCGACAGCTAATATAAGCATCTGCAGTGGCTAACCAAGGTCTCCCTAAGATGAGAGGGTATCCATTGAACTTTGTTTTTGGTTGTAGAACCAGGAAATCTATAGGATACTCCCAAGAGTTAATTGTAACCATAAAATCCTCAACAATTCCTTCCAGAGTTACTATGGATCGATCTACAAGTTGCATAACTGTTGTGGTTTTCCTAAAAGTCCATTGGATATTAAGTTTCAACATAGTTTCCTTGGTCATGACATTGATGGCAGCCCCTAGATCAATCAAAGTATTGGGGACTATGACACCATCTATCTGCACATCTACAACTGGACTGCCAGGGTCTAGGTACTTTGCAAAGATCACCCTTACCAGCATTAAGTTGGACATTTGTCCTACTACATTTATGGTAGGGGTATCTTTCTTCTTTCTCCCAGTTTTCTTGAAGCAATTTTCCTTGATGAGCCTATTGTAAATAGGGACATCCTTAATGGCTAGGAGAAGTGGTATCTTTACACACAAAATTTTCAATTCTACCAGAATTTCAGTCTCCTCTGGGGTGTGCTGGCTAGGATGAATCAAGCACTCAGGAAAAGGAGGTTGTTGTATCTCAGTGTTACCTTCTTCCTTTTCCTCCTCAACCTCTATAGGTGGAGATGGAGGGTGGTTTTCTGGGGGTACTCTTCCCGACCTGAGATTAATCTCATCTATCTCCACAACATAAGCTCGATAATATGTCTCTCCACTGTAAACCTATTGTGCATGTCTGTTGTTCGGGTTTGGATTTGGATGTGCATGAATTTGAGGCATCTTGGGTGGAGTAGCACGAGGAAGCTGAGGTTGATGTTGGGGTGGAGGAATTAGAGCAGGCGATGTTGAGGCCTCCACCCTTGGGATGGATTGTTCCACTGAGGTTCTTGTGGAACATACTGCTGAAATGGTTGATTCACAGGCTGAGGTTGATATGGAGGGTTGTAAATCCAAGTAGGAAGTGTATGCTAGGATGGAGGAGTGGGGGTGTGCCAAGGTTGCATGGGTGCACTCTAATTATTGTGATAGTAAGAGTAAGGTGCACCTTGCATACCCTATTGATATGAACTAGGGCCTTGAGGCCTTCTCTAATTGACGAAACAGAGTTGCTCTAGCCCCACTTCCCCACCTTGAGATACAACTTTAAGTCCAGGTAAAAAGGGACACTTGTCTATGACATGATTCTCCTAACAGACTGAGTAAACCTCTATGGCACTTAGTGGACATCATTTCTCGGGTGCTTCCCGGTACATTTAGGGAAAAATATAGCCAAGGCTATTTTTTCTTCCTCTTGCTTCCTTTTGACCTGCATTGTGTCCATTATCAAAGCAAAGGTGTGAAAATTTCACTCTTGAACTTCTCCAGCATGTTTCCAATCTCATGTTTTATGGAAGTGGAAGAGGAAGGGGTATTGGATGTACTTTGTCCAGCTCTGCCTTTCTTCCTAACTGCCCTAGAATGGTCCCGGAAGAAAATTTTGATTGTTTCATAAGGCAGTTGGTAGATATCTCCTCTTGATAACATATTTAAGGTTTCTATCACCTCCTCTCTAATCCCTCAGAGAAGTACAAGTTTAAGTGAACCAGGATGAAGAGTAAATTGGGCTCTCTATAGTTTAACTGAAACCTCTCTTCATAGTCTTATAGGGATTCATTAGGCCCTAGAGTCATCCTAAATATATCATCCTTAGTTTCCTTGGACCTACAGTAGTCTCTATATTTTTTGTTGAAGGCCTCTTGCATCTATGCCCATATAGTGATGTTGTTCCCAGGTAGACCCATGAACCAGCGCAAGGCTGCATCCTTAAGGGTGGATGGAAATAGCTTCAATTTCTGATCATCTGAGGCATAGTCACAGGTCCTGAAGACAACAAAAAATTCAAACATGAATGTATCGGGGTATTCTGAGGTAAGTCCATGAAAGTGTGGAAGAGATGAGGGGCTAATTCTTTTCATCTTAGTTTCCCCACCTACCTCTCTAATGGGAAAGGATTCCTGGGTTTCAGTGTCAGCCATGGTTAAGATAGGGGAAGAAGGTCCCTTAGTTGAAACAAGATCTTCTTCTTCTCCAATAGATTCTTCAAAATTTTTAAAAGGCTCACCTATGGTGTGTTCAATCTCACATCCACTGAAGAAGAGTGAAGGGTGACTATGTGGTGATGTGTGGGTTTTCGGTAAAAAATTTCCCGGAGTATCCCTATTCCTACGAGGCATAAAAATCAATTTTTTTGTATTATTATGAAACAACATGAAAAAGGAAAGAAGAAAATAATGCTAAAACAAGATCAAAGCAACTAGTAGACACCTCCCCGATAATGACACCAAAAAGTGGTGAGCCCTGGTATTGCACCAAGAATGCTGCAAATCCCAGAGGCTGCCCTACTTTACTTTATCAACTCGAGGTTCATACAAACTTTGAGTTGAAAATGATATATACACAGCAGATGCATTCTACTCATGTCAACCTCTTTTGAGCTCTACGAAAGGGTGCTACTTCTAGGGTTTCTAGGTGAATTCTATCACACTTATGGAATTAGGCTTAGGGATACAAATGATTAAAATCCATGACACTATCAGTAAGTACATAATTATACCATAGTAACCAAGTACATATAACTCTTCTTCAATGAAATAAATCTACTTATTTTACTGTGATAATAATTTTAAAGCGACTTAGGTACCTCGCATGAAGTAAATTGCTGAATTGGAATGGCATAAAGGAAACTAATATAATCACTATTAGTTGGGAAAAATGGATAAAAAAAATCTACTTACCCTATGCTCTCTCTATCATGGTTTTATTCATGCAGCTATTCATGAGCTTACTAAGCTTGAAAATGTGTTGTTTTGCAGCTAGGAGAAGAAAGTGCTAAGGTGGCTGATGGAAGGCTTGAACACATGGGGACAAGGATATAGGTGTGTGAGTGGTTCTTGTAGGTTTAGAAGGTGGCCATGGTGGTTTATGGGTTTAAGGAGGGGTCCACAGGTGTTGTTCCAAGTGCTGCTACATGTTTACTCTAGTGCTACACGCAAGTCCTGAATTGATACAGGAAACAGGACGAGGGAAATACGAGGCAAAAAAGAGGTGGAAAAATGGTAGGAAAGGTGGTGTGAAGGTGGATGAGGATGATTTGGAGGTGGCCCACCCCTTGGCCAAGCTTAGGGCCTCTTGGGAGGCCTGTCTTGCACCCCTAGGGTTTGCTCACGGTGTAGGGATGGAAAATCTGAAAACAGGGCTGATGGTGATTTTGATTAACAAAGGGATGAAGGGAGATGAGAGTTGAAGTTGGGGGTGCCGGTGAACTTATCCTTGGCTGTGCTACCTATACCTGTGATCAAACTACCTATTCATGCAATAAATATGGAAAAATTCATGATAAAGGTAGTGGAAAATATGACTTGAATTTGTAAATAAAATCTATCCTAATCTAGAAACAGAGACCTACCACAACATATTCAACATGTTCATGGAATTACAACAACTAATATCATCTATTCCAAGAAATCATAAACTAAAAATCATTTTTGGTATGTGGGGAAGGTCTACCCTCCTTGAGCTCTATTGACAGAGATGGGAGGGGGAGCTTGACTCAAAAATTTATGGAGTTAACACCTATTCTACCACTCATGTAAGTAGACTATATCTACATCAAAAGACAAATGGAATCAAACTAAAATAGTGAATGAAAATACCAACAAAATAGCTAACTATTCATAGGAAAAACTATCTAAATGACATGAAAGTAAAGAATTATTACTCAAGAGAGGTTGAGGCACATGGATTGGGCCCTAACCCACAACCCTAGCTATTTGGAACTAGATAAGTAAGGCAAAGTCTGAATACTCATTTAACCTAAAGGGTAGCTACCAACAGCTCCCTAGAAAATAGGTGATGAGTCCACTTGACTCCAAGTGAAGTATGGCTTTAGTGCACTTGGTCTTCAATTTTCTTGGCTACCTTTTATTTCGAGCTATTAGAGGGTATCTCGAGGATCTCTTGGCTGCCTTTAGGATTTAAGGAGGGTGGAAAACCCCCTAGAATCTCTCCTTTCTGTCTACTCTGAGTCTTTATGACAAAATATCCACAAAAATGCCATATCTTCATGATTTTCCTGCATTTAATCTTATGTTAGGTACTCGAAGTATGTTAAGCCTCAATCACCACCCACAATAGCGTCATAAGACCATAATATAATTAAAATGCAAGAAAAGAGACTTAATAAGGCAAACAGGTTACCATTAACCCCTCCAAATGTACGTAATGATGGAGCTCATCATTTCCCACATCATCGACATGAAACATAGGAGTTTTCAAAGTTTAGAAAGAGTGATTTAGGATTGATGTAGAGAAAGTCTGACGAGGTATAAGTGGTTTGAATTTGCAAACGGGGACTTCTCTTGAACATATCAGTGACACGACTTCAAAATTTGGCAGCATTTGACTCAAAGTAGGATCAAAGGTCATGATGAAAAAATGATATAATAAAATGAGAGGTAGATGGATTTCCCAAACCCAACAAGACAAGAAACCCAATACGAGACAGATAAGTGTCACGTTGAAGAGAGACACTCCTTTTCACACAAATATAGGATATATGTTTCCTTCAATTCCCCCCCACTATTTCTAGTGAGTACCTCTTTATTTTTTATCTCAAGCTTGAAGAGGATACCATATGCTCGTCGTATAATTTCATCCTTCGGATGAATCCATCCCAGTATCTTTAACGAGCCCTAGGAAGGCATAGCTCGGTCTCATCATGGTGACAATTCCTTCATCGTTTCAGTTTTATGAGTCTGGCGGAGGGGTAACTCGACATATTTTTCATGTTTAGGGAGTTCGAAAAAGAGGCGGAAAAGAAAACTCCATATTTCCATTTTTTTAATATTCCTAATTAGAGTTTAGCTAGTTGGGATATTAAATTTTACTTTTCTTCAGAACTTAGATGAATAAGTGGGTAGAGAGACCCTTAAATCTCTTTAGTAGGAATAAAACTACTTCTAGTGTGAAGATGGATCAATGTAGCTAGCTGAAATAAAGCAACCCTTAGTGTGAATGGGGTCAATGCATTTGGATGGGGTCAAGGTTGACCAAATCAACAATGCTTCCATAGAGAGAGTGGAGATAGTGGAGGACACCGCAGTTATGGTGGAGGATTCTATGCATGGGAGTAGCATCTTGAATGAGCGGGACCAAGGGTGAGGAAGCTCACCAAGAATATAAGGAAGGGGGATGGAATCCATAGAAGGCATTCTGAATATTT